>JAQQAC010015745.1:0-10596 GCA_029783875.1 Phataginus tricuspis | reverse complement strand
CCCCCCCTTAAGACCCAATCACCAACGTCCAGACAGTCACACCACCCCTTAAGACCCAATCACCAACGTCCAGCCGGTCACACCCAACCCCAACTCCTCAAAAACGCACTTCCTCACCTGTGAGCTGCTCTCTCCACTTAGAGGCAGCCATTTTTCTCTTTCAGCCATTAAAGTCTCTTGTGTGGGTTTGTGCTTCCCTGAGTTATTTTGGGGTGGGGAGGGTCGCAGTGAGATACCCTTTCAGAGAGAAAGAATTTCTTAGTGAGCCACAGAAAAAAGCCTGGGTGGGGCTGCAGCTGCTTGCTTTGGCCTGGGAGACTCTTGGTGACCCCGACCCTCAGCTACTAACAGAAAGAGGGGTTTGCTTTGATTCTATGACACAGATGAATGGTGTGAATTTAATTCCTGGGCTCCTTTTCCTTATCCTGGGTTCCTGCCTGTTTATAAAGTCACGTCTAATTGCTGGGGGAGTTTATGACGTAGGTGTCATGCTTTTAGAATTTTATCCAGGCTCAGCTCTCCCAGTTTTTTTCACTGTCTTTCCTGTCATCGTCTTCACCAACAGCCATTTCCTATGGAATGCTTTTACTAAAACACTGGAACCATGAAGTCGAGGCTGGCCAAGCCCCTCATTTCAAAGGCCAGGGTGTCTGCAGGCTGTTGCTGGGGGCTCGGCCATCGACTCCAGCCCTTTAAGCCAAGGCCCTTCTGTACGCAAAGTCCAACAGCTACAGTGTGGCTGGCACAATGGGTATTTTTTCTCCTTTGTTTGCAAAGCCGACTAGGCAACAGTTATGCTGGCTTTGCAGTATAATGGGTGTTTTGTTTTTTCCATCTCAACCAGGCAGAGCATAGAAATGGTTACTTGAAGAGAATGGAAAAAACTGGCTGTGGATATTAATATGGTCTTGAGATTTGAGCGTTCTGGAATGAAATTCTGAAGACTGAACTCAGAACATAAGCCTTCAGCAGTGATATAAGTGGGATGATATTTGTAACTGGAGAAACAATTTAAACACTTTTTATAGTTATGTGTTTATTTTAAACAAAAAACAGCTGTTACGCACACCTGAGATTTTACAGATATTAGGGTTTAGAGTGCGATTTTTTTTTTAAAGGAGTTATTTTAAAGAAAAAACCTTCATTCAGTGATATTATAGGTGGTGTCTGGCTGCAGAGAGCTTTGTGCCGCGTCCCCAGCACCCGTCTTCCTCTAGCGGTGCGGGAGTGGGCTAGGAAGGGCCCAGGAATGGGCGAAGCCCGTTAGTGATGTCCCAACCCCTTGCCACAGTGACTGGTGAGGTGCAGGCGCATGACTTAAGATGTGGTCCAGTCCAGGGTGAAACTCAGGAATTTTCCACAATGGTTGAAGGAAGCAGCCCTCTTCTTCCTTCTGGATATTCCTGAGTGTGGATGGGAGGCCTTTGGAGGGAGGCGGGCAGCCATCTTTCCCGCTCCACTGTCCTCAGGATGAAGTAGACGCACCAAGGAGGTCAGAAAGTAGAGAACTGCAAAGAAGGGGAGTCAGAGCTCTGCTCAAACTCCAGCTTTGGAAGTTTCTGACACTTGAGCCAATATAGCCTTTTTATTGTCTTGTTTTTTGCTACTTGGCAGCCAAAAGCATCCTATTAGGGCAGTTGTGGCAAAATAAGGAAATCAGGGGGCACGTGTCTGACACAGGTAGAAAGACAGGCTTAGAGGGCAAAGTTCAGACTCCTCACCTTCCATCAGATCTGTAATAATACATATGATTAAAATAGTAATAATAGCTAACATTTATTGAGGGCTTACTATGTTCCAGGCACTGTTCTTAGCATTTTATGTAGGTCACCTCACTAAAACCTCACAACAACCCTATGACAACGGGTGTCAGAAACACCTGATTCTTGTCCTGTCGGCCATTTACTGGCTGGTAACTTTACACACATCACCTAGTCCTTAGCGTGCCACTTACCCACCTCAGAGGGCTGTGAGTGTTGAGTGAGATAATTGTGGTCCAAACACCTTAGTGGGCTGCTTTTAAAAAACTGTATCTCTTACCCCGTCACTCTTCTCTGAAAATTCTCTGTTCTAGGGCAATTCACCTCACAGTTATGCAAATGTGAACATAGGAAATTCTGTTTCTTGGGTGAGAAGCTCTCTTTTCTCCTCTCTGCTTGCCTACATTCTGCCCTTGTTTCGAAGCCTAGTTCAAAACGCGCCTTTCCCGGCAGCCCCGCACGCTCACCAGCTGCGCTTCCATGGATTGCCTGGAGCATTTGCTGTCTGTCCGGCTCACTGACCCTCATCACACGCCAACCTTCCTGCTCATGAATTCCCGATGCCCTGTTTTCCCACGAGATGGTAAATTTCTGAAGGACAGGACCCTGCACTCTCTCTCGTCTTTCAAGGTGCATTGGTAAGTCAATGACTTGGCGAAGGTCTGTTTTCGCCTTACTTTATCCAAATGCACGCTGGCTTGGAAGAGATGTAAAGAGAAAAAGTCGTTTTTGGTCAAAGGCCTGAAAACGAATTGTTTTTCATTTTGTTGCGTTTAGATACCTGTACATTCGGCTCTTACCCATTTGCCCTTTGGCTTCTTTTTCTCCCCTTTTTCTCCCCCAAATGATACAAATAAGCAAACAATAACAACAGCCAGGAAGAAGTTTCCTCACCCAAACTGGAAGCACCTCGTGATTCACAAGGCCAGGCAGGAAGCTTGTGGGTGGTGTGGAAGCTGCTGCCCGGAGCTGGTTTCCCCTCAGATGTCAGGAATTGCGGTGGGGCCAGGATGCAGGTACCTGCGGAAAGAAAAGAGAGGAATTCTTTGGAGGCGGTGTGGACATAACCGTTTTGCTCTTCCTCGGTGTAATTCGGGCTAGTGGTTAAGGGGTAGTGGTAGAGGTCCAGGCCCTGAAAACGCACTTAATAAGGTGCTCTGAGTCTCTTTGAGTTTGAAGTAGGTGCTGGATAAACTCAAGACCTATTATTTAATCCAGATGGGCACCAGGCTTTCCTTGTTTACTGTCTTAACTACTATTCACATTTATTGAATTTCAGTAGTTGTTCTATGCCTGTTAAGGGAATAGTAACTCATGATACAAACGTTGTCATTTTAATTAATTTTAGAACTTAAAAACCCCAACAGTTGCTTTTCATGAGTATTTTGCTGGTTTCTTTGTTTTCATGAGATTTGTGGACATTGCATTCAGGATGACTCATTTTCAAAAGGTAGACTCAGGGGGGCTGTGGAAGGGCCAGTAACGTGGAGACCAGAGCTTTGCCTGTTCAATCTAAGGAGAAGATGGGGCTGTCTTAAATAATAGATAATAACAATAATAATGTACCTCGTGTGTGTGTGGTGCTTTGTAGTTTTCAAAACACTTTCACATTTTTTATTCTGCCTTGATAGGAAGTTGCATAGCAAATGATCACGTTGGGAAATCAATAGGACGAAGATGAGACACTGTAAGCAGGACTGGAGGAATGTGGATTATCTAAGCTGTTAGCTGGACAAGCGTTGAGCTAGCGTCATTTCTCAGTTATGACGCGTGTACATTTCCTACTGCAGAAAGGGAAACACCAGCTGCCTGCCTGGGGCTGAGGTGGTCCAGGGTGGATGCTGGGTGGGCCAGCTGCGTTTCAGCATTTTTGGCATTAGGCTCAGAGGTGAGGGAACTCTGTTTTTTATATCAGTGTTATTAACTGTCAATACGTATTAAGAGACTGGTAATAGTATAACTTAAATTATGTAAGAGTAAGTCAGATTGTATCTCAGATCCTTTGATGATGAACTGACAAGCCAGGTTCTCCTGAATAATGCTCCACGCAGGGCCCAGAGCGGGCAAACACCACTAATAACAACTCCCATGTGAACAGATAAAGAAAATGGATGTATAGAAAATGGAATATTATTCAGCCACAAAAATCATGAAGGAACTCCTGCCATTTGGGACATCATGGATGAATCTGGAAAGCATTATGCTAAGTGAAATAATTCAGACAGAGGAAGACAAATACCGTATCATCTCACTTATATGTGGAATCTAGAAAAAACAAACTCATAGGAAAAGGGTAGAGTGGTGGTTGCCAGGGTTTGGGAGGTTGGGGGATGTGGGAGAAGGTGGTCAAAAGGTTCCAATTTCCATTTATAAGATGAATAAGTCCCGGGGATCTAATGTACAACATGGTGACTATAGTTAACAATACTGTTTTGTATACTTGAACACACATGCACACACACACACTAACTCTGTGAGGTGATGAAAGTGTAAACTAATCTTACTGTGGTGATTATTTCACAGCATAGATGTATATTAAATCATCACATTGTACACCTTAAACTTACATAATGCTGTATGTCAATTCTATCTCAGTAAAGCTAGGAAAAAACCCAGTAAGCATGAACAACAGCAAAAACCAGCTGTTGTATTGAGGACATACTGTGTCTCAGGCTCTGCACAGGTACTTCACAAAGATTATGCTGAATTTTCACCACCCCATGAGCCAGCTGTTATCATTGGTACCCTTTTCCAGATGGGGATGCTGCAGTTTAGAAAGATCAGGTAATTTATTCAAGGCTACCTTGGTAGTAATTGATGGAGCTGAGGTTTGAATCTATGCTTCCTGGCTTTGATAAAGCTCAGCGGGCTTAACCACTGTGCTGTACGTGACAAAAGCTGTGGCCATGCTGGGTGGAGGGCATGTGTGTGGGCTTCCACGGACACCCATCGTAATCAGAGCTAGGACCGAGCTGTGTGGTTCAGGGGCCAGAGGTCAATGATCCATACACTAAATGAGACACGGGAAGGAGAGAAAGGTGGAAGGAACTTCAACCTGGACAGTACCAGGAGATACAAACTAAATATCAGTGAATTACTATGTGTGTTTTGTTCACATTAATGTAGCATTATTACCATATCAAGCCTCCCTGTGTCTACACCCCTTTGTTGTGTAACTCAGCCACTTCTCCCCTCAAGAAATGGAGTCGATTTCTCTTTTCCCTTGCATCTGGGTTGGCCTTGAGATTTTCTTTGACCAAGAGAGTATCTCAGAGTGATGTTTTGTGGGTTCCAAAACTGAGGCCTTAAGGGGCATTGTGGCATCTGCTCTCACCAGGTTGGAGTTCTGAGCCCCCCCTGCTGTGACACCCATTTTAACCTATAAAGGATAAGAGGCCATAGACTGAGGCACAGTCTGGCATAGACTGAGGTCCCTGCTGAGAGCCAGCATCGCCTGCAAGGCATGAGAGGTGGGCCGTTGTGCGCCTCCTAGCCTCAGGCAGGGCAGCAGGCAGATGGCGGCAGCCTCATGAATGATCCCAGAAACTGCCCAAATTGGCAATTCACAGAATCATGAACAGTAACAAACTGTGGTGTTAAGTCACTATGTTTTGGGGTGTTTTGTTATACAATGAAAAATAACAAAAAATTTTGGTAATTTTAATAAATGTAGTAACATTTTGCAGCTATTTTCATAAAATCCTTGAGATACGCCAGTCTGAAATGGAGAGTGATTGGCTCAGCGCCACGCAGTTAAAATGTACCAGAGCCGTTCCGGGGACCGAGGTCTTGATACTAGTGTTATGTACTAAAGCATGGACTCCAGTATTCCTTATTTTCTTTGATTAAAAGAAAAAATATTGTTGATTCACTTGGAAGTTGACTTAATTATGTACTTTGTACATTTGGGTGGCAGGCATTAAATACAACTATCGGTAGGTAATCATGCAGTGCATTCAGAAAGGTGCGTTGGAAACCATCTCTGTCGTCTCTGAAAAGCGTGAGTGTTCCCAGACACTGAAATCATCTACAGCTTTTTCTTTTTACCATACAGCTTGGTTCATGAGTTCATCGCTTACACTGGGAGGGGCTTTCCAATAAAGGTGTAATTATTAGGAAGTTACTTCTCCTTCCATTTAGAGTTTCTCGAGGTAGCGAGAATAAATTTCATTTTGAAAGACCAGTGCAAACCAAGTTAACCATTTTAAAATGCTGTAGAACATTTCTGGAATATTATCTTGCAATACTACAGGGACCATTCTGTGGGCTTGTTGCAAAAATAAAGCAAAAACAAAGCAAAACAAAACTGAACTTGGCTTCTCCAGAGATGGAATCTTTAACTTTTATCCCACTTAACACGAATTTCTAGTGGTGACTGAATACCAAGGCTTTTGTTCTTTGTTTTCAACTGTCCTTTGCCATTAAGTTTGAATGTTTTTTGTTGTCAAGAAAGACAGGCTGCTTTCTTCCTTTAAAATAAATCTTAAAACAACTGGCAAAAGTAGGAGGGAAAGTTGCCCGTGTAGCAACTCACACGTAAATGGAAAAGAAAACGGTCCCTGAAATGTACACAGGGCTGCCCCTCTGGCCAAGTTACTTGTGTTTTGAGCAGGGTGGACATTTTGCTGCTGGAAAATGGAAGTGATTTGTTGAACTGTTTGCTATTATCTTAAGCATCTCTTGTGTGCCAGCAGACTTGTTTGATTTGAACAAGTCGGCACTTGTTCTATGAAGTGACACAAAATCAATACAAAAAAGCAGGAATAGTGATAATTTTACAGGCTGGCTTTTCACCAAAACTGAACCCTATCTTATTGGTTGACAGAATTGTTTGCAATAATTTTGAGCACTTAAACATTTATATATTCTCCCGGCTTACTGAAGTGGTGTGAATGAATCGTCTTTTCTTGGCAACTTAAAATGGCATTTAGTGGGTAAAGCCAATGTTTTAAACATAGCCTAGATATTGCACAGCATGTAATGTTAGAGTGACCGTAATTTGATTTCCTAGTCTTTGAAAAGGCTACTTCAAAAAAAAAATTCCATTGTTCTGCTGTGATTATGCAAATGAAGAAGATACAGGCTTTAGCTCCCATATCCTTCTTCTTAGGTGATGGTAGAAAATATGAAGATTAAAAAAAAAAGTCCACTGTCTATTTGTTTCTAATTTTCTTTCTGTTAATGTCACTGTAAATTTCAATGTCATATTCCCACACGTTGCTGCCCCTAATCTGACAGTGTCAGAGGATCTATCTTCATTTTCTCACTCGTTTCATAATCTAATCCTCAGCTCTAACATGCAATTAGTGCCCTCTCCGCCCCCTGCATACCAAACAGGCCGACTGCTACAGCTTTCCCTGTGCAATCCGTTTAGTGAGGCCACCCGTAATGAATATGTACATTTAGAAGACCTCAGCGCAGAGGGTCACAGGCAATCAACCTTGAATTCAATTATGCGAGTCAAGGTTAATGACTCACTGCAGTGGTCAGAGGCATTCAGAATCCTGCAGATTAAATCAGCCTGTCAGAGCTGACAATGTAGAAAGGACAGAATCACTTGTGTGAAAAACAGGGAATCATGCAAAGATAAAATGGTGTCACTCCTCAACGAAGATTACATGAAGTTCTCAGTGGCAAATCAGATTGTAAATCTCCTCTGGACCTGCAATATGATCAGTCTGCATAAAGACATTTCTAGATTGTAATACGGAGCTACTAATAAGACCTCCTGAACTCCACCCTTACTAGGTAACTTCGATTTTTACCTCATCATTAACATCTTCTGATTGTTCGGCATGAAAAATGAAATTATTATTTTTAAGTTATATTCATGAAATGTGCCCTAGATGATCTTTATAACATAACCTGACATTTAATTGGGAGAAAAAAATTTTTTTCAGTTATTCTACACTGTATTTTCCTTTAGGATTCTTTTATGCTCTTGTCTTGATAATGGTAGAACTAGCTGGGAAAAAAATCAGAAATAGGTAACAAACAGTGTTGCTTGTAAGAGCAAGTGTCTTATTACTTAAAATACAAAGTGCATGGATATTGAAAATTTATTATAATTTATTTGTAAAACAAATATGAATTTTATTGCAATTTGCTCCAGAGATAACCAACTTTTTGTGTGCTAAGATATGCACATGTTCTTCAAATCCACGTGGGAGAGAAACTGTCCTCTTTCCTTCTGTATTCTCTTTAGAGCAGAGTCCATTATTTAGACTCAGTTTTGGAATGCAGGAACGCTGACCTGTGAATAATCGTTGGCAACACATTTCTTGCATGTTAAAAAAAGAATATTCTTATGGTTGTGCATTTCTTTAAATGATAGATATGCTCATTAAGATTTTTAATAATGAATTATTCTTCCCTCATTTTCATTTTCTCTCCCTTCTTTTTTTTTTTCTTCCATTTGTATCTTCCTTTCTTCCTGTATTTCTTGAGCACATACTCTCATCTTTGTGTTAATGTAGGGCCAAGGATGAATTGTCTTAACCTGTTAGGAGCTCATGGGTAAGTGAAGGAAGACAATGTAACCAGTTAACTAGGTAACACAGTATGGCCTGGTGAGGGTTGCAATAGAGGACTATGTAAAATGCTATGCTAGGTCTTAAGGAGGAGACCATGAATTCATGCCTGTGTGGGTGTGCACGTCAGGGTGTGGAGGTGGCGCGTTAAGAGGTGAGGCTCAAGCAGTGAGGAAGACACATGGAGAAGGAGTATTTGAGTTGAGTTTTGAAGGATGATAAGAGGTAGACAGGTGGAAAAAAGGACTTCTAGGCCTAGAGAACAATATGAGCAAATATGCAGATGTATTTGGGGTGGTAGCAAGCGACATGAGCTGACCAGGGCACGTGGGAGTGGCAGGACCACAGGAGAGAGGTCCCCCGGGGCCCTGAGTGCCCACACTCTGGAGTCAGTGAGCCTCTTGGCAGTTCTTGTCATTAAGCTTGACTCATTATTTAAACCAAATCATATCCCTCTTTCTCATTAATCTTTTCAGTACATCTGGGTTTTTAATGTTGGACTTGCTGACCTAGGCTTGCAGTTACATCCCACAGGGAAGTACAAAGGAGGTTTGCTTCCCAGCATCATGCAGGGAGAGAGCAGAGAGTGGGGAGGCGAATGCATGGACAGCCTGGCTTCTCCGTCTTCCCTTTGGGGTCCCATGAAAGGCCAGCTTTGTGCCACTCAGAACATCAAGTCATTTCCATGTGTGGAGCAAAGGGCTCTCTTGGTGCGTTTTAGCCCCCAGGGTGGATGTGTGTCCTTCTGCGCCTCGGAGCCGGGGCTCACACCTCTGCTCGTGACTGGCGCTGGCCCGTCCTCTCTGCCCATCGTCTCTGCCTGGACTTGTCCTGCGATCCGTGAGCGCCCATTCTCTGGGATGACCTTCCTCCGCCACGGGGCCGGCTGTGAGCCTGTCTGCGTCTGGTCTCAGGGCCCGTGCTGCCTAGAGCATGACCTTGGCCGAACAGCAGTGCTGAGGTGGCCCTGTTTCTCATTGGTTTCTTTTCTCTTCGCTCCTGATTATTGTTTAATCACTCGCTGAACGCGTGAGCCTGACGCGTAGCCCACACCGCTTGGTGTGACTGGTTGCTCTTACTCGGGGATTTTAATGCTGGTGTGGAGAAGGGAGGGCCGGAAATACTGGGAGGATTCTTGCTGTGCCCGGGCAGGGCCGGAGGGGCCGCTGTCTTGTGATGTGCAGAACAGCCTTGTAATAAAGTGAGGGTTGCGCAGCACGGGATTTTGGCAAGCGTTACCCTTCTTCAGAGCCCTCACCCTCGAAGTCACCTGACTGGAAGGCGTCCCTCGAGGCTCCTCCAAGTCGCCACCTTGTGGGTGATGACTTTATATAGTGTCGATGTTCACCCCTCCGACATTATTCACTGCCTAACTCCCTTCTCATTCCTTTCACTACATGTATTTGTAATGATGTCTTTATTCTCTTATTCACTGTTAGACCTCGAAGTCCATGAGAGCAGGGTCTTTTTTATGACGCAGCGTCGGGAACAGTCACCAGCACACAGCTGGCACTCAGGAACTATTTGTTGAATGGTTCTCCTGCTCTAGATAGGGCTTTCAGTTTTAGCAAAGAAAAATACAGAACACTCCGTTAAATCTGACTTTCAGATAAACAATGAAAGGTTTTTAAAATATGTATGTCCCAAATATTACCTGGGATATATCTATATTAAATACTTACACTAAAAAATGATTCATTGCTTACATGGAATTAAAATTTAACTGGGCAGCCTGTGTTTTATTTGACAATCTCAGAATCTATCAATAGCCTGAGGTTAGACACCTTATATTACCATATAAGTGCCTCAGTTAGTGCCTTCCGGAAGTAGGCCCTCAGACATGTGCTGATGTCATTTGACTTACATACATACCATATTGGTATAACTGAGGACTGAATCTCTTTATTAATAGGTTTCCTAAGTGAAATTCTAGGGTAATAAGTTTCCTTAGGATAAAAGAAGAGTGAAAAATACCTCTTTATTGGGTCTTTTTGTCTAGATGTAGTTACTGGGGTTATTTCCAGTAAAAAGCTTTCCATTTTTTTTTAGTTAAAACAATGTCTATAATTCAAAGCACTAATGGTGTAATAAGATACTTTAGCTGCTAATCTAAAAACAAGCAACAGAAGTCACCTTCATTTTAAATGATTTGGCATCACTCATAGGACACTTTGTTCTAGAAGATTATTCTGAGTCACGTTGAAAAATGTCCTCTAAACAGGATTCAGTGATGGGCAATGTCCCAGGAGCTGTCAGGGACCATGTGGGCATTGGGGTTCTTCACATTCAACCCCATCAGAATCCCA
>JAQQAC010015744.1:0-10609 GCA_029783875.1 Phataginus tricuspis | reverse complement strand
CCCCCCCTTAAGACCCAATCACCAACGTCCAGACAGTCACACCACCCCTTAAGACCCAATCACCAACGTCCAGCCGGTCACACCCAACCCCAACTCCTCAAAAACGCACTTCCTCACCTGCGAGCTGCTCTCTCCACTTAGAGGCAGCCATTTTTCTCTTTCAGCCATTAAAGTCTCTTGTGTGGGTTTGTGCTTCCCTGAGTTATTTTGGGGTGGGGAGGGTCGCAGTGAGATACCCTTTCAGAGAGAAAGAATTTCTTAGTGAGCCACAGAAAAAAGCCTGGGTGGGGCTGCAGCTGCTTGCTTTGGCCTGGGAGACTCTTGGTGACCCCGACCCTCAGCTACTAACAGAAAGAGGGGTTTGCTTTGATTCTATGACACAGATGAATGGTGTGAATTTAATTCCTGGGCTCCTTTTCCTTATCCTGGGTTCCTGCCTGTTTATAAAGTCACGTCTAATTGCTGGGGGAGTTTATGACGTAGGTGTCATGCTTTTAGAATTTTATCCAGGCTCAGCTCTCCCAGTTTTTTTCACTGTCTTTCCTGTCATCGTCTTCACCAACAGCCATTTCCTATGGAATGCTTTTACTAAAACACTGGAACCATGAAGTCGAGGCTGGCCAAGCCCCTCATTTCAAAGGCCAGGGTGTCTGCAGGCTGTTGCTGGGGGCTCGGCCATCGACTCCAGCCCTTTAAGCCAAGGCCCTTCTGTACGCAAAGTCCAACAGCTACAGTGTGGCTGGCACAATGGGTATTTTTTCTCCTTTGTTTGCAAAGCCGACTAGGCAACAGTTATGCTGGCTTTGCAGTATAATGGGTGTTTTGTTTTTTCCATCTCAACCAGGCAGAGCATAGAAATGGTTACTTGAAGAGAATGGAAAAAACTGGCTGTGGATATTAATATGGTCTTGAGATTTGAGCGTTCTGGAATGAAATTCTGAAGACTGAACTCAGAACATAAGCCTTCAGCAGTGATATAAGTGGGATGATATTTGTAACTGGAGAAACAATTTAAACACTTTTTATAGTTATGTGTTTATTTTAAACAAAAAACAGCTGTTACGCACACCTGAGATTTTACAGATATTAGGGTTTAGAGTGCGATTTTTTTTTTAAAGGAGTTATTTTAAAGAAAAAACCTTCATTCAGTGATATTATAGGTGGTGTCTGGCTGCAGAGAGCTTTGTGCCGCGTCCCCAGCACCCGTCTTCCTCTAGCGGTGCGGGAGTGGGCTAGGAAGGGCCCAGGAATGGGCGAAGCCCGTTAGTGATGTCCCAACCCCTTGCCACAGTGACTGGTGAGGTGCAGGCGCATGACTTAAGATGTGGTCCAGTCCAGGGTGAAACTCAGGAATTTTCCACAATGGTTGAAGGAAGCAGCCCTCTTCTTCCTTCTGGATATTCCTGAGTGTGGATGGGAGGCCTTTGGAGGGAGGCGGGCAGCCATCTTTCCCGCTCCACTGTCCTCAGGATGAAGTAGACGCACCAAGGAGGTCAGAAAGTAGAGAACTGCAAAGAAGGGGAGTCAGAGCTCTGCTCAAACTCCAGCTTTGGAAGTTTCTGACACTTGAGCCAATATAGCCTTTTTATTGTCTTGTTTTTTGCTACTTGGCAGCCAAAAGCATCCTATTAGGGCAGTTGTGGCAAAATAAGGAAATCAGGGGGCACGTGTCTGACACAGGTAGAAAGACAGGCTTAGAGGGCAAAGTTCAGACTCCTCACCTTCCATCAGATCTGTAATAATACATATGATTAAAATAGTAATAATAGCTAACATTTATTGAGGGCTTACTATGTTCCAGGCACTGTTCTTAGCATTTTATGTAGGTCACCTCACTAAAACCTCACAACAACCCTATGACAACGGGTGTCAGAAACACCTGATTCTTGTCCTGTCGGCCATTTACTGGCTGGTAACTTTACACACATCACCTAGTCCTTAGCGTGCCACTTACCCACCTCAGAGGGCTGTGAGTGTTGAGTGAGATAATTGTGGTCCAAACACCTTAGTGGGCTGCTTTTAAAAAACTGTATCTCTTACCCCGTCACTCTTCTCTGAAAATTCTCTGTTCTAGGGCAATTCACCTCACAGTTATGCAAATGTGAACATAGGAAATTCTGTTTCTTGGGTGAGAAGCTCTCTTTTCTCCTCTCTGCTTGCCTACATTCTGCCCTTGTTTCGAAGCCTAGTTCAAAACGCGCCTTTCCCGGCAGCCCCGCACGCTCACCAGCTGCGCTTCCATGGATTGCCTGGAGCATTTGCTGTCTGTCCGGCTCACTGACCCTCATCACACGCCAACCTTCCTGCTCATGAATTCCCGATGCCCTGTTTTCCCACGAGATGGTAAATTTCTGAAGGACAGGACCCTGCACTCTCTCTCGTCTTTCAAGGTGCATTGGTAAGTCAATGACTTGGCGAAGGTCTGTTTTCGCCTTACTTTATCCAAATGCACGCTGGCTTGGAAGAGATGTAAAGAGAAAAAGTCGTTTTTGGTCAAAGGCCTGAAAACGAATTGTTTTTCATTTTGTTGCGTTTAGATACCTGTACATTCGGCTCTTACCCATTTGCCCTTTGGCTTCTTTTTCTCCCCTTTTTCTCCCCCAAATGATACAAATAAGCAAACAATAACAACAGCCAGGAAGAAGTTTCCTCACCCAAACTGGAAGCACCTCGTGATTCACAAGGCCAGGCAGGAAGCTTGTGGGTGGTGTGGAAGCTGCTGCCCGGAGCTGGTTTCCCCTCAGATGTCAGGAATTGCGGTGGGGCCAGGATGCAGGTACCTGCGGAAAGAAAAGAGAGGAATTCTTTGGAGGCGGTGTGGACATAACCGTTTTGCTCTTCCTCGGTGTAATTCGGGCTAGTGGTTAAGGGGTAGTGGTAGAGGTCCAGGCCCTGAAAACGCACTTAATAAGGTGCTCTGAGTCTCTTTGAGTTTGAAGTAGGTGCTGGATAAACTCAAGACCTATTATTTAATCCAGATGGGCACCAGGCTTTCCTTGTTTACTGTCTTAACTACTATTCACATTTATTGAATTTCAGTAGTTGTTCTATGCCTGTTAAGGGAATAGTAACTCATGATACAAACGTTGTCATTTTAATTAATTTTAGAACTTAAAAACCCCAACAGTTGCTTTTCATGAGTATTTTGCTGGTTTCTTTGTTTTCATGAGATTTGTGGACATTGCATTCAGGATGACTCATTTTCAAAAGGTAGACTCAGGGGGGCTGTGGAAGGGCCAGTAACGTGGAGACCAGAGCTTTGCCTGTTCAATCTAAGGAGAAGATGGGGCTGTCTTAAATAATAGATAATAACAATAATAATGTACCTCGTGTGTGTGTGGTGCTTTGTAGTTTTCAAAACACTTTCACATTTTTTATTCTGCCTTGATAGGAAGTTGCATAGCAAATGATCACGTTGGGAAATCAATAGGACGAAGATGAGACACTGTAAGCAGGACTGGAGGAATGTGGATTATCTAAGCTGTTAGCTGGACAAGCGTTGAGCTAGCGTCATTTCTCAGTTATGACGCGTGTACATTTCCTACTGCAAGAAAGGGAAACACCAGCTGCCTGCCTGGGGCTGAGGTGGTCCAGGGTGGATGCTGGGTGGGCCAGCTGCGTTTCAGCATTTTTGGCATTAGGCTCAGAGGTGAGGGAACTCTGTTTTTTATATCAGTGTTATTAACTGTCAATACGTATTAAGAGACTGGTAATAGTATAACTTAAATTATGTAAGAGTAAGTCAGATTGTATCTCAGATCCTTTGATGATGAACTGACAAGCCAGGTTCTCCTGAATAATGCTCCACGCAGGGCCCAGAGCGGGCAAACACCACTAATAACAACTCCCATGTGAACAGATAAAGAAAATGGATGTATAGAAAATGGAATATTATTCAGCCACAAAAATCATGAAGGAACTCCTGCCATTTGGGACATCATGGATGAATCTGGAAAGCATTATGCTAAGTGAAATAATTCAGACAGAGGAAGACAAATACCGTATCATCTCACTTATATGTGGAATCTAGAAAAAACAAACTCATAGGAAAAGGGTAGAGTGGTGGTTGCCAGGGTTTGGGAGGTTGGGGGATGTGGGAGAAGGTGGTCAAAAGGTTCCAATTTCCATTTATAAGATGAATAAGTCCCGGGGATCTAATGTACAACATGGTGACTATAGTTAACAATACTGTTTTGTATACTTGAACACACATGCACACACACACACTAACTCTGTGAGGTGATGAAAGTGTAAACTAATCTTACTGTGGTGATTATTTCACAGCATAGATGTATATTAAATCATCACATTGTACACCTTAAACTTACATAATGCTGTATGTCAATTCTATCTCAGTAAAGCTAGGAAAAAACCCAGTAAGCATGAACAACAGCAAAAACCAGCTGTTGTATTGAGGACATACTGTGTCTCAGGCTCTGCACAGGTACTTCACAAAGATTATGCTGAATTTTCACCACCCCATGAGCCAGCTGTTATCATTGGTACCCTTTTCCAGATGGGGATGCTGCAGTTTAGAGAGATCAGGTAATTTATTCAAGGCTACCTTGGTAGTAATTGATGGAGCTGAGGTTTGAATCTATGCTTCCTGGCTTTGATAAAGCTCAGCGGGCTTAACCACTGTGCTGTACGTGACAAAAGCTGTGGCCACGCTGGGTGGAGGGCATGTGTGTGGGCTTCCACGGACACCCATCGTAATCAGAGCTAGGACCGAGCTGTGTGGTTCAGGGGCCAGAGGTCAATGATCCATACACTAAATGAGACACGGGAAGGAGAGAAAGGTGGAAGGAACTTCAACCTGGACAGTACCAGGAGATACAAACTAAATATCAGTGAATTACTATGTGTGTTTTGTTCACATTAATGTAGCATTATTACCATATCAAGCCTCCCTGTGTCTACACCCCTTTGTTGTGTAACTCAGCCACTTCTCCCCTCAAGAAATGGAGTCGATTTCTCTTTTCCCTTGCATCTGGGTTGGCCTTGAGATTTTCTTTGACCAAGAGAGTATCTCAGAGTGATGTTTTGTGGGTTCCAAAACTGAGGCCTTAAGGGGCATTGTGGCATCTGCTCTCACCAGGTTGGAGTTCTGAGCCCCCCCTGCTGTGACACCCATTTTAACCTATAAAGGATAAGAGGCCATAGACTGAGGCACAGTCTGGCATAGACTGAGGTCCCTGCTGAGAGCCAGCATCGCCTGCAAGGCATGAGAGGTGGGCCGTTGTGCGCCTCCTAGCCTCAGGCAGGGCAGCAGGCAGATGGCGGCAGCCTCATGAATGATCCCAGGGTCCGGCAGAAGAAACTGCCCAAATTGGCAATTCACAGAATCATGAACAGTAACAAACTGTGGTGTTAAGTCACTATGTTTTGGGGTGTTTTGTTATACAATGAAAAATAACAAAAAATTTTGGTAATTTTAATAAATGTAGTAACATTTTGCAGCTATTTTCATAAAATCCTTGAGATACGCCAGTCTGAAATGGAGAGTGATTGGCTCAGCGCCACGCAGTTAAAATGTACCAGAGCCGTTCCGGGGACCGAGGTCTTGATACTAGTGTTATGTACTAAAGCATGGACTCCAGTATTCCTTATTTTCTTTGATTAAAAGAAAAAATATTGTTGATTCACTTGGAAGTTGACTTAATTATGTACTTTGTACATTTGGGTGGCAGGCATTAAATACAACTATCGGTAGGTAATCATGCAGTGCATTCAGAAAGGTGCGTTGGAAACCATCTCTGTCGTCTCTGAAAAGCGTGAGTGTTCCCAGACACTGAAATCATCTACAGCTTTTTCTTTTTACCATACAGCTTGGTTCATGAGTTCATCGCTTACACTGGGAGGGGCTTTCCAATAAAGGTGTAATTATTAGGAAGTTACTTCTCCTTCCATTTAGAGTTTCTCGAGGTAGCGAGAATAAATTTCATTTTGAAAGACCAGTGCAAACCAAGTTAACCATTTTAAAATGCTGTAGAACATTTCTGGAATATTATCTTGCAATACTACAGGGACCATTCTGTGGGCTTGTTGCAAAAATAAAGCAAAAACAAAGCAAAACAAAACTGAACTTGGCTTCTCCAGAGATGGAATCTTTAACTTTTATCCCACTTAACACGAATTTCTAGTGGTGACTGAATACCAAGGCTTTTGTTCTTTGTTTTCAACTGTCCTTTGCCATTAAGTTTGAATGTTTTTTGTTGTCAAGAAAGACAGGCTGCTTTCTTCCTTTAAAATAAATCTTAAAACAACTGGCAAAAGTAGGAGGGAAAGTTGCCCGTGTAGCAACTCACACGTAAATGGAAAAGAAAACGGTCCCTGAAATGTACACAGGGCTGCCCCTCTGGCCAAGTTACTTGTGTTTTGAGCAGGGTGGACATTTTGCTGCTGGAAAATGGAAGTGATTTGTTGAACTGTTTGCTATTATCTTAAGCATCTCTTGTGTGCCAGCAGACTTGTTTGATTTGAACAAGTCGGCACTTGTTCTATGAAGTGACACAAAATCAATACAAAAAAGCAGGAATAGTGATAATTTTACAGGCTGGCTTTTCACCAAAACTGAACCCTATCTTATTGGTTGACAGAATTGTTTGCAATAATTTTGAGCACTTAAACATTTATATATTCTCCCGGCTTACTGAAGTGGTGTGAATGAATCGTCTTTTCTTGGCAACTTAAAATGGCATTTAGTGGGTAAAGCCAATGTTTTAAACATAGCCTAGATATTGCACAGCATGTAATGTTAGAGTGACCGTAATTTGATTTCCTAGTCTTTGAAAAGGCTACTTCAAAAAAAAAATTCCATTGTTCTGCTGTGATTATGCAAATGAAGAAGATACAGGCTTTAGCTCCCATATCCTTCTTCTTAGGTGATGGTAGAAAATATGAAGATTAAAAAAAAAAGTCCACTGTCTATTTGTTTCTAATTTTCTTTCTGTTAATGTCACTGTAAATTTCAATGTCATATTCCCACACGTTGCTGCCCCTAATCTGACAGTGTCAGAGGATCTATCTTCATTTTCTCACTCGTTTCATAATCTAATCCTCAGCTCTAACATGCAATTAGTGCCCTCTCCGCCCCCTGCATACCAAACAGGCCGACTGCTACAGCTTTCCCTGTGCAATCCGTTTAGTGAGGCCACCCGTAATGAATATGTACATTTAGAAGACCTCAGCGCAGAGGGTCACAGGCAATCAACCTTGAATTCAATTATGCGAGTCAAGGTTAATGACTCACTGCAGTGGTCAGAGGCATTCAGAATCCTGCAGATTAAATCAGCCTGTCAGAGCTGACAATGTAGAAAGGACAGAATCACTTGTGTGAAAAACAGGGAATCATGCAAAGATAAAATGGTGTCACTCCTCAACGAAGATTACATGAAGTTCTCAGTGGCAAATCAGATTGTAAATCTCCTCTGGACCTGCAATATGATCAGTCTGCATAAAGACATTTCTAGATTGTAATACGGAGCTACTAATAAGACCTCCTGAACTCCACCCTTACTAGGTAACTTCGATTTTTACCTCATCATTAACATCTTCTGATTGTTCGGCATGAAAAATGAAATTATTATTTTTAAGTTATATTCATGAAATGTGCCCTAGATGATCTTTATAACATAACCTGACATTTAATTGGGAGAAAAAAATTTTTTTCAGTTATTCTACACTGTATTTTCCTTTAGGATTCTTTTATGCTCTTGTCTTGATAATGGTAGAACTAGCTGGGAAAAAAATCAGAAATAGGTAACAAACAGTGTTGCTTGTAAGAGCAAGTGTCTTATTACTTAAAATACAAAGTGCATGGATATTGAAAATTTATTATAATTTATTTGTAAAACAAATATGAATTTTATTGCAATTTGCTCCAGAGATAACCAACTTTTTGTGTGCTAAGATATGCACATGTTCTTCAAATCCACGTGGGAGAGAAACTGTCCTCTTTCCTTCTGTATTCTCTTTAGAGCAGAGTCCATTATTTAGACTCAGTTTTGGAATGCAGGAACGCTGACCTGTGAATAATCGTTGGCAACACATTTCTTGCATGTTAAAAAAAGAATATTCTTATGGTTGTGCATTTCTTTAAATGATAGATATGCTCATTAAGATTTTTAATAATGAATTATTCTTCCCTCATTTTCATTTTCTCTCCCTTCTTTTTTTTTTCTTCCATTTGTATCTTCCTTTCTTCCTGTATTTCTTGAGCACATACTCTCATCTTTGTGTTAATGTAGGGCCAAGGATGAATTGTCTTAACCTGTTAGGAGCTCATGGGTAAGTGAAGGAAGACAATGTAACCAGTTAACTAGGTAACACAGTATGGCCTGGTGAGGGTTGCAATAGAGGACTATGTAAAATGCTATGCTAGGTCTTAAGGAGGAGACCATGAATTCATGCCTGTGTGGGTGTGCACGTCAGGGTGTGGAGGTGGCGCGTTAAGAGGTGAGGCTCAAGCAGTGAGGAAGACACATGGAGAAGGAGTATTTGAGTTGAGTTTTGAAGGATGATAAGAGGTAGACAGGTGGAAAAAAGGACTTCTAGGCCTAGAGAACAATATGAGCAAATATGCAGATGTATTTGGGGTGGTAGCAAGCGACATGAGCTGACCAGGGCACGTGGGAGTGGCAGGACCACAGGAGAGAGGTCCCCCGGGGCCCTGAGTGCCCACACTCTGGAGTCAGTGAGCCTCTTGGCAGTTCTTGTCATTAAGCTTGACTCATTATTTAAACCAAATCATATCCCTCTTTCTCATTAATCTTTTCAGTACATCTGGGTTTTTAATGTTGGACTTGCTGACCTAGGCTTGCAGTTACATCCCACAGGGAAGTACAAAGGAGGTTTGCTTCCCAGCATCATGCAGGGAGAGAGCAGAGAGTGGGGAGGCGAATGCATGGACAGCCTGGCTTCTCCGTCTTCCCTTTGGGGTCCCATGAAAGGCCAGCTTTGTGCCACTCAGAACATCAAGTCATTTCCATGTGTGGAGCAAAGGGCTCTCTTGGTGCGTTTTAGCCCCCAGGGTGGATGTGTGTCCTTCTGCGCCTCGGAGCCGGGGCTCACACCTCTGCTCGTGACTGGCGCTGGCCCGTCCTCTCTGCCCATCGTCTCTGCCTGGACTTGTCCTGCGATCCGTGAGCGCCCATTCTCTGGGATGACCTTCCTCCGCCACGGGGCCGGCTGTGAGCCTGTCTGCGTCTGGTCTCAGGGCCCGTGCTGCCTAGAGCATGACCTTGGCCGAACAGCAGTGCTGAGGTGGCCCTGTTTCTCATTGGTTTCTTTTCTCTTCGCTCCTGATTATTGTTTAATCACTCGCTGAACGCGTGAGCCTGACGCGTAGCCCACACCGCTTGGTGTGACTGGTTGCTCTTACTCGGGGATTTTAATGCTGGTGTGGAGAAGGGAGGGCCGGAAATACTGGGAGGATTCTTGCTGTGCCCGGGCAGGGCCGGAGGGGCCGCTGTCTTGTGATGTGCAGAACAGCCTTGTAATAAAGTGAGGGTTGCGCAGCACGGGATTTTGGCAAGCGTTACCCTTCTTCAGAGCCCTCACCCTCGAAGTCACCTGACTGGAAGGCGTCCCTCGAGGCTCCTCCAAGTCGCCACCTTGTGGGTGATGACTTTATATAGTGTCGATGTTCACCCCTCCGACATTATTCACTGCCTAACTCCCTTCTCATTCCTTTCACTACATGTATTTGTAATGATGTCTTTATTCTCTTATTCACTGTTAGACCTCGAAGTCCATGAGAGCAGGGTCTTTTTTATGACGCAGCGTCGGGAACAGTCACCAGCACACAGCTGGCACTCAGGAACTATTTGTTGAATGGTTCTCCTGCTCTAGATAGGGCTTTCAGTTTTAGCAAAGAAAAATACAGAACACTCCGTTAAATCTGACTTTCAGATAAACAATGAAAGGTTTTTAAAATATGTATGTCCCAAATATTACCTGGGATATATCTATATTAAATACTTACACTAAAAAATGATTCATTGCTTACATGGAATTAAAATTTAACTGGGCAGCCTGTGTTTTATTTGACAATCTCAGAATCTATCAATAGCCTGAGGTTAGACACCTTATATTACCATATAAGTGCCTCAGTTAGTGCCTTCCGGAAGTAGGCCCTCAGACATGTGCTGATGTCATTTGACTTACATACATACCATATTGGTATAACTGAGGACTGAATCTCTTTATTAATAGGTTTCCTAAGTGAAATTCTAGGGTAATAAGTTTCCTTAGGATAAAAGAAGAGTGAAAAATACCTCTTTATTGGGTCTTTTTGTCTAGATGTAGTTACTGGGGTTATTTCCAGTAAAAAGCTTTCCATTTTTTTTTAGTTAAAACAATGTCTATAATTCAAAGCACTAATGGTGTAATAAGATACTTTAGCTGCTAATCTAAAAACAAGCAACAGAAGTCACCTTCATTTTAAATGATTTGGCATCACTCATAGGACACTTTGTTCTAGAAGATTATTCTGAGTCACGTTGAAAAATGTCCTCTAAACAGGATTCAGTGATGGGCAATGTCCCAGGAGCTGTCAGGGGCCATGTGGGCATTGGGGTTCTTCACATTCAACCCCATCAGAATCCCA
>JAQQAC010015741.1:0-23577 GCA_029783875.1 Phataginus tricuspis | reverse complement strand
CCCCCCCTCTGGTGTCATTAGTTCTCTTGCCTACTTTGAGGAGATGACTTTTCAGCTGTTTGGACACCTGGCTTCACCCCGCCGGCTCTGGGATTCTTGATTCACTTCCCTGGGTGGAGCCCAGAGGAAACTAACTTCCTTGACTCGCTCTAACATCTCAAACACTGGGGCACTACTTGGCTTAAAAGGAGTGTGGCTTTTAACTCCACCACTGCCCCCCAGGCACTGGGGGGACAAGGGAGCAGGTGTTCAGTTGTTTAGCCATATTCATTTAGTGGGTTTGTTTGTTCTTTTTAAGAGATACCTCCACCAGACCCCGTGCCCCAGAGGCATAAAGAGCTCCCCTGCCTTCAGACACCAAAGAAATCCAGGTTGGTGCCCTCAGGAGTAGTCCTGCTTCCCCTGCCTCCTGCTGCCAGGGGGGCGCCGAGCCGGAGCTCCCTCCCTGCCGGACTCAGGGCAGTCACGCATTTCGTCCAGAGACCGTGCCCTAAGGTGGCGTACTCTGCAAGAAGGATGCAGGTGTTATTCCTGGAAGGGGAGAATTCTCTCCAGGACAGAAAAAAAAAAAGTTTGGGAATTTGGAAAGCTGCGTTTGCTGCCTTAACCTTCGGCTTCCACCGGGCGGAAACTATCCTGCCCAGGGAAATTCACAGGCCCCGCTTCACAGCACTTTCTCACTCAGCTCCCAGAGGCAACTCTCCCACCATCTATGCAGGACTTCCCTTTGGCTTCTGGCCGTGGTTTGTTTTTGGCCTGGAGTGGAGACTGGTCCCTGGCGGAGGTTTCCAGGGGCGGCAGAGAAAGCTGAACACATCTGGCTCCTTTCGGGGCCTCGGGAGGGGGGCAGTGGCGTGGGAATGAGAATGTGCTCCCTCACAGAAATATTTACAAAGGTTGTTTTGAACTGACTGCTGAGGGAAGGGCTGAATGCCAAATGCATGCACGCTTCGGCTCTGGAAGCATGCATGTGGCCGAGGAGTTAGAGGGCAGCAGGTGTGCCCGGAGGAAGAGATGGGGCCGGCTGGAAAGCTGTGCAGGCGCGTGCAAACCTGCGCCTGTGTCTGTGCGAAGCAGAGCGCTCACCTCCAGGACAGCCCGGACTGAGTCCTGCGCCCACTCCCCAGTGTCCCTGGTCTGAATCTCCTCTCCTGGAGCCGAGTGGAGGCACCTCCTCAGAGGGTGATGGGGTCACACGTCCCACCCTTGCTCCGTGTCTGGCCCATATGATAAGGCCGCAACAAGTGCCCGTTCTAAGTTTAAGACTAATGATAAACTGCTTTTGACGGGTGGGTTTGTAGAAAACTACCACGGAAGAGAGGAAGTGCACCTCACGCCCCACCTGCTTACACCTCGGGCCTGATCAAGCGCAACAGGCCACGCAGCCCTGCTCTCCCTTCCCAGAGCCCTTGATGCAGACATTTGTGTCTTTAGTGCACAGTAGGGTGTTGGCAGGACTATCAGCCTGGCTTCCTATCCAGCCAGCTCTGCACCTCTGTAGATATGGAGTATTTTGACATTTCCCCTCAAAGCTTATAAACTTCTTAAAATGTTTATTTTGTTCCAACATAGAGATTTCTCTTCTCTTGACAAACAAGGAGACCAAGGCCCCAGGAGGCCTCTGGTTCACAGAAGACCAGGTCTTCATCCCTAGGGCTCACTCTTCCTATGGAGGCTTCATGTACATCACACATGGGGCCCTTGAAACCCATCTTAAGGACAGGCTACAGGGCATGCTGCCTCTCCCCAGGGTGCTGTCCTGTTGCCCTGACCTTTGTACGGGGAGCCCTTCCTGGCAGGTGAGGTGAACGCAGCCACCCCTACCCGCCTGCAGGCCAGTGGGTTGGCGGCTCCTGGGCACGCTGCCTGGTCAGACAGATCAGGATTCACATGGTCTGTAGCAGGCCGAGGGATTAGGAGGCCCTGGGAAGGGTACTGTTTTAAGGAGGTTAGTTTTTCCAGCTCAGGAAGGAGCCCCAGACTCTTCCCTGGACAGGCTGGCAGCCCCCACATGAAGCCTGATACACCCACCCCAAACCTCCAGGGGTCAGCATGTGCACACCCCTCCTGGGAGCAACACCAGCGGGTGGCTCAGAGGCAGGCTGCAGGCCCAGGACGGGCAAGGAGCCAGAGCGGCTCAGTGGGGCTCAGGTAGGGGCAGGGTGGCAGTGTCCGGCACTGCTGCTGCTGGGATTCTGCACTGTCCTCTTACCTCTCTGCCTCAGCAGCAGAATTATAATGAGTAATCAGAAGAATGCATTTGGAAGCTTCCTGCTGAGGAGCTCAATCCTGTTACAGGGTCTGGGGGTAGGGAGTTCTGCCCTCTAACCCCCACTTGGAGAGCTTCTGATGAGGGTGAGGTGGGGGTGTGCAGCCAACTCTGGCCTGATTGTCATTAGGAGGAAGTGCAGAGGTCACTGAAGCCACCCCTCTGAATAGTGTGGAAGCTAAGTCCTCCTGAGATGGTATGTCAGGGAAGAGGGTGGCAGCAGGGTCCCTATAGGGCATGTTTCCCCACTCCCCACTCTGCACCTGACACTCCCCTCTACCATGTCCATAGCTCTGAAAGCCCAGATTTGCGTGACAACCAGCTGGCCAGGGAGTGGGCCCAGGATGACAGAGCTAAGAGGAGTGGCCCCTGCAGGGAAGGCCTGAGATTCTGTCTGGGCAGCAGGGGAGGAGCTCAGGATATGGGGCCTGGAGCTGGCCCTTTAGGGTCATCTCCCTCCCTGTGCTGTGCCGGACCAGCAGCTACAGGCTCTGCTACACAGCTCAGCTCAGCCTCCACCCGGACCTGTTTGAGGTGCAGACACATGTTCCCAAGGGCATGTCCTACAGTGTTCGTGCGCAGTGGCCCTGCACTGGAAGCCATGAATGCCCGTGGGCAGTAGAACAGATAAGCACATGGTAGCAGGTTCACAGGAGAGAGTCCCGTACTGTGATGAGAGTGAATCGCCTGCAGCTGCACGCACTAGGTGGATGAATCTCACGAAATGTCGAGGAAATGAGCCAGACCCCAAAGTCAATGCTGTGTGAGCCAGTGATACACAATTCAAAACCCAGCAAAAAAAAACAAAACAAAACTGTGATACTTAAGTCAGAAGAGCAGTTACCTTTGGGATGGAGAGTGACTGGTGGGGAGCATGAAGGGCCTCGGAGATTCAGTGTCCTGTTCCGTGATCTGGGTGTTCCATTGGCACGTGTGGTGGGCGCGCGTCTCTGAATGTATGTAATTCTTCAGTGAAACTGTTTAAATAAAGGTGGAAGGGGTTGTGCTCTGAGGACCTCCTGACTGAACACAGCAGGAGCTGCGTGCAACCCCTGGCAGCAGGCGCTCTACTCGGCAGCCAAAACCCCAGGCCCCAGGCAGATGGCTCAGGTGGGCAGCTCATGGGGAGAGGCTTGTGGACCAGGGGCAGGCAGCCCCCAGAGAAGAGAGAGGGCCCCAAGTTAGGGGCACTGACCTGCTGTGTCTGCCGGCCCACTCCCACCCCTGTCACCGGCCACTCCCATGAGGGTCAGAGGGAATGCAGCACTAGCGGCTGTGTACCCTGGGGACACACTCAGCCAGCGTCACTGGGATGGGTGCTGTGCTGTGCATGTTCCAGGGCATGAAGCGGTGGCGACCGTCCCCCTCAGGACACCACTAGTGATAACAGCCATACAGAGAAGGGTGGGCCTTCCTTAAAGGACCACGGGGTCCACATTTACTCCTCTGATGCCTGTTATTGGACTGTCTGTTACTGGACTTAGATTTTTAAATTTATTCTTACTTTTTATTTGTTTTTTGAGTAGGTAACAATTTGGGCATTTCCCTTTGTGATATGAGTTGCAAATCAAATACTGAGTTTGCCACCCGGGGCTCAGTTTCTAGACTAGTACAGGTGGCTCTTGGGCTCTTAAGGGAAAATATAGAATAGGGCCTACAGCTGTATAAACACCTAGGCTTATAGCCCAGGACCCGGGGGCACTGTGTACATTAGAGGCTGGCAAACTACAGCTTGGTGGCCAGCATTTGTAAATAAAGTTTTAGTGGAACCCAGGGGCGCCCAGTGATGCCCACCTATTGCCTATGGTTGCTTTTGGGCTACAGTGAAGTTGAGTAGTTGTGACAGAGACCTGTGGCCTGCAAGGTCTAAAATATTTACTCTGTGGCTCTTTATAGAAGTTTGCCAACCCTTCTTATATACTTTACTGTGTCCTGATGTCATTATTCTACAAATGGGAGGCAAGGCCCAAGAAACTGGAGGGGCTCGCTCAAGCAGGGGCCACAGCCAGAAACCAGCACCCCACCCCCACCCTTCACTTGCTGCCGTCTAGGAAGAAAGCAGCTCCCTGGGCCTCCTGACCACTTACTGGCTGTGGTGTTGAATAGGGCAGTTACCTTCTTTCACCGTGGTTTCTTAATAACAGAAACTTCTGGAGTTCTTGTTTTTTTCCAACAATAAATGAGATACCATACAGACACTCCAGTCCTCAGCTGATAGTCAGTACATCTTAATACGTGAGTTCCCTGCCTTCTAATCATCAGACACTTATCGGACGCTCCCACCTTCCTGCACACCCCTCAGGGTGGGATGAGGCAGGAGGTGGAAGGGATGGGTTCATTTTACTGAGGAGGAAACCCGGGCTTGAGAGGGAGGTGGGTTCTCCTGGCCCCTGCCCACGGCTCTCCCCTCACCCTGCCATGTGGCCATGAACACCAGGCGCTGGTCTGGGAGCCTGGCTGACCTTAAATAGCCCTCAGAGAAGAGAGGCTCATGCCCAGCCCTCGCTGTGATGTCTGGGGCTGCTGTCAGGGCAGAACTGCAGGCCGCCAGCAGGAAGGGCCGGCCTTCCTTGGCCCTGCCTGGCTGCCCCAAGGCTTCTCCGGGTTGGTGAGGGAACGCTTCCTGGAGCCAGGCCCCACCCGAGCCTCGAGTTCCTCTTCCTTCCCCAGGAAGATTCCGGCTTACCCCTTGTCTGGGAATTCGCTTGGCGTAGCCGCCCTGATGCTGTCATCTCCCCCCACCCTCTCCCCTCACTGGGAAACCTGGGAAGAGCCCACTGGGTCTGTGCCCACCATCCTCTGGTCCAGCTGGAGAGGCGGGAGCATCCCCAGAGGAGGAGGCGTGTTGCAGCTGGTTCTGTCCTAAGGGCAGGTGCGGCTGGGGCAGGACCTGGGAGCCTTTCCCCTCCCTTGGAATGTAATCATCTCTCCCATTAACTGAGCACTTCCTGCCTGTGTTCTAAATACTTAAAGGTGGTAAGAAAGTGAGTACTTAGTCTTATTACCCTCCTCTTCACTTTTGACAGGTGGGGAAACTGAGGAACAAGTGAAGTCACTTGCCTGGCACACACCAGGGTTTAGTGGACTGGGACTTGAACCCAGGTGGTTGGGCTCCTAAGTGCGTGCTTGTAATCCCCGCAGACTGCTTTTGTGGAGGAAGAGGGGTGGGAGAAGGGGTCACACAGTGGGATGGGCAAGGATATGTGCAGACTGAAGCCACTGGGTACTCTCTGACTCTGCACCTCTATCCAGGTGTAGGGGACAGGGAAAAAGGAAGAATTACTGGGGCAAAGTCCTCTGGCCATGGTGCCCTCCCCTGCAGGGAGGAATGTACCCATGTGAAGCCTGCCTTTCACCATTGCTGGGGACATCCATGCTGGACAGTAGCTATCCTCTCCTGTCCAGGGAAACTGCCAAGCAGGGCCCCACCCTGGAAGCAAGGGTCGGGCAGGGCAACTGAAACAGGCTGATAAGGGCAGAACAATTCTAGATTTGGAGAATATCCAGAGTTATCTCCCCGAGGCGGCAGCTCTGGGCCCCCCTGGGGAGGGGATGCCGAGGAGCTGGGCCTGGTGACCGCTGGGGTGCTCTCCTGCTTTCCCGAGGCATAAGAGGGCAGAGTCACGGCGGAGCCAGCAGGGCCCCGGGGAGAGGGCGGGGAGGGTGGAGCATGACCAAACCTGTGTCTACACATCTGTGTGACCCCTTGGCCCAAGTGGGTGACCAGGGCAGGTTGGGACCCTGCCCTTCCGCAGTCAGTCAGAGCAGTCCTTCCTGCCTCCACCCCAGCCCCGTCTCAGGCAGCGCAGCCTGAGACAAGATGCCTCCGCCTGGGCGGCCTAACAGCAGACATTTCTCTCACTTTTGCAGGCTACGAATGCTATGATCAGGGCGGCAGCATGGTCGCCTCTGGTTGGGGACCCTCTGCCTGGCTTGTAGATGGCATGTTTTTGCATATCCTCACCTTCTAAGGACACTAATCCTATCAGCGGTTCCACTCTAAAGACTTCATCTAAAGCTCAGCCTCCTAAAGGCCCCATATACCATCTCACTGCAGGGTAGGACTTCAGCATATGAGTCTGGGGGGACACAAACTTTTAGTCCACATGCTGGAGGAGTTGACGAGGTGCATATCTGGGGTTCTTGGACCAAGCAGAGATGCAGAGGGGTACAGAGAGCAGCTCTAGAGGCCATTGTCCCCACTTTTCAGATGGAGACCTGTGACACACCAAAAACTGCTCACCTCCCCCAGAGATGCATACATGGAGTCCCTGAAGCCTGTAGTTACTTTATTTGGACCAAGGGTCTCTGCAGATGTAATTAAGCTGAGGATCTTGAGATGAGACTATCTGGATAGGCCCTAGTCCAATGGCAAGTTTCCTTATGAGACACAGAGACGAGGAGGCAGCAATGTGACCATGGCGGCAGAAACGGGAGTGGCGTCAGTGAGCCCAGGAGCGCCACGGCTGCCAGAATCTAGAGGGGGCGAGAAGGGGTCCCCATGAAGCCTCTACAGGGAGTGCAGTCCTGCTCACACCTCACTTTGAGGCATCTGGTCCCCAGAACTGCAAGAATAAATACTGCTTTTAGCTACTGGGTCTGTGGGAATTTGTTATGGCAGCCAGAGGAAACTGATGCAGGGCACAGGCCCAGACAGGGTTGGGCCTTCACCCAGCTCGATGCTGGGTGAAGCTGGTTGGCAGAGGTGAGAGGAGTCAGTGGCCTGGCTCCCCTCCCAGGCTCCCAGCCTGCAGCCCTGACCTCCTTTCCCAGCTGCTGCCCTCTGCCCACAGCCCTTTGATGCTGCTGCTCACCCACTGCGCCCACCCCACACCAGTGCCTGCCGAGGGCTTTGGGAGCAGGGGAGACTGGCATTCTTATGGCCACAGAGGACGGGCATTGATAAGGGGCTGGGTATTGGATGACAGAGATACCAGAGCGGTTCCGACAGCCTCCACGGACAGCACCCACACTGGGGCAGAGTGGGGAGTCTGGAAGGGCCTGGCCTGTCCAGGGAAGGAGTGAGTGCTCGCTGAGCGAGAGGGTGGTAGTGGGGTAGGATGACCAGACTCCGCAGTGGCAGGGGACTTGTGAAGACCCACCTGGACTAAGGGGTGTTGCCTTAAACCCAGAAGCACAGAGGTGGGGACATAACATAGAGGGAGCAAGGAGAGTAAGAGGACAAATGCCATGTAGGGGATGCGTGATATGCTCCCCTGGGGAGCGTCCTGGCCAGGCCCTAGTGCGCCTCGATCCCCTCCCAGGGTTTTGGGCAGCCCAGGCTCCTACCGATCCAGAGTTTGGAACCTGCGTCCTTCCAGAGTCCCCCCATCCCACCCCACTAATTCTCAGCTACCACCCAGGAGCCTGGCAACAGGCCTGAGATGGCAGTAGGATTGGGGGTCTGAGAAGGGTGGGCTCTACAGAGCTGCAAGGGGCTCAGCCTCCAAGCAGGCTGCGGCCAAGATAGCATCACACCACAGCCTCCCTGGTCGCTAGCAGTGGTTCCTCCTGGGAGGGAAGAGGCCTGTGACACTATGGCACATGCTAGAAAAATGAATTTTGAGGTCGGTCAGCTCTTCGGAAGGAAGGCCCCGAGTCAGACCTCTGAAGTGGCTGGTTAGGATGGCTCTGTTGTCACAGCAGAAGCAGACGGCTGTATACGGCATCATGCTTAGGCATGTGCCTACCCATCCTCGGGGACCTAGGAAATCATCTGGTGCATTTCACAGATGTGTTCTAAGAGGGTTAAGAGCAGGGCCAAGGACTGGCCCAAGGCCTCAGAGACCAGATGCAGAACCGGGACTAGAAGGCTCAGATCTCCAGAGTCCCAGTCCTTGTGCTTCCTGTTACCACACTAGTCCAGGAAGATACCAGCTGCTCCTGCCTGGTTTCTGCCGTTTTACTGTCCCCATGGAAGCCTCTTGATTTTATTTCCCCAGAGCTAATGGTAGGAGGAGTGGTAAGCTGGGGGTAGCAAAAGGAGGAGAGGTGGACGCTGGTGTCCAGGCCTGGAGCCTCCCACCTCGTTGCCTTCCTGCTCTCCTTCCATACGCCCTCTTCCTGGGGCATTCTTTCCAGTTTCCTGTCCCGCTATTAATAGTTGAGAGTCCGTCCCAGGGCTCCCAGCACCAGAACAGGAGGAAGCAGGCCCTTACTGAAAGATGAGAGCACAGTGTCCTCGCCCCAGGGCAGGAGGCTGACACCCAGCTCCGGCTCCCACCAGCACCCATGCCCGCCACTGGAGTTGAGTGGAGGAACTGGCATATTGCTAGCACGGCCCCCTGCCCCATGCTCATTTCAACACAGCCTCAGACCTGCTTCAGGACCATCTCCTCATGGCCGGTATCTACTAACCGCTTTGGCACTCCCCATCATTCATGGAAGATTTTCCCTCCGTTCTTCCCATCTCAATGCATGCCCTCATTCTCAGTGACCTCAGTACCATTTGGATAAACAAGTGCCAAATAAACAAACACGGGCTCCCCATTTCTTGACCTTTTCCCACCTCTGCTTCATTCAGCCGTTCCTATTTCACACCCTGAATGTTGTCCCCACCACACACTGCATCACTTCTGAAATATCACTCTTGGGTCACTATTTCTCTACCTCCACTTCATTTGTTCAGGTACACCCATACCATGGTGATTGAACTTGAGACGGCCAGTCTGGGGACCCACCACTTCCTCATCGCCTGTCAGCCCTCATATGTCTTTATCCAGCCTGTATTTTACTATCCACCATTATAATTCCTACTTTACAAATATCCTCAAGTCACTTGCACCCTGTCCTGTCATCATACCGAGTAAAACCCCACTCCCAGATGAACCTTGCCTCCACTTTTCCATGTCTATGCCCAAGCAGTGGAACGCAGCAAGGGTTAAAAAAAAAAAAAAATCACACACTGATTGGATTAACTTTAAACTCATGATTTCATGCCTCACTTTGGCATCAAATACTACTTAGTATTCATCCTATATTTCTCTAGTATAGTGGTTCTCAGTGTGGTCCTCTGACCAGTGGCATTTGGGAACTTGTTAGGTAAGGAAATTCTCATGCTCTATCCCCAAAGGAGCATTCTTATCAGCTAGTCCTAGCATCTCCTGCCTACAAAAAAACTTTCTAGATGAGACCAGCTCCCTCCAGTGACTGACTGCCATATTTCTGGGCTCTCTTCATACCTAACTAATGGAGAGAGTTATCTACACAAACAAGCTCACATTCCTACCATTCATTCAGTCTTCAATCAGCCCAAGTCAGGCTTCCACCTGCACTGTTCCCATGGAAACTGCAAGTTGAGGTTGCCAGGGACTTCCACATTGCCAGTCACATCATTCAGCCACTCCCTCCTTGGGAAAAAAATCAGAGACCCCTGTTACATGTTCCTATTTCCCCTAGGAGTAGCTGTTATCCTAATAAAGTATGTATTCTCTGTAAAATTTTAGTAATACTTTCAGTTTCTATCTCTAAGAATATATTAACTTTTGCCAATTTTTAAACTCTATAAAAATAATATAAATAAGTATTCTTGCTTTTGCTGTTATTCAGTATTTTTTAGAATAATTTATGATAATACATGTATAATACATAACATAGATATATAATACATATATAACATAGTACATGTCCACTGGAATAGTAGTATTCCAGTATAGGAATATACTGTAACTTATTTATCCATACTATTGTTGACAAACATTTGCTTGTTACATATATGGGGCCAATATAAAAATCCTGTAGGGGCATCCTTATGCATGCATCCTGATGCCCACATGTGGATCTCCCTGGGTTAAATGCCTAGCGGTACAATTAAAAGTTGTAGATTTCAAGATATGTGCATTTTCACCTAACTTGGTAATGCCCAGCTACTTTCCGGTGTGTTGGTATCAATTTACACTACTCCAATATTGTTGCTGCCCTTAAAATTTTTGACAATCTGGTAGGTATGAAATAATTCTTACTTGGTATTTGCCTGGTGACTAACATATTTTCAGATATTCATTGACTTTTTTGTGCTACTTTTAATGTGAAATACCCTGTTTCATCCTTTCAGTCTACTTTTTTGGGGATTTTCTTATATAGAGAAGTTTAAAAATTTATGTTTTTGATAATAGCTACTAATCTTTTATGGCTGCATATTGCAATTATCTTCTCCTGATTCTTTTTCATTTCCCTTTTGGTTTCTTCTTAAATTTTAGATTTACAGAAAAGTTGCAAAGATGATACAGAGTTCCATGTACCTTTCCTTTAGCTTACATAACCATGGTGCATTTATCCACTAAGAAATTAACACTGGTACACTACTATTAACTAAACTACAGACTTTATTCATATTTTACCATTATTTCCAGTAATGGTCCTTTTTGTTCCAGAATATGACATTGCATTTACTCATCATGTCTAACTAATCGGTGGCAGTTTCTCAGTCCTTTCTTATTGTTCATTATCTTAATGGTTAGGGTACTAGCCAGATATTTTGTAGAATGTCCTTCAATTTGGGTGTGTCTTTTTTCATGATTAGACTGGGGTTACATATTTTTAGAAAGATGATGACATTGGTGAAGTGTCCTGTGAAGTGTCATCAGGGGACCTGTTGACTTCCTGCTGGTCATGACATCATTGGTGATACTCGGTTCAGATGATGTGTGCCTCCCAGGTCTGTCTAGTAATGTTGTTACTATTTTTCCCTTTCCATTGTCTGTTAGAAGAATCAGGAAGCCCTTCCTACACTCAGATGGGTGGGGAAGAATATCTTTCTCCTGGAGGTGGGAAGAGTACCTGTAATTTTGGAGAATTCTTCAGTAAGGATGATTTTGTTCCTTCTCCCCCACTTATTTTTATATTCAGTCATTTACCAGCATGTACTCATGGAAATTTATTTTATTCTTTGGGTTCCAATCCAGTGTTTATTTTGTTGCTCAGATTGTTCAAGCTCTGGCCTTTGGGAGCACTTTCAGATTGGTTGCTGTGTCTTTTGGACTTGCCAACTTTTTTATAGCACTTCCTTACTTTTTGGCATTAAAAGGCATTCCAGGCTTACCTTGCATTTTCCCTATGTCAGTACTAGAATCAAGTCATTTCTCCACGGAGTCCTGCTTCATGTTTTTGGAGAATGGCTGGGTCTACTTGATGCTACTCATGTGTCACTGCTTCTAGACTCTCTCAGTGGCAGAACTAGAAAGTGTATGTCTGTGTGCACACTAAACCATTTATGCATGCATCTATGTTTCCTTGTGTATATAATGTATATTTAAATCATGAGTTCATACTGACATCTGTCTCATCATGCATCACAGGGTTCATTTAGCTTCCTCCTGGCTTATTCGTAACTTCTTTCTGTGACAGTGAGAACCTGGCTCATGTTACCATTTATTTACTCAGGTACCATCTCTAGTATACCTGTAGATATAAGGTTGATAACCCATACTCTTGTGAGACACAAATTTACCACTTAGAGTGCACTGTTTATGTATACTTCTTTTTGTAGCTTTACAATATCCAGTCAAAAAACTATTTTTCAGTTACTTTGGTCAACTGCCCATCGTCCCCCATCCCTCCAGTGAAGTTATATATTTGTAACAAATTTAAATTTGTTTTTATAGTGTCCATTACATCCTGGGATTTCTTGAACATCTCAGTTGATTATTCCCTCCCCTAAATTTGCACGAAGTAAAGTTAATCTTTGGGATGTACAATTCTGAGTTTCATCAAGTGCCATCTTGTATCCATCATCCCAATGCTATATATAACAGTTCCGCTGTCCTAAAAGTCAGGTCCTCTCCCTTCTCTCAGCCCCTGGTAATCACTGACCTATTTTCTGTTCCTCTAGTTTTGCCTTTTCCATACTATCATATAAGTGGAATCAAACTCCATGTAGCTTTTTGGCTTCTTTCATTTAAAATGTCTTTGGATACATCTACGTTACATGAATCAATAGTTTATCCCTTTTATTCCTAAATAATGGTTGTATGGATGTATGACAGTTTATCTGTTTACTTGAAGGGTATCTTGATTATTTCCAGTTTGGGGGGATCATGAATAAAGTTTCTATAAACATTTACCTGTAGGTTTTTGTGTGCCCACAAGTTTTCAGGTCTTTCAGGTAAATACATAAGAATGGAATTGCTGGGTCATATGGTAACTGTGTGCTTAAAGAAACTGCTAAACTGTTTTTCCAAAGTAGCAGTACTATTTTGCATTCCCACTAACAATGTATGAGAGTTTCTGTTTAACATTTGGTGTTGTCAGTTTGTTTTTAGCCCTTTAATAGGTGTGGCATGGTACTGCATTACAGCTGTAATTTGCCTAATGACTAGTGAAGTTGAATATCTTTTCATAAGCTTATTTGTCCTCTGTATTTTCTTTGGTAATTTTTCCCTGTAGATCTTTTGTCCATTAAAAAATTAAGTGAACTTTTAATTGTTGAGTTTTAAGAAGCGTATATTTTCCCCCTTATTGAACTGGCTAGGACTTCTGTTACAATGTACAATAGGAGTGGTGAGAGAGGACATACTTGCCTTGTTCCCAAATTTAAGGGCAGAGTCTTCAATCTCTCCCCATTAAGTATGATCTTAGCATAGGGTTATTTGGAGATATCATTTATTAGGTTAGGAAAATTTCCTTCTATTCCTAGTTCGCTGAGAGTTTTTTTAAAATCATGAATGAATGATGAATTTTGCCAAATGGTTTTTCTGCATATATTGAGATGACTGTATGGTTTTTCTTATTTCATTGTTACATGGTGATTGCATTGATTTTCAAATACTGAACTAGCCATAAGGTGAACCTCAGTTGATCATGATGTGTTATCCTTTTTATATATTGCTGGATTTGATTATTCTTTAGGGAAATACAAATTAAAACTACAATGAGATACTACTTCATGTCCACTAAAATGGCTATAATGAAAAAGACAGATGATAGCAGTTGTTGGTGAGGATGTGAAGAAATTGGAACCCTCATACACTGCTGGTGGACATATAATATGGTGCAGCCACTTTGGGAAACAGCTTGGCAGTTCCTCAAAATACTCAACATAGAATTACCATATGACCCAGAAATTCCACTTCTGGGTACCCGAGGGAAATGAAAACCTATGTCCACACAGAAACTTGTACATGAATGTTCATAGTAGTAGTATTCATAATGGCCAAAAAGTTGAAACAATCCAAATGTTCATCACCTGATGAATGGCTAAACAAAATGTGGCATAGCCATACAATGAAATATCATTCAGTACTAAAGAGAGATAAAGAATTGACACATGGTACCACATAGGTGAAACTTTAGAATGTTACATTAAATAAAAGAAACGAAAGACCACTTATTGTATGATTGTAAGGCAACCACGAATTTATTCCATCTCTATGCATTTGCCAAACATGTGGCTTTTCTTCTGTTATGTCTTCAGAGTTGAGGTTTTGTGTTAATTTGGGTAGGAATTAGGCTGGCTTTAAAACTTGTTGCACCAAAGGCTACAAGTTCCTCAAGTAATATGTCTGTTTGTCTCCCTGCTTGGCTGGAGGTCTTGCCTTTTTGCTGCTCCCCAGAGAGTCTGTCCTTCACAGCTCCCTCCAGTTGTATTCCACCTATTTTTACTTAACACTTGCTAGTATTTGGAGTGAATAGCAGGGGAGAAGGACATTCTCTTTTCTGATTAAACATCAGTCGTACACACGTGCTGGAACCTGGGCTTGAGGGTGTGGCCTGCATCAGTGTCCTGCCTCTTTTCTAGAAGTTATGCTGGACGTAGCATGTATTTCTGACCTCCTCAGAGATAAAGGGTATTTAATTTTTCCTGTTTTCTTCCTAGATGCAGTGGGTTTCCACACTGCCTCCAGGCTATACTTCTCCTTTTTCCTGCAGTTTAATGCTTTTGTTTCCTAGAAGAAAGAGGGGAGATTAATTGGGGCCGTGTTTCACTGGTGGCTGTCATTTTCCTTTCCCCACTGCGGTGGGTCTCCACCAGTGCCTACCAGTTTTGTTAACTAAAAAGAATGTAAGGTTCTGTTTTCCATCCGGGACATGGGGCTATGTGGAATTTCAGCGGGGACTACTGTTTCCTTTCTCCAGCCAACCCCACAGGGGAACTTCCTCACGGTTCTCTCCCGTCTTCCTCAGGAGCCCCTGCTGGGATTGCTGGGGGCCAAAGCCTACACAAGGTGGGAACCTTTCAATGTCTGCAGCTCCCAGAGCTTCATACTAGCTCATATTCAGCCTTCAGCAATTCATTAAACATTCTTATTTTCATCTTACTGAACTCTGCCCCCACACCAACCCCCTCGCAGCACAGGTCCAGTGTCCCTGCAGTTACTTATCTCCAGTGTTCAGGATAGTTTTTTGTTCAGATCTTGGTTCTCCATGGGTTCAAGAAAAGTCATTAATTTGCTGTTTCTCCAGTTTTTTTCTTGTTGTAAGGGTAGGAGTGATGTTTTTTTCCAGCTCTCTATTCTTGTTAGCTGAGACTAGAATCCTGTGGTTTCTTTTGATGAACATAGATTTGTAGTTTTGATGAAGTCAAATTTATCATTCTTTTTCTTTGGCTTGTACTGTTCATGTTTTATTGACTGATAATTGCATTATGAACTGATTCTTTTTACAGACACACGTGTGAAGGCAGAACAGACTATGCTATAGAGAAGTTTGTGTAGGGCTAGAATTATTTGATCCTTGAATCCAGGCTTGGAGTTTCTTTATAGGAAAAATGTTAACTACCAATTCCATTTCTTTATGAATATAAAGCAAATTATTATTTCTTTTTCTTCTTGAGTCACTCTGGTAAGCTGCATTTTCTTAGGGACTTGTCCATTTCATCTGCTTGAAATTTATCAGTACTAGCTCATATTTTGGCCTATACTATGAATCTTATTATTTTTATACCTCATATTTTATATTTAACCTTCAGGGTTATTTTTCCCTTTGATCAACCTCACCAAAGCTTTTACTATTTTATTAGCCTTTCTAAAAAAATCAAGTTTTGACTGATGATATTTGCTGTTGTCCTTTGGTTTCTGTTTCCTTTATTTCTGGGTTTTTTTTTCTGTTTTTATTGTTTCATTTTCCCTACTTTTCTTTGTGTTTATTTTGCAGTTTTCCATCGAGTCATGGGAGACCAGACCTGAGCAGGTTTTAAAGAAAGATACATGTAATGGCTCACACTCTCAGCATGTGTATTTCTGCCACACTGCCACCTTTCCCTCAACTCATACCTATGGGTCTCAAAGAGAGTTAATACCCTGTGGTTGATTGTTTGAAGAATGAAAAAGCTGAGTTACGTTTATGTATATAATATGCTGGAGCCAGTCAAGAGTGGACAGCTGTGTCCTTGAGTGCTTTTGGATAATGGCCCTATTTAGGGGAGACCCTGAAGGATGGTGTAGAAAGAAAATTCTTCCAATGGGCAGGACTTTGAATAGTACATTTCATGGTCATATTTTTTCTTTTTTTTGAAGGTAAGCCTTACTGACATGAAGGTCTGACCAGATTCATAGGCAGTGGCTAATGATTTTTAGACAGATAGTTAGGAACTTAGAAGGAACAAGAATGGAGAACAGTGCAAGGAACTTTATGAAAGAGGCATGTGGATGGACTCTTGGGATAGATTTGGAGTATGAAGATTTTGTTCTCACTCTTAGGTAATCAGATGGCTAAGATGACCCATTATGCCTCTCAGTTAGTGTCTTTTCCCATCCACCTAATGACTGCTCTGTGGGCTCACGAACAAGTGGCCATGGCGTAGGGAGGCAGCTACAACAGACATTCCTGATCTGAATGTGTTTCCCAGCTGCTGTTGGTCTATCAGCAACTCTATTTATGGACTTAACAGGATGCCATCTTCACCATCATGGTGTTCCGCAGAGCATAGGGCTTCCCCAGGGAACTCTGAGGCAACAAGGTGAGCATTAACATTAGAAGATTTATTCATCTTATTATAAATCCTACATGCTGCTACATAATGAAGCAGGGAGGAATGTGGATGAACCCAAGGGACTCCCTGTTGTGCCTCCTAGTAATGTCTGGTCACAAAAGTAAATGAAAAGACCTCTTAATGACAGCATCCCTAAAGACTTGGATTCTCAGAAATGAAATCCAGTATCCAAGACCAATGGTGTCAGTGGTGCAGACTGAAGCAACACATGCTCAGTGGTAGTAGAAGTGAGGCCCTCGCCTGACGAATTCAGAGGAGTGCCGGGCACTGTTTCTTACTTATGCCTGATTCTTTAGCCATCTCAGGTGATTTTATTAGCTAACTGATTATCTTTTTAATAAATTTACTTTCTGTTTAAAGCAGACAATTGATTTCTGATGTTTGAAACTAACAACCCTGGTTTTTAAAGAGGAATAAGTGGGGGTGGTAGAACAGATGAGGTGGTTGAATTGTGTTCTGCCCAAAAGATGTGTTCAAGTCCTGATCCCCACTACGTGGTACCTGTGAGTGTGACTTTATTTGGAAATGTGTCTTTACACATGCAGTCAAATTAGGATGAGGTCATACTGCATGAGGGTGGGCCCTAAATCCAACGACTGGTCTGTTCCTATGAGAGGAGAGACACAGAGCACACAGGTGTCTGCACCATGTGACGACGGCCATGATGACGAAAGAGGCCGAGTGGTGCGGGAGCCAGAGATTAGAGTGATACAACTATAAGCCGCAGGGCACCAAGGATTGCTAGGAAGAAGCAAAGATAAATTCTCCCCTAGTGCCTTCAGAGGGAGCATGGTCCTGCTGATTTCAGATTTCTAGCCTCCAGAAGCATGAGAGAACCATTTATGTTGTTGAACCGCCCAATCTGTGGTCATTTGTTATAGCAGCCTTGGGAAACTACTATACACTTCATTCGGGGCACTCTGAGTCTGTGAAAATATTTCAACTCTGAGAATTGGTTGAGTAGCTGGCTGTGTTCTCTACTGTGGTGATTTGACACTGGTCTGTATGCTAGACCTAGAGGCAGGATGTTATAGGGCTGACCATCCATTTTGATCCAAAAGCACATAATATTATTAGCCAATGTCCCAAGTCCCTTTCATTAGACTGATTATCATGCTTGTCCTGCTGCCCATTATAGTATTATATCCACTTTTTTTCTTGGAAATGAAATTCTGCTTTTACCTCTACTACCCAAGGAACCTGGTATCCATCCTCACTGAAATCAGCAACATCTCCTACTAGCATACCTGGCTGATGAGAGCAGCTACAATAATCAGAATATGCTCCTAGTTCCCTTAATGATATCCCAAATTTAATTAAATTTAAGGCATCCTCAATAAGATGCACTATTATGTTATGAATAACTTAGGAAAAAAACACTGTCAAAGTGTGACCTACAATAATTTATAATACATCCTTATTTCAGAAACCTGAAAAGATGAGTATCTTAGAACTCATGAAGTTCAATACTTCTCAAAGGCTTGGTGAAGAAGGGGGTGTCATTTGAGCTCTGTTAAGGAACAAAGAGTGTGAACGAACACATCATATGTGATAAACCATATAAAGATAAGTCTTTATATAAGACTGGATTTCTTCCTATCCAGGGAATTTCTGACCACTTAACCCTATTTTATGTGGACTACCACTGAATCCAGGTTTTAGTCAGCCAACTAAGAAAACAATTAGAACTACTTATAGCTGCTTGAGTCAGTGTACTGAATCTAAAAGCTCAGGTGTGCATACCCATATTGATAATATCAGCCTGATAAAAAATGATTAGCCCTCTTTGATCTAGCACCCTCATATTATTATATAGCCATACATATTTGCTAGAGTTTTCACACATATTTTTTAGTGATTAAGCCTTCTCCTTTGCCAGACTCAATTTGTCTTTCTGGGGCATCCTAGACTCTGACTGGTGTTGCCAGTTTGGAAAAAAATGAAGAGTGGTGGATATGATGAGACATGGATTTCTGTGTCAGTGGGTTCAGGCTATTAAGGTTGTTAATCACCTCAGGTTATTAAGTTTTTAAGCAAGGTAGGAACTGCATCATCAGGAGAACTGACAAGCTCCCTGAAGACTGAGACTTACGCATACTCTGATTCATCTGCATCCTCTCAAACGGCACCATTCCAATCCTGAGGTCCTTCTTTCATGTAAGAGACCTGGTGAGGTTAGCAATTAAACTAACCCTGTAATTTGGCAATTCACGAGATCAAACTTTAAAGTTTGTCTTTTGGTCTCAGAAAATCTCTGGTTTTCAGTTTGTGCTTTGGTAGAGGATTTAGGAATTAGAATTCGTTATTCTCTTTCTTTAAGCTAATAGTTCTCACTGGTAGTGATTTTTGTTTCCCTCAGAGGACATTGGGCCGTATCTGGAGAGATCTTTGGTTGTCCCAGCTGGCGAGGGGTGTGTGTGTGCTACTTGCATCTAGTGGCTAGAGACCAGGGATGCTGTTAAGCACCCTGTAGTGCATAGGACAACCTCTCATGACAAAGAAACATCCAGCCTAAAATGTCAATAGTTCTGGGGTTGAGAAACCCTGTTTCTCAGTTACTCAACATAGTTAAGAAGTAACATCCCACTCTACATCCCCTCAAATATGCTGATATTCCCCTCAGTAATGTAATGTCTTTTGCCAAAAAGATACCATGACATGATCAGTTATAAGAAGCACCATTATTTCTTGAACTATTAGGAAGGCAAAACCACTGTCAAACCATAACACTACACTGATTTTTAACATGTCCTTTTACATGTGCCCTTCATACTCTTCTACAACAGCAGCTACTAAGCCATGCCAAAGCTGCTCTGTGGGCACCTCATTCTCAATAGGTGATAATGAGACTGCTTCTCCACAGTATGCCACAAATATGATGCCATAACCATGACTCGAGTCATGTGCCTTAATACTTGCAGAATTCTGAATGCTTTTAGCACCAATAAAGTGGTGATCCTTGAAGTCCTGTTTATCTGCAACCGCACTTATAGAAATTTCTGCCTGTCAGTTGTGAAATGTATGCGTGTGTGCATGTGTGTGCACATATGTGTGAAAGACACTGGGATACTGTCTAGCTTTCTGAGGAGCTGGGATGGCTGGAGGGCACATTTAGGGCTGCTTTTAATATCACCCATGTCGGGTTTTACAGCTGGTTCAGAGGCCAGCACTGCTCACCAATGCCAAGCACCAGGTGCGGTAGCCTTGGCTGCAGCCACTCCCTCTAGGGTCACCTCCACTGCTGCTTGCACTAGAGCAGGATTTTACTGCTTACTGCTACCATAGCTCTTCAAAGCCTCTTCACTTGCTGGCTGGCTGGACCCATCTGTTCATGGCAGCTTGGCACATGCGTGTGCTCCAGTCACAAGAGAGGCTGGAAAAGAAAATATCTGACATCTCAGCATCTACAAAAGAGGCAAATCCTGCTGCCATCAAAGTCTTATTATGTGGGTATTCCCAAAAATAAAGAAAAAAATGGGATAGATTCTGATTGGCTACAAAGAATGGCAAAGATCTGCTACACCCCTTCTCACCATTCTCTCACTTCTACTCAAAATAGAAAACCAGGAATTGTCCTGGATTTTCCTCTTCCTCTCCTTTAGGACATAAGCAGGTAGTTGATTTTGTCTGCAAAATATAGTCTCGAATGCATCCTCTTTTTGTCTTTAGTGTCAGTGACGTTACATAGCCGACTCTTACCCATTTCATCAGATGACGTCAATAGCCACTTTTCTTTCCATCCCTGCTCTTCCAATCCACATTCCCTAAAGAAGCAAGAGTATGTTTCTTTATAAACTACCCTATAAAACTTCTATGCTTTAAAGTCTTAAGTGGCTTCTTTTCTGCACTTAGAATACAATAAAAAAAATCCTTATTTTGGTCTCTAAGGAGGGTGACCTTATGTCTCATTTTAGCTAAAATATGATTTTTAAGAGAGCCTCATTTTATTCTCAGAAACATGGTTTGACAGCAGGTTCCTCTCACTTTATGTATAAGGCCCAGCTCTCCTCTGTCACTCGCTAACCTCCACTCACACTTGTCTTCTCTTAGCCCTTTTCTCCACCTTGGGGCCTTTGCAGGTTCTGTTCCTTTTGCCTGGTACACATTTCTTCCCATTCTTCACACAGCTTTCTTGTTACCCTTCAAGTTTTAGCTTAATGGCCATCTCTGGGATGCCCTTCCTTACCTCTATCCAAACAGCCGTCCTTCACTGTTCTCTGTCATTTCCTTGTTCATTTCCTCCATATATTCACCAGAATTTGGTGTTTAATTGTTCTGTCCACTTGTTTAATCTGTCTTCCCTTGACCTTATGTAAACTCCTGGAGGGTATAGATTATATGTGTCTTATAAACCGTTGTATCCCAGGGCCCACCAGGGAATTCCTTGTCACTTAATGGTTGCCTTATAAATAATTTGTTAAGCAAATGAATAAAAGGCCTTTCTTCTGTGGCCCCAGACAAGGATGAGCTACCATGCTAAACACAGTCAAAGCACTCTCTGTTCTTCCTTAGCAAATCTCCCAGTTGTATCTACTCATTTGCCTAATTTCACTTTATTGTTAGTTCTTTCTTCTAGATTATCCTTCCAGGAGAACAGAGGTATATGCCTCTTGCCATGCTTAGGACAGGGCAGTTCAGTAAAGCAGGAGTCTGCTGAGTCTTCTGAGGGGTCATGTGCCTGGGAGCTGGGGAAGAGGCCGCCTGGTACTGCGGTGGTGTGCGGAAGACCTGGAGGGCACGGGCCTGGGCCGGCTGGGGAGGGCGGGGAATTCACTGCAGGCCCCCACATGTAGTCTGATTAGCTTGGCTAGTCTTTTTCTTGAGTATGATTTCCCTTGACTTCTTTTGCTTCACTTTCAGTTTCCCTATTAGAGGTTTAGTGGACCCCAGAAATACATGGACACATTAGGGACCCAGGCCTTCAGCCAAGGGCAAATGGCAGGGATGGGAGCAAGTTCTCTGGATCCTGGGGAGGAACTGGAGGACTGGGGGGAGAAAAACTTCCGCTAATATTCTAACTTTATACTGTGTTGTCTTGAGAAACAACAAGCCCATCAACTTTTCTAATAAACTCCACAGAGTCAAGCACTAAAGCCAACAACACTACAGCCACAGTGAAGGACACCACAGTTGCAGCATCCTCTGGTAAAAGCATGACTCTAATCATGACTAGTGGGAAACCATCCATATCATCCATCCACCTAGCAGGGCCTGTAACCGCAACCCAGCAGAGCACAGCGACAACATCCAAGAAAACAGAATCAGCCTCCAGCAAACTTATCATACCCACTAGCAGCTCAGAGGGTGTCGACAATTCAAGCAAGGCTACACCTACACCAACCACTACCCAGCTGAATCCTGGTACCACCACCAGCCAGGACGGAGCTAAAGCTGGATCTGGATCTGGAGCCCAGAGTGCTATCATGAACACCACGGTCACTAAGGAGGCAACTCAGCTTTCAGCTCTGGTTGACACCACACACAGCACTCTTTCTGATTTCTCCTTGCTCACCCCGACAAGCACTCACACACTGATTGCAAGCCCCGTGACTCTGAGGCCTGAAGACGAGCCTCCCACGCTACCAGACGGAGTTACTGCAATGTCAAATAGTTCGGGCATGTCAGTGGGTTCCACCTCCACGTCTCCAAAATTACCTACCACACAAGGTAAGTAATGCCCCCCCTTTTTTTTAAGCAAGAAGAAACTTGTAAATGTTCATATCCTATACAGTTGCTCAGCTGGAAGGTAAAGATTCATGCTGAGGGTTAAATATTGTGAACACACTCCACCTTCACTCAGCCCGTTTCCCATTTCAGTGATGCACGGAGGCCAGCAGTGCTGTCCTCACAACAGTGTTTTGGCCTGCCCAGCTGAGCACATAAACAAGCCAACAATCTATTTACGGGTAAGAATCTGGGTGGTGGCAGTGGCAGGGTATTAGAATTACTCCAGAACAGCGTTTCTTAAGTGTGTTTGATGCTAATCTACAATAAGAAACATATTTTAGTTTTACACCATGATCCAGGACATTCAGGCAAACGATTCACACATAACTGACACAAAAGTTTCACTAACCAGGGTTTTTCCTTACTACATGTGATATACTCTAGCATTTTCCATTCCATTCCATTTCCTTTTTTTTTCTTAAGTGCTGCTCTTAAGCCAGTAAGTTAATTTCAGAACTCACTGAGGCATCATGGGGCTCAACATCATGACGCATGTCCGAGCTACTGAATCAGAATTTCTGGGTGTAAACCTGAATCTGCATTTTCAAGAACTTCCCAGGTAATCTGGATGCTTAGTGAAGTTAACAGACCATCAGGCTAGAAGAAGGTGGTCACATGCTGCAGTAAGAACAAGAGCTCGGAGTTGGATAAGTCTGGATTCAATTTCCCTCTTTGCTGCTCGTTAGCATGTGACCTTGGGCAAATCATCAAGCCCTTCCAAGACTCAGTTTCCTTGTTTATAAAATAAGGATAATTATGGTACCTTCCCTGTAGGCTTGTTGTGAGGATTGAATAAGAAAGTAGCTTTGAAGTAAGACAGTCCCTCATGTGAAGTAAGTGCTCAGTGAATGTCAGCTATTACTGTGGGAGTCATTGTCATTATTGTTACTCTCTTATCAGTTTCTTACACTGGTTCATCCAGTCTGACCTATCCTGGAACATGTTATAGGAATTGACTTCAGCTGTTTGCCTCTTCTTCCTTGGCTTACTCACTCTAGCTTGTGGTCTAGGCTGGGGATGAGACCCAAGAGCCTCAGAAAACTACGAACAAGAAAGACTGTCCTTTTCTCTTAAAAGGACCACTCATCTTCACTCATACTCTTTGCTTTCTCAATTACAGGGCCATTGGTTAACTCATCAGGAAAGGAACAGACCTTCAGCAAAATGACAGCTGTCAATGGGACTTCTACCTCCATCACTTCCTCCGTCACCAGGACCGCTTCCTCCGTCACCGGGACTGCTTCCTCCGTCACTGGGACCGCTTCCTCCGTCACTGGGAACACCCCCTCTGTCACTGGGACCGCCCCCTCCGTCACTGGGACTTCTCCGTCCAAGGCTGCGCAGCCTACAGGCCTCTCATCAGGGTCTGTGAGCACACCTGCTGTAGGGGAACCCACGAGCACCGGCTCTCATTGGGCTTCGACTGCCCCCCAAGGCTCCAACAACTCTTCTCCCACCTCGGCTCTTGGGGATGACAGGGTAATTCCAGCAGGGGTGGGACTGATGAGAGGCTACACTCAGATAGAAGGGGCTCCTAGAGAAGTGTTTGTACCCTTCCCTGCAGCCCAGGGCTCCTGCCTAGGGCCATCAGGAGCTCTCATCCATTCGACCCCTCCCTCCAGGCCTTGCCGGATTCTGGTTTGCTCAGCTGGGC
>JAQQAC010015739.1:0-14716 GCA_029783875.1 Phataginus tricuspis | reverse complement strand
CCCCCCCTCCCTTTTTAGACTTCATTAGTCTTGTCTTGTGGACTCCAAACTCTGCCCTGGGGCTCTGCCTCCAGCCCACCTTGCTGGAGCTAATCAACAATCAGCCGTGGACTGGTCTTGTGCTGACACTTCTGTCCGCAATCCAATAGTGCAATTAGCAACAATTAACCTTGAGAATAAATCAACCATCACAAAAGAAAAAGTTTCTCTTTTGCCAAGCTCAACAGACACCCTTTCAACAAACACCATTCTGATTTTCTGGGCAGTCCTAATGAGATAGGAGCCCCTGGTGGTTTAAATAAATAGACCAATAGGTCAAAAATAAATCCCATTTATTAAATATTTACTGATTCCAGGCTTGGCGCTAAGCACCCAACATTGACTTGGGTCTCTGAAACGCCTCCAAAATCCGGTGAAATATTATGTCCTTAAGAAAAACAACTTTTTGGTGGGTGAAGCTCAATATATGCCCCATCCCTTTTAAACTGTGGTTTATTCTTTTCTAGTTTTTATAAATGCTCTTCTGGTTGTTAACTTTGGTTATCTTTCCTTTACCTTTCCAAATAGATGACTGTTTCATGAAAAAATCTAAATGGTAACTTTCTGCCTGTTAGTATAGGAAAGAAAATTTGATGTTTGTGAGAGTCAGTTGTTCATAGTATGTAAACTGGATATCCTAGTATATTTATCTGGACTCACAAATGAGTGTAGGAAGGCGATTTCCAGGATACTGCTGTCATCTTAGGCTACTTTATCTCTCAGAGGATAAATGTTGATTATTCATTTCTGCCTTGGAGGGTTTGGTTGTTCAGAGGATTTAATGGAGGAAAAAGTATATGAAATCATCATATAAAAATAAGAGATATACCTACTTAACACTTATAGGGAGAGATATCCTAATTACAACTTGACTGTCAAACCCTGAATACATTAAGCAGTAGCATTTCTAAAGTTTGTAGTTTCCTTAAGCACAGCCATTATCCCATAAGATGAAAAGAAAATGCAGTCTACATTGTACCTTAAAGTTTATGTCTGAAATGATATGCCTTTAATAAATTGCTATTGGTAGAAAAAAAAGAAAAGAAAAACAACTTTTTAATTTTGAAATAGTTACAGATTCACGGGAAGTTACAAAAATAGTATAGAGAGGTTCCAGTCACCCTTTTTACCCAGCTTCCCCCACATGGTGGCATCTTATGTGACCATAGGACAGGATCAAAATCAGGGAACTGACACTGGTTCAACCCACAGTGCTTATTCAGGTATCACTGGGTTTGCATGTGCCTTGTGTGTGTGTGTAATGCTGTGCAGTTTTGTATTCTTACCTCCTTTTCATAGAGGGTGTCTAACATGAGGGGTTCAGCAGTGGGCAAGTTTGCTGTGGAGGTAGTGAGACTGAGAAATGACAATGGAACATTCTTGGGGTAAAAGGATTTTATACCAGGCTTTTTCCTTCTGGCGATAGGTCGATCTCTAGAATCATGTCTACATCCAGCAGTCTGCAGGTCTGTAATCATCCTTGCCTCTGCATCCGCCCAGAGCCCTGGGCAGAGCTTTTTATATAGTGACTCAGTCAATACTAGCTTATTGCTTACAGGTGTGGAAGTAATAGCCTAGCAGTAGGCCAATTACATCATCAAGTAGTTTAGGGTCAGGTGAGGATCTGGCCACAGGAGCTTCCATTTTCCCCACAGAAGGGCAAACCAAATTGCAGAGAAGCTGAAGGGACTTGCCTAAGGTGACCTAGCGAGTGAGTGGCCCAGTGGAGATCTGTCAAGGTCAGATTCAAAAGCCACACCCGCCACCTGCCCCTCTAGGCTTCCCAATACCCCTGCCTGGTGGAAACATGCTTACTCTATGGAGACTTTTCTTGTGAATGAATTTAGTCCTTGAAAGAAAGCTATGCAGCTAGGGTACAGCTGGTGGCACAAATGTCTTGCTGATCTGTCTCCTCTGAAGATCATCTACAAAAGACAGAGCTTTAAAGAAGGATGGGACAGACTCTTTCTGTCTGTGTGTGGCCCTTGATGTGGCTGGACAGGTGGAGAAGGGGCTGTTTTACACGGGTCTCTCACCAGGTCATGTGGACAAAAGCACGTGGCTGCCTGATCCAGGACAGCCAGGGTCGGGGAGACTCACTGGGGGATAGAAACCCACCTCCCCACAACACGGGGGCAGCCCACCCACACACAGAAGGGAAGGTAGTTGTTCATATCCAAGGACTTCAAACTGATGACAAATTGCAAAATTAATGCATGCTAGGGACTTGACTTTGTTCTTAGAGCTGTTGGGAACATAAGAGGTCATTGAGCTACAATAAATAATGAAAAAATGCCTGTTTTGAGCTTGGGAGATAGAGTGTTTTATTTTGTTTTGTTTTGGGGAGTGGTGGGTGGGAGGTGCTCTGATGGCTCCAGGGAGGGGGTTTGAAATCATTCCCTTCCCGCTGGGTGGCAGAGGGGGTGGAAACTTACTGCAAGTTAAATTTAAAAAAGAAAATCAATAGCATTTCAGGTGATTGTGAATTAGGGGCTATTTGCTGAGGCTTAAGAGGATTAAGGTTAAAGCCAGAAGATGATCAATGGGCAATTACTGCCAGGTGGTGGGTGGGGACCAGCGTTCTTCAGTCTTGGGACAAGGGCTGAAGGAAGCAGGACGCAGTCCCCACTGCACCCTTCGGGCATCAAAAGTATGCAATGTGCCAGCGCATGTCAAACCCGAAGAATCACAGCTCCAGTGCATTAGGGAAGCCTTTCGCTGGTCATCTGCCCCTTGAAGACCCCAACCCTTACAGCCCCCAGGGACGCCCCCATCCTCCAGGGAGGAAACGAGGGCTGCTCTGGAGCAGACAAAAACAGGTGTGGACCTGAGGCTGCCTCCACGCCAATCAATCCTGGGGCTGTAATAACTACAATTTTCTGATTTGAAAGCAAAACCGAATAACCCAGAGGAGTGATTCAGGCCTCATGCGGCCCTCTTCCTGAGAAGGAGCACGCATTGATTTTTCTTTTATAAGCCCAATTTTGTGCTGTTCATCGACCCCCTCCATCCTTCCTGAGCTCTCTTTTTTTCCATTCTGCTTGAGACATAATTAACAGAGGATCAGAAAGTTTCTTGCTTCCAGCTCCTCGCCTTTGCTGGCACAGCTTTGCTTTTGTGCTAAGGAAATGCTGAAAAGTTCACAGCCAGGGGCTTGCCAGGTGAGAGTCGTTAACCCTTCTGGGGTCTCAGTTTCCCCATTGCCATGACTGAGGGGCTGCAGGCTGCAGAGTGTCCACTTTGCCTGAGCACTAAACCCTACAGAAATATCTGCTGTCTGGCTCTGCCCGGGGTGACTGGCAGATCTGCAGGGTCCAAGTCTTTCTGGCCCCCACATCTGCTCTAAAGCACAGTGGACTTCAAAGTGTGACCCTGGCTCCAAATGCCCCAGCAGCTCCCACCTCATTGGAGCAAAACCAGAGTTGGGGCTGCAGCCACAGGGGCCTCCTTCCTGTGTCTTGGGCTGAACTCCATTGCTACCACCCCAACCTTAGTCCACTTTGAGCTCTGGTCCTCTTGCCATGGGTGGTAGTCTCCAAGTGGGTTCCCACCACAGGGCCTTTGCCCATGCTGTTTCCTCTGACATGGGATGCTCAGATCTGTCTGAGGCCAACCCAGCATCTCCCTCAAACCTGAATTCAGCTGCGACCGCCCCAGGCTACCCTCACTGCCCTCGGCCCCTCCCAATCGTGTTCAAGACATGAGCTTCTTGGTGCCCTGTTCATGGTCTGGAGTTTTGTCTTGTTTGTTTACCTGCCCATTAACCTCCTGCCCAGGGACAGGCTCTTTAATCCCTTCATGGTTTGTCTGGTCCCTTGTCTGGCATACAGTAGGCCTTCAAAAATGGCACTTGAAGGAATGGATGATGTATTCTGTGATCAGACGATTTTGGAGGCACAGGAGTGCAGCCAGACACTCGGATGGGCCTTTTCCAGCTGCGATGTTCTGTGAGTCTGGGTTCCCTGCTTTCCAGCTGCTCATTTTACATGAGGAAACGGAGGGCCTGGTGGGGTGGGTCCTAACGGAAGGCTTCCTCTCATAGGGAAGTCCTCAGGCTGTGCCCCTCCACTCTGGGGGAAGGCAACACCCGATTTGGAAAGAAGGTAGCACATGGCCTCTGGGTACCGCAGAAGGACCCTGTGGAGCCACCTGGCCTTGCAGGGACCCAGCCCTATGGCGCAGAGGCATGTGGTTCCCAGGCTAGAAAAGGTCGGAGACAAAGCAGTTATTCTGAGGCTGTGGAAATCTACCTGGTGCTTCCCAGGCCCTTAAATGTGCCCCCGACCCTTCATCAGGAGCTGCCCATCAGCTCATCCATGTGCATTTGAAATATTTGAGAATCACTTCTCCCCTGGGTTGGAACCTCACTGGGAGCTCCATGCTGGACACTGGAGCCAACCCTCCCTCCTCTGGGGTGTAGGACTCATCCCTGGCGGTGCTCCTGCGAGCCTGAGGCAGGCTCACTGCGTGCTTGTATGGGGCTCCCACTGGAGCGGATCTGCTGAGGTCTCAGTAATAACCTGCCAGGAACACTGGCCAGAGAGAAACGCCCACAGAGGATGAGGGCACCTGTGTCTTGTTCTCAGGGCAAACTCCCCTTTGGACGACTGAGGAGGTGACCGCTGAGCCAGGTGCTCCCACCGCGGGTCCAGAACACCCTCTGTATGCTTTGGGCCAGCCTCCAGCTTGGCCCTGCCCGCCAGGGGGCACCCGCACAGAGACAGCAGACAGGAACTGCCCCCCGCCATGCTGGCAGCTGGCCCAGGGCAGAAGCATGCTGGCTACCCATTAGTTGTTATGGAAACTCATCACCCCAAGAGGTCATCCAGCTGAAAATATAAACAATTTCCCAAAATGTTTTAGCGAAATTCATGGGTGACAGCCAGAGTGGTGTGCTGAAGGGAGCATAGTCCTGTGTGCGGGACCGGCAGCCTCCAGCCAGCACGGGGCCATTGCACACGGTCCTCCCTTGCCTTGGGAGCCCTGGGTCAGGGGGCCACGCATCCCAGGAAGTCGTCCTGTCGGGAGAGACGCCAGAAAGTCTCCCTGAACAAGTGCCTGCCTCCAGCTAAAGCTGGGGGTGGAAAGTCATCGGGTGTGATGAGTGATGGTAAATCATGACAATGATAATAGCTATGTGTTAATAATATATCGTTGAGTATCATTACCATTGTATTATGTAATTCCATTATTAATCATCGGTTATTAGGAACATTGATTATTGATAGGAATATGGAGTGCCATCAGTGACCAGGCCACTAGTGTCCTGCAGGCTGTGATCCTAGTCCCAAACCTAGTAGGCAGGTGCTGTTATCAACCCCATTTCACAGACCGGCCAACTGTATCCTTTCATTCCAGTAAACTTGTGACTGAGACCCTGTGCCAAGCAGGGTCATTAGGTTCCCAGGAAGCACCCCCCACCCCACCGCTTCATTTATTCTACAAGTACTCACTGAGCCCTGCTGCACGCTACACTTTGTTGCAAATGCGGGCAGGTACGGCTGGACTGTTTTCACCCACTCACCTTCTAGAACCCATATATCATTTCTCCCAAGAAGCTTTTCCAGAGCCAGGGGCCTTCTTGGTGCCCCAGAGATTCTGGGCCTCCTCCATACCAGCATTTAGAGGCTGTGGCAACTCCTTGTTCTGCACCTCTCTCCCTCCAGAGCAGGGAACCTTTCGCAGGCTGAGACTATGACTTCTGTCTTTGTGTTTCCAGGGCCAGGCACAAAATAGGCATTCACTAAATGTTTGTTGAGCTTTATCATGAGGAAATAAGCTCCAGGAGGGATTGTTCACCGCTGTACCCCTATAACAGTATGTGGTCCATAGTGGATACTAAGTATATATTTGTAGGATGAATGGATGGGTGGATGAGTGGATGGTTATATATTTAAATGGACAGTTGGATGTTGGATGGACAGATGGAAAGAACAGCAAACAGATGTGGCTGAATAGAGGAGTGGTGAATAGTTAAATGGATGAATAGCTGGGCAGTTGAATATATAGATAAACAAAATGTTGGTTATTAGCATAGAGGGGTGGATGATTGAACGGTTGGTTAAAAACCTAAGCACTGATGAACAGATCTTCCCACTGGCTTGTTTCTTGAAAAAAAGAGAGAAAGATGGGGCGGGGTGGCAGAAAAGAGAACCCGCCACCCCACACCAACTCTGTCTTCACTCCCTCACTGACCTCTTCCATGCGTGTCTCCAATCCCAACATTGAAAAGCTAAACAGAGAGGCGTCTCTGCTGGCTCCCATCCCAGGGCGTGGGGCGCTTCCCTCCCATGTGTGCAGACAGCTGAGCGATCAGATGCTGACCTCGGCCTGCATTTCCTCAGCTCGCTGGAGATCAACTCGTTTTCCGAGCTGTGAAAGTTGACATACATCATCCTGAGACTTTCAACTCCCCAGTTTGCTTGGCCTTCATAAGCCGCCTTTGTTTAATCTTGGGGGATCTTTCCCATGGAAAATGTGCTGCAGCCCCGGCTGTTTCTGCAAGTCTGGCATCCACAGCCCTTTCCCCAGCACCCCCACCACCTTGTGCAGCCCTGACGGGAGTATCTGTCCTGCTGCCATTCCGCTAACATTTTTAGAAAATGAAAATAGATGAAGGGCAGACCACCAAGAGCCAGAGGACCCGGGTCCCTCTGGGAAGCTCACGATTCCCTCGGTGTCAGCAGAACAGCCCTGCGCTGGCAGCGCTAAGGTGCAAAGCCTGATAAGTTGCTGCTTGTTCATGTGTCCTCAGCGGAGCTGGCCCAGGTCGTCTTCCTGGGAAATGCCACTCGGCATGGCTGTCACCGGGGCGGTGGGTGGGGTGGGTGGTGGGCTCTCTTGTCCAGTGAGGTCAGGGAGGAGCAGTAAGGGACTATATGTGCAAATGTGTTCAACAGACCCTCTACACCTGCAGCTTCCAGAAGGGGTGACCGGGAAGAGGGCCCGGGAGTTTGGTTGGCTGTGTGGGGAGATTAGGAGGACATTCATTCATTCACTCACTCAACAAACATCTGCTGAGCCCTGCCTGGGGTGGGCTCTGGGCTCTCCCCAACTCCCATCCCAACCCCCAGCTCCTAGAGCGCCCACAGAGCCCTGAGCCCCACCCCACCCCATCTCTGACCTCATTCCCTCCACTCGAGCTGGCCTTCAGCCTGACCGTGTCTCTCCACCCCTTCACTCCACTCTGAGCACTTACTACACTCTTTATCTGTTTGCTTAAAACTTCTCTCCGCCCTCGGACTGAAGACAGGTGCTTGAAGACAGGGATTTTGTCTCACTCAGGTTGAGTCCTTGGTGCCAACACATGTCTGGCACCTATGTGGTACTTAATAAATATTGATGAAAAGGATGAAGGGAGAACAAGGCAGAATCAGCTCCCTGTCCTCATGGGGTTTATGGAATAGCAAAGAAGTAGGCCTTAAACAAACAGACAAAATAAATACACAACTAGGAACTGTGACAAGGGCCCTAGAAGAAGAGGACAGGATGGGGACTTCTGAGGAGGGTCATCTGGTTAGTGGGGTCTGGGAGGACCTCTCTGGGATCCTGAATGATGAGAATGAGCCAGCCTTCTGAGGGTTCAGCAGTCCATCTCAGCTGTACAAGGGCCATGAGCCTATGGCCCAATTCCAAGGGCAGGGCTGACATGCCCAACCAAAGTGCATTCACATATCCACCAAAGTCAAGTCCTAGAAGCTGACAGCTGCGTTTTCTCCCGGAGCTCGAATTTGGAGCTACCCAAATGCCCGTCCGTAGCACATACATGTAGTTGGTGCGTTCCCACTTTAGAACACAGTATCACTGTCTCACTGCTGGGGCAGGGATGTCCCCCAGTGCGTGGAAGGTCAGATTGTTCTGAAAGGTACATTCTGTATGGTTCCACTTAACAGATTTGCACTGCAAGGAACACTGATCAGCACGCTGAGAGTGCAGCTGGCGGCCGAGGGGACAGTGATGGAGAGGGTGGTGAGGGGCTTCTGAGAGCCGAGACGTTTGGTGTTGTGGTCTGAGGGCTGGTGACATGGTGTGCCCAGTGTGAGGACCCACAGACCTGCCCTGCTCGTACCCGTTATACGTCAGTGAAGCTTTAAAGATGGAAGCCACCCTCCGGCTGCTGGGGAAAAACAGAGGTCACGGAGAGGGGCAGAGAGACTGTCCTCCGGAGTCGGAGCCGGGCTCCTCCACCATCCAGCCCCTCGCCCCTCCAACTGGTAAAAACCAACCCGCTCTACAGCAGGTCCGCAGAGGGTAGGCAGCCCCCCAACACCTGCGTTCAGTGTGGACTTAAGACACCCTTGAGTGTGGGGAAGAAATTCCAACTGAAATCACTGAAGAAATCATTTTGGCTTCAAGTGGCTGCCAGGAAGTGCGCACAGCCGGGGCCCCAGATCCCAGCCCTGGCGGTGGAAGGGGAGCAGGGCCAGAGACGCATTCCATTCGTTCCCACTGAGGTGTCCGCCACCTTCTGCTCAACCCCAGAGAGGAATGAATGGAGCCCACTCCACCCCAGGGGCCCAAGCAGCGGAAGATCTTTATAGTCACAGTTTCTGTTTCCTTGTTTGTATCAGCTCTTCCATTGGTGTCAGAAATTTGCATGTGAAGGGCTTTCTGGAGTCTTCCTCCAGTGTGGGGGGAGGAGAACTGCAGCTTCAGTGCCCCTGACTTCACCAGGCCCTGCTTTTATTATAGCCTTCTCCTCGCTGTCGTCCCGTGCATTTTAATGTAGGTTTGTATTTAGAGTCGGCATTCTAAAAGAAAAGTTAGCATAATTTTTAATTTACAATATCAGGAATCCAATTTACTCTTTCAATCAGTTAATGATGTTGGCTGCTTGAAGAGCACACTCCTGTTGCCCGTCTGTGGGTCTGAGCTCCTGCAGGGTGATGGCGCGGGACGAGCCTGCTCAGAGGGATGGGCCAGGGCTGGGCCGGGCTGCGGCGCACCTGGGGTCTGCCTTGAGCTGGAAGTTGGGGCCGGAGCTCAGGGTGGAGCTGGGCCTGAGGCAGAGCTGAGCTTGCAGTCAATAGCAGGCTGATTTCCCATGCAAAGGGCAGCTCCATTCGGCCGTACCAGAGTCCCCAAGCATGTGGATTTTTTTAAATACCAAGAAAGAGAAATAATAAACAAGTACCCACCAACCCCCGTCCCCACCACCAGGGCTGAGGAAGTGAGAGGAGGGCGTCGAAGCAGAGGCAAAGAAGTGGACCTATAGCTGAGAAACCATGGGCTGGCACGCAGAGAGGATCTACCAAGTGCCCTCAGGGTCTGTGGGAGTCCATGGGCTCCCCTGCCTGTGTAGATGGCCCCAGTTTGCAGGTGCATATCTGCTGTCCAAGTTCAGTAAAGTGAGTCAAGTGTCATGCAGCAGTTTCCCTGGAGAAGGCTGTCAGCCCACCACGTAGGCACCTGCTGGGAACTTTCTTCCGAGGGTTCAGGACAAGTGAGCAATTCCAGAACCGTCCGCCTTCCTCCTCCCCCAACTTTCCTGGCTGATAGCTGGGAAGCCATAGTCTAGTGATAAAGATATTTTACTGTGGCATTTTTACTCACGTAGCACATTGTATTGTTTAATTCTGAGGATGAAAACTGTCGATAGATTGATGAAAGCAAAATGACCTTGGAGTCGAGCAAAAACCTCTGAAGCTCATCTCCCTTCCACAGTGCCACCTTCACCCAAATGCTAATGACCGTTCTTTTAACTGATTTATGCAAGCCCTCCCTGGTGTGTTTGCCTTGCACAGGGTGTTTGACATTTCACAGCCTTGTCTTTCCAGCCTGGGATCTAGGCTCAGCAAACATGCTTCCAGAGCAGACACTAACCATTATTTAGAGTTTGATCTTTAGCTGACACAGCAGGCTCCCACACAGCATCCTTAATTGATGAAGCAAAAATCTAATCAGGGAGAGCGAGGCCCTGGGAGACTCACAAAAACAGATTGCCAATGGAGTGTGAGCCAGTCAATCCATCGATCCACATTACTGAGCATCTTCTATCCCCTTTTCCTTCCCTCAAAAGTTCAGCCCTGACCTACATGCTGTGAAGAACTCAAAGGAAGCATCTGAGGTCCAAAGAGTCAAGAATCTCCCAGGGGTTGTGAGACTGATTCATATTCAATGGTAACGGTTCTAGACAGTTTAAGCCAGCAGAGAATGTAGGGAGGAAACTGGAGTTTGGGCGGACACATGAGCAGAGACTTCTGGGGGACAGTGGATGGGGGTTTGCATAGCTGTAGCTGGAAATGAGTGAGGAGGCTCCAGGCTAAGGGTCCCCTGGCTCTGCCATTCTCCACTGTGAGAATGATGTAGGTCCCCATAGGAGCCCTCCATCCTCACTCTTTGCCCTGTATAAGGGAGCTCACGAGCCCTGTCTCTCTGGGCTGTTGTGAGGCTCTAATAAGGCAAGAGAATCATTGGGAAAGAGACACAACAGAGAGTTGGGGGCAGAGGTGGTGGGGGGAGCAGAAGCAAACACTGAGGAATGAGAACTCGTGGCCAGTCAAGACCAAACGCAATCATTCCACAGGTACATGTGTGTTAGAGGCCCAGCCCCACTAGGGCACAGCCAGCGCACTGGTTTCCTGAGCAATTAGCCATTTCATTAATCACCTGAGAGTAGTTCTTTACATCGGACTACCAGGCGGGCCGCAGGGTACCTTTCTCTCCATAAACAAAATTCCATAGCTGATAACACAGGCCTTCCTTGGCCTTGATGTATTGCATCGACAGGAATTCCAAGGCTGAGAAATGGCACGCATTACTTTCCCCTTATTAGGCAATAAAATACCCAGAAGTGTTAATGTATACAGAACAATTCCATACATGTCAGCCACATCGTCAAAATAACTCTAAATTATTCTCGGCTTCTTTTGCTACAAACTCTTTAAGGGGTGCACTTTCAAGTGCTTACTGTTTGGATGGCCCTGCCAATAGAGCTTTGTGTGCAGGGTTAGCGCAACTTAAGGTGAATAAGCAGGGATGAAGGAGCCGACCAGAAAGTTGGCCTTGGGAAAGGTGAAGATTTTCCCCCACTTTTTTGGTTTATTTGAGTTATATTTATGTTCAGTCAGATGTCCAAGTTTAAAATTTATAGCTCTATGACCTCAACTAGGCACATGCCCACGTACCCAACATCCTAATGAAGACATAGGACATTCCTTCATCCTAGAAACTTCCCTTCTCTCCTCCCAAGGAATCACCCTACCCCCACACTACAACCCTGGTGACCCAGAGCAATTCTGACTTCTGGTACCATAGATTAATCTGAACTGTTACTGAACATGATGTAAACAGCATGACACAGATGGACACATTCACATCTGGCTTTCACTTTGGGGGGTCATCCATATTGCTGTATCAGCAATTTGCTATTTTTCTTCTTGCATGAATGTATTTTATTGTATGGCTATACCTCAATCTCTTTACCACTCTACTGTTGATAGGTATTTGGGTTGTTTCCAGGTTGGGGCTGTTTGAACAAAGCTGCTACAAACATGCTGGTCGGTATTTTCATTCCTCCTGGGTAGATTCCTAGGAGCGGAATTGCCATGTCCTGTGACACCTGTACGTTCCAGTTTACTGAGTATCGTCAGAAAGTTCTGAAGTGGTGGTGTCATTTCCCACCGCCACCAGCAGTGTCTGAGCGTTCCTGGTGCTCCGCACCTTGCCGACCTCAGTTTCAGCGGGTGCGTTAATTTTCATCATGCTCATGCTTACAGAATGGCACCTTATTGTGATTTGGTTTGTGGGAAGAAAAGTAAACTTGTAGTTCGGCTCAGATGCTCGCACCTGGGGTCATCTGTCGGGAAAGTAAAGCACACCGTCCATGGTCTCTATGAGTCGGAATGAAGGTAGAGTTGTGAGCAATTTTCTCAGTAAACACAGAAGTCACCTGGGAAAGAGCGGTGCCGTCAGGCAGCAGAGAGAGGGAGCTGCTGCAGGCTGGGTGCTGCTCTCACAGCCCTCGCGGGCAGGTGCTCTGTCAAAGCCTCCCTTTTCAGGATTAAGCAATCCAGTTAAGGATCACATGGGGCTGTGGGGGGGACAGTGGTCCTTGTTCTCCAATGATAGTCCTTTCTTGTCACTGACCTGTGTGTCAGAGTTTTGGTACAGGCAGTCATGAGATGGAAAGAGAAGAACACTGGGACATGGCACCAAGCGCAGCTGTGCACAGGTGGGGGTGGGACAGCCAGAGGCTGCCCAGGGGAGCAAGAGGCTTCCGAGCAGATGCTGCACCAGGGCACAGCCCAGGAGACTCAACGACACCCGGATGTGCCTGTGCTGCCTGACCATTTTTTTTAATTAATGCTTTAACTCTACAGTTTATTATAAGAATTAAGACTTAGGTGCATGTTGCCATCACCAAACCTACACTTTGGAACCATACCCAGTCCTTCCTTCTTCATTCTTTTTTTTTTAAGGTGCATTTTTTTCCCTTTTTTTTCTTGAGGGGCACACAATAGAATGCACAAATCTTACTGTACTGCTTCTGGCTTTTAAAGACAAAAATCATGTCAGACACATCAGCTGTCTGAAAGCACTCATGGGAAGGTTAGAAAATCACCCTCACTGGCTCCTCAGGGCAGCTGGCAAAACATTACTTCCCCTCCATGCCTGCTAACCTGTCTCAGCGGTCTTGCAAGATCGGGGTTGTCCCCATTCTACAGATGAGGAAACCGAGTCTTAGATACCAGTGGGATAAAGTGGAGGAGCTGGCCCTCAAGCCAGGTCTTCCGATTTTAAAGGCCCTGATCGGCTTGTTCTCTTATGCTGTGTCAGTCTGTGCATAAATGTACTGCACAAGAAATGCAGGCATGGGAACAACTCCAAACAATACAAAAGGCATAAGGGAAAATCATCTCTATCCCTCCTTGGTTTTCCAGTCACCTCCTCAGAAGCGACAATAGGTAAAAATTTCTTGGACACCCTTCTAGGGACATCCAGGCATATGCATATTTGTGCATATTTATGCATAATGACCCTCTCCTTACTTTCTATACAAATAGCTACATCTAACGTGCAACTTCTGAACATTGCTTTTGTCAATTAGCAGGCTGTTTGGGAGCCACAGTAGTGCAGGTGGCCCTGACTCATTCTCGGGGCAGCTCGTAGCTCTCTAGGGGTGAACCGTGCTTTATAGAGCTATCAGCTGACTGCAGAACAGACAATAAAATGTAGTTTGGTACGTCTGTAGGTACTGGCCTTCCCCTGGTAACTTCGGACAACATGCGAGAACATCTTCAAGACAAATTCCTGGAAAGGGAGTTGCCCAGTCAAAGGTGTGTCCATTTTTAATCTGAACGGATCCTGCCACCGGCTCCTCTGAAGTTGCAGCATTCAAGGGCGTCTGGCGCCCCCATGCCCCGGGGTCCCAGGGTGTTGCCAAAATTTGGGATCACACCAACCCGACAGATATCTCTTTTGCCTTGTTCTTATTCTGAGTAAGTCTGGGCAACTTTTCATATACCTTCAGAGCCAAGGGTAATTTCCTTCCCCGTGACTTGGCTGTTCAGGTTCTTCAGAAGACTTATCCTCTCCTGCTCCTCAGATCTCACAGGGGTGCTGGGGAGTGGGGTAGCGTGGGGAGTGGATTAGGGCTGCAGGGGTCTTGGATGCTAAAACCGGCACTGCATCCAGCTCTCTGTGCTGCCTCGTGCACGACACCTGCCCACCTACGAGCGTGGTTTCCTTCAGAAAGAAGGTTTGGGTCAGATAATCCTCAAAATCTGTGACTCTCCAGACAGGGCAAAGACAGTGGTGGCTGGTAGTTTGCTATCTGCTCGGAAGAAAATGGATCTGAGCTTCAGAAGAAAGAATTTAATTTAGATACTGTGGAACACTTCCTGCTATCTCAGGATATTAAACTCTGGAATGGGTGATGATGGTCTGGCGCACAGCATCTTTCTAATACAAAGGACTCTGAGAACACAATGACTCGTGCATCCTAATGGGAGAAGTGTCACTGTGGCTCTGAGACGGGGGTTTGGGACGGCGTGGAGGTCTTTGAGGGTCTCCGTGCTTGGTGGGTTTGGCGTTCTCACGGCTGGGAGCTGAGGCCATCGGCACACCTGCTCTGCCCTGGAGGTCATGCATTATCCGATGTCATGACTCAGCTCATTACACATGTCAGATGCAGAAGACACACTGTCAGGCCTAACTTAATGAATTACTAAAATTAGCATTATTGAAAAATGAACTGCGAGGGAGCCTGCTGATTTTCATCGATAGTTCACGTGAGCATGGTTGAAGAATGTCAGGATGCAGTGAAACCACCCAGAGGCTCTGGCAGCTACACCCTGTGCCTGGCATTTTTAGGGCACAGAGTGTTCTGGATAAGTGAGCTTTCCAGTTAAGGGAGGCAGACACCGTGTAAACACCTGAACTTCCTTCTTTGTAGCTGCTGCTGATGGATATCAGTGTGGTTCCTCTGCCCGGGTCCCTGCCCTCGTTAACAGAACACACTCAGCACCTCTGAACCTTTTTGTAATCATTCAGAGTCCTGCTAATAATGTCCACTACTAATATAGACAGCTGACCTCACGTTTCACAGAATTCTAGAGTATTAGTATTATTTGGGGAGAACTTGAATCGTCTAACTTGACCCCCTTCTCAATGCAGGGGAGCACCTTTCAGTATCCCCAAAAAGAACCTATACAACCCCCAGTGAGGGGGCCCTAGC
>JAQQAC010015734.1:0-14225 GCA_029783875.1 Phataginus tricuspis | reverse complement strand
TTTTTTTTTTTTTTTTTTTTTACAGTCTTATTAACACACAGCACGGGGTGAGTGGTGAAACTCCATTAGGCCCACCCATGAGTGTTTCGAAATCTGGGATGCTGCAGGGTCCCCTTCATGGAGGAGGGAGCCCACCCACCTCCCTGGTCCCAGAGCCAGGGCCTGGTCAGACTTAAGGGAGGGCCAATTCCACCCTGGTGGGCAGGGGAGGTGGCCCTGCTGAAATCCTATTTGGAGCTTTGTCGTCCCTGCTCAGAAAGCCCACAGCTGAGCAGGTGCCAAGCACTGAAAGGCTGGTACCCAAAGGCAGAGCCAGGGAATGCAGGCGGCAACAGATCTGGGCACAGCAGCCATCAGGGGGGTCTGCTCTGCAAGCTCCACTCAGGAGCCTCCATCTGGATGCCCTCCAACCACGACAGGCCTTCTTGGGACCCAGGTGCTCTGTCTGTTCCCCAAGAAGGTGGAAGATTCTCCACCCCAACCTTTGAAAGCCTCCTCACCCATGACACAGGCATGGGGAACATCTGCATTCACACCACATGGCCCACCCCTCCTTCTAGAGTCATAGCCAGGACCCTGGACTCCCCACAAATGCCCATCCCAGGGCTTGGGCCCCAGCCTGCCAGAGCCACACATCCCTGGCATAGGACAGGAGGCTGGCACAGACACCGCCAGGCCAGCCCAGAACGGAATCAGAAGCAGGGCGTCCAGGACTGGGAGCTCCGAGGGTACTGCCTGCATGTTGTTCACCCCCAGGCCCTCCCCGAGGCCTGGCACAGTGCGACCCCTGGTCAATATTTGCTGACCCAAACTGAGTGTGAAGCCATCCCATCCTCGGCCAGCAGCCTCAGGCAGCCCTAAGGGCATTTTCTTCCCAGACCAGACTTTGCTGACATAGGGAAGCTGGCACAGCCAGGCCCAGCGTGATGGGGAGATGTCCCCAGGTGTCGGGGCAAGCCAGAGTGGCACACATCACCCCAACCTTCCAGGCCCCCAGCGTTTTCCTAAGGGCAAAAGCAACACCACAGAGCATTGCAACTGGGTAGTCTCCCAAGAGAAGTGGCCAGTGGCCCATGCAAATATTTCTACAGAGGGAAAATGAACTCAAGCCAGGGATTTCTATCTCTGGAAGCCAAACCAAGACTCATTTTAAAGAAGGCCTGAAAAACAAATTGACCATCAACTGCTTAAAACTGATCAGTAACAGAAAAGCTGTCACACACAATTAACACTTCAATAACTGGGGTGTTTCTTTGGGGGGGACACAAATGGTGACAAGGCAACCCTCCCATGTACTAGGAACTCACTTCTAGACCCTTATTTAAACCTTCCAATAACCCGACGAGGTTAAGTATCATCTGCGTCAACATTGTCACCATCAACATCCCACTGGGGTGCTTTCTCTAGTTTGTAGAAAAGCAACCTGGGGCTCAGAAAGGTGAAGTGACTTATCCAAGGTCACACAACTGAGCACCCCCAGGTTCCACTACAGGGCTGCCTCCTGAGAAAACAGCAGACCCCTCAAGCCCGGCACCTTTGCTCTGCTGCCAGCAGCCTTCCCTGGCCTTTTTGCACCCCAGCATCCTCACATGGGTGGCCACTCAGAGGCCCTAGGAGAGTCTCTTTCCTTGTGTCCATGGCCTCCCATCCTCTGTGCCCACTGAGAAATGTGTTTTCCTCCTTCACGTCCTGGCCCAGACCCCCTTCCAGAGCCCCCAGCCTTCCCTGACTGTCCCTGGCTGTTTGCTGGCTCTCTACATGGTGCCCTCCCGGAGCTGCACCCCTGGTGCCTAGAACAGTGCTGGGTTCCCAGGGGTCAAGCACCCCCCAGCAGGCCTATATCCACAGCACCAGACACATTAGCCTCCCGACAAGCACCCAGCGTCCCATGTTTTTTCTTGTGAAACCTTTGTACATGGTGGGAGCCCGGGAACAGGAACAGACACGCCCCTTCTCAGCTCACCCAGTCGGCTGGTATTCTGGTCAGAGAAGGTCCTGGGGAGCAATTTCCTGATCCGCTGACACTATGCCTCGGAGTCAAAGGGGAAGGTCGGGCAGCCCCCTTCGGAAGCCATGTCTTAGTCCACTCGGGGTGTTCCAAGGAAATTCCATGGACTACAACAAACCTTTATTTACCAAGGTTCTGAGGCTGGGAAATCCAAGATCCAGGCGCTTGCAGAGGCGGTGGCTGGTGAGGGCCACCTCCCAGGTCCCAGCCGTCCTCCTGCTCTTCCTGCTGCGGCCAGGAAGCTCGCCAGGGCCTCCTTTATAAGGGCGCTACTCCTCAGCATCTCATCTCCTAATGCTATCACCTGGCACCTGGGCTCGGACTGAACACACGCCTCTGGCAGGAACGGGAATGCTCAGCCTAGACCGCCAAGTGACCACTCAGGAGTGAAGCTTCACACTCACATGGCGTGGGGGCCAGCAACAGCTGTCCTGGTACCCCAGCGAGGGCTGGGTCCACACCCTTCCAGAGCCCCGGGGAGACAGGAGAGGCCGCCTCCGGCCACTGGAGTCCACGTCCAGTGACCCTCTTGTGGCAGGGAGATGTGGCCTCACACAAGCCAGCTCACAGTGGGGACAGCAAGGCAGCTGGGCCCTAATGCAGCTCCACCCTGCTGAATGACTAGGACAGGAGCCTGCCCCTCTCTGGGCCTAACTCTGAGGGAGTTAGGACAGAGAGCTCCCCACCCGCCACCAGGAATCCAGGGCCTTGTGGCCCAATACTCTGGGGACAGAGCAGCACAGAAAGGTTATGTCCACACAAAACCCCAAGGGGCCCCCTGGTCCTCGTCCTCAGCTGTTCAGTATCCATGGCCCACGTGGACAGAAATAATAGCAGCTTCCTTGCCCACCCCCCAGCATGCCCAGGCCTCAGGCTAGGCCCTTGCAGAGGCTCTCAATTAACTCCCTTTCCAGAGGAGGACCCGGAGGCTTGGAGGTGGGAGGGAGCTTCCCCAGCCACAGAGCAGGAAAGCCTGGCTGCTCCGCGGCCCACCTGCCCCCTTCTTGTCCCTGGTGGCCTCGCCAGGCAGAACAGACACGACAGCCAGCACCAGAGGGTCCAGGCAGAAACAGTGTACATGTCCTAGGGTCATGGCCCAGAACCCAGAGGGCCATATCCATGGCTTTAGTTTCTTAAAAGTGGATTCAAAATGAGTCTTACATGTGTTCATCCATTTGAATAAGGATTCTTATTCTTATTCACCACTGTGCACCATGTACTGTGAGGATCCTGGCCAGGTGGCCGCTTCAAATTCATTCATTCATTCATTCACCCACTCATTTTTTGCTCTTTCATTTCATGAATGGGTGTATTGCGTGTGTCCTCTGTGCCAGGCTCCATGCTGGTGAGGGGTCCAGTGATGAAGGGAACCCCCCACATGCCCCTGAGGCATCACTGCAGCCCCCTACAGCAGGAAGCACCACCCTTGCCTCTTGGGGATGAAGTCCCTTTGCTGCACCCCCACCCCAGCTGCCCTCTCCCCCACCTCCTAGCCACTGGGTACTGCTAAGGGGTCCTGGGCACTGTGCAAAGGCTGCCTCCTCGTGGTCTTGCTCTGTCCCTGCCCTGGACTTCTGAGGAGCACAGGCCCCTGGGACCCTGCTCAGCTGGAGCTGGGCCATGGAATGCAAAAGGCTGTCTTGGCTGTGAGCACTGGGGGTGTGCAGCCAGAGGGGGCAGTCACTGTCCTGGGCTGCTGGTGCAGACAGTACCCAATGCTTGAGCTGTGCGTTGGGACCCTGGCAAGCTTGGGGACCATCTGTATCCCAGGGAGTGAAGGGATCAGGTCAGAGCTGAGGCACCTGTGAACTTGGCTGGACAAGACCTGCACTCTGAGCTCTTTCTGCCTGCAGGAACCGACCAAAGCCATCCTGCCCGACAGCACAGAGGGCACGGGATGGCTGGCCTGGGCACGCAGAACCTTGCTCCTCCCACCCCAGCATCTCATCCCAGCTGTGCACACAAGGTAGCAGGTGGGGGACTCAGTAACCCCTCCTTTCCAGGCCTTACTCCACAGATGCCCTGCCAATGCCAACAGGGACCCCTCAGCTGCTCACCCAACAGCCAGTCACTGACTAAGGACATCCTCCAAGCTGGGCCAGTGCTGGGCAGCTGGGAGCTGGGCACAGACATGTGCCCAACAAGAGTCTAGAACCTTCTCCTTCACCGGTAGCTTCCCTCTTTCCCTGTATCCAGGCGGAGCAGAAGTTTGAACCCAAGTGGTGAAAGGGATGCTTCAGACAAAACTGAGCACCAGAACCTTTGTTCTATCCATAGGTCCCTGAAGGTCATCAAGAAGGACATGGTCCTCGAAGGAATGACAGGTCCATCCGGGCAATCAAGAGCGCGTCCTGGAACTGGCGGCAATGGTGCTCCTATCCTTGGCCATTTCATCGTGGCAGTGTGGCCAGAGGGTCTTCCTAAATGGGGGACCAGGGCCAGGGGACCCGCAGAGAACTCCCATCCACTCTGGTGCCCGCATCCATGTTTTATAGAGTTTGGGAAAATTCCGCAATTCTCCCAAAGGCCGTGCCACCACTTCTGACAATAGTTAGTAAAATGCCTCCACACTGTATGGGGTTGGCTCACCCCAGCATCTGAGGGGAGGGGAAAACGGATTCCTTGCACCTCCTGGATGCCAGGCCCCACCCTAGGTGCTTTGTGAACCTTCATTTTCCAAAGAAGTCCTCACCCCCTTCCCAGCCTTTGTGGAATGAGGTCAGGAGGAAGTAAATAAACAAATGGAAAGTAACTGGGAATGAGCAGAATTCACAGACATTTCCTATTCCCATATTTTGCTTCCAACAATTACTAGAAAATACCAACGCAAATTCTCTCCTCCTCAGGGCAGTTCAGTCCTCCACTGTAAAGCCATAAAGTCAGATCCAGGGCCTTCCTGCAACCATCTTTCCTCCGCAGAGTAAGCTGCCCCGGGAAGGTGCCTCCCAAGGGGCGGCCCGTACAGGGAGGGGTCTTGCAGGAGGGAGCCCGCAGGACCGGCGCTGCCTGTTCGCTGAAGGCTGAGGCTTTGGGAGGGGAACACCCAAGCCTGCGAGGTTCATCTGCCCGAGGCCAGGCCCAGTGACCCCCTTGACCAGATGCTCTCTCTCTCCAGGGACAAAGAGGAGGTCTAGGGGATGCAGAATAAGAGGACCAGAACCTCTGCTTCATGTTTTTTCTCAACCTCTGCCACAGTCAATATGAGACGAGTGTCTGCATATTTTATGGACCATATCTGGGAGATCCACAAACTATAGGCCGTGGACTGGCCATCTGTTTTTGTCAATAAAGTTTTATTGAAACAACAGCCATCCCCATTTGGTACACAATGGTCCATGGATGCTCTTGCCCCACAAATGCAGAGTTGAGTAGTTGCAACAGAGACCATTTGGCCCGCAGAGCCTGAAGTATGTACTTCATCTGAGATAAAGGGCCTACCTTATCTACACACCATGGGAGGAAGTCTTCCAAGCTTGAGGTTGATGCAAAAATCTCTCTACCCTGAACCAATGCTCTCCTTTTCTCATGAGCAAATCAGAATTCACCATGCTTTGCTTTTTGGCAAGGCCGCCAGGAAGCTCAGAGCTAAACTCTATGCCCCACTACAGTGCAGGTCACTGGCACAATCTTTCCCACCCCTTCCTTGATTGTACAACTCCCATTCTTTAACCATCATTTTAATGTTCATATTACTTGTTTACTTAAAGTAAGAGACTTCGTATTCCATTATTATTGAAGCAGCTTTGGTATTAAAAATAATAAAGAGTGTGAGGACAGGATGGCTTTCCAGATCAGGGGTCCCTCTGTCTCATGATGAGCCTTTGGAAACCCCACTCTCAGAATTCACCTGGGCCAGGGACCCCCATCCCATTCCTCCCTTTCTAATCTAAGCTCCCTGCACCTGAATTCTCTGAACTGGGAATTCCTGCATGAAGCTGGGGTAGCTTCAGGAGCCCCACCTGCTTCTGATGCCCAAGAGGACACCAAAGACACCCCTCATTCACCCCGACCCTTCGGGCACCACCGCCTACACTGAGCGCTGAGTGCCAGAGACAGACACCCAGAGCCCAGCCGTGCCCTGGGGGCCCTCCCGGTCCACACTAGGAGGTACAACATGGTCAGCTGGGCCCAGAGGTGTGATCTCAGGGCTGCCTCCAGGAGCTTTTCCCGGAGATGCGGCAGAAAGCTGGCTCTCTGGGAGTAAACAGGATCCTGGCTGCTTGAGAGACCCAGGGGCCTTCTGGGCAGGGTGCAGCCAGGCCAGAGGTGCAGGTACCCAGGACCTGGCAAGGGGCTCTCAAGGCCGAGTGCAGAAACCCACCAACAACCTGCCCTGAGCAGCAGGGTCCCGGCGAGTAGTGTTGCCCGGCTCCCCCTGGAGATGGGCTGGCTGCATGTGCTGAGTCTCCCCTCCTCATGCCACCATCTTGGCAACAGCCACAGGTGGACTTGAGAGAGCGGGTGCGCCAGGGCTGGCACGAGCGGGCACTCTACACGTGGAAGCTGTGACAGGGGACCTGCGGGGGGGGGAGGGGTGGAGCACCCGGGCAGCACTGGGAGAGGAGTCCAGGAGGCCCCAGAGGCCGCGACAGCAGCCGTGTGCAGGTGGCTCTCCTGTGGGCGTCCCTGGAGCCAGGCGGTAAAGTAATGGCTGAAGCCAGAGCCCCTTGTCATTCTGAGGGGCAGAGTGTGAACTTGAGCTCGCCCAGGCCTGTCATCCCTTCTCTGCATGGAAAAGCCAGTGCGAGCCCAGATGCCAGCCACAGGCCCTGGGGCTTCACTGGGCCCTGGGTTCCAGGTGTGGACAAGAGCCCTCCCCCACCAGAGGCCAGCGCCTCCAGGACTGCTGACTGGCTAACTGACTTGCAGTTTATCGGGCAGTTGCTGCCACTGGCCATTGGCAGGCTCCAGCATTTACACCGAGCTCTCTCGAGGTCTCCCGCAGCGCTTTAGTACTAGAAGGGCCATTGCTTCGTGTGGCAGATGGGAACTACCCAGTGCAAGACAGAGGGCACGGCTGAGTTTAACAAGAGCAAAGGAGGTTTCCAGGTGCCCTTTGGCTCAAGATATCATGATTCTGAATAATACTACCTGCCTGGGAGTCAACATGCCCAGCTGCCTCCATCCTGTCCAGGGAAGCTGGGGACAAGGACTATTCCAGAATTTGGGCAGGCCCTTGTTTGAGGCCATCTGGCCCAGCCACACTGAGGCCATGTGAAGGTGTGTCCCTGGAAAGCATCACCCTGGTACCCATCCACCCACCCCCCAACACACTGGCAGGCTCTTCAGTGGACTGGGCACCATGCTCACATCAGAGATACGCCATCCAGGCCTCAGCCAGGGGCTGGTCGGCACCAGCACACACAGACAGGCACAGTGCGGCCCCAGGGCAGGGCCCACGTGGACAAGAACAGGACCGCCCAAGAGGAGGGAGGGAGTAGCTCCATGCAGGGAGCCAGGACACATCTGCGGGGACGTCCGAGGGACCCAGCACAGTGACAACAGAAGGAAGAGAGGCATTATACTTAAACCACATCTCTAGAGAGGGAAAGAAGGGTGGGGCCTCAGAGACCTGGATACACTCTTCTGCATCACAGCCGAGCAGTCCTAGAGCAGTCCTAGAGCAGAGCCTCGGCCTTTCTGAGCCTCAGTTTCCTCCTGTGAGATGAGAGTGGCCATCCCAGCTCCTCCGGGAGCTATGACGAGGGTCAGGCGGTAAAGAAGGAAAGGCAGGGCCCAAGGGTGGAAGGGGGAGCTCTCACCCCAATCTCTCTCAGCTCATATTCCTACCGGACCCCAAAACTCTGCTCCTTGTTGATCAAAACACATAGTCTGCTCTGACATCAACAGGGAATTCTCATGCGACCGGAGAGCAGGCCACGGCCCTGGGGTGGAAATCCACGGAGACCACAGAGGCCACGTGACAGAGCAACCAAGCCCTGAGCTAGGACAAGGTCAGTGTAAGGGCTCCCCAGCCCAGAGCTGTGAGCCGTGACAGAGCTGCCCTGGGACAGGTGGGGCGGAGAGGCTGGGGCACAGAACCCCTGGCTACTTTTCAGGGCTCAGAGTGACCTCCACAGGGTACCAAAAACACATATCCCTGGGAGCCTGGCCTCAGCAGGGGACCTCAGCCTCGGTTAGGTCAGGGCCCCCAACCCAGACAGTGAAGCCAGAGGAAGACCTGGGACAGCGTGGCTGGGAGCAGGACCCCAAAGAACACAGCTCAGATGAGAATGGGGCACCCTGGGGTTGAGCTGGCCAGGTCAACCATCTCTCTAACTCTTGCTAAGTCCGTGACCTCAGGACAGAGCCTTACCTTCCCTGCGCCTCAACAGCAAAACCACGCCCACAGTCTACAGAGGGCCACGCTGACCCAGGCCCACACTAGCCCTCAGGGGGTTGGCCTGCATCTTTACAATTGCAACACTTAAGCCAAGGCCTCCCAGCTAACTCTGCCCAATGCAGGAAGACCCACATGCCCCAGACACTTTCCTCAAGGGTTAAAGAAATGGTGTGAGGTGGTGTCTCCTCTCCCACCACTTCCTCAGAGAAAACTCATGCCAGGATGGAAGTGAAATGTCAACTTCTGGGGCCGGCCTGATGGATTCGTAGTGGCAGCCTTGCCTATCAACTTGAGATGTCCAGGCCTGGGCCCAGGAAAGAGGTGCTGTGATCAACTAGTGATGTCTGCCATGGGTACAGGAGGCACACATGCTATATGCGTGCCCAACCCTAGCACATCTCTGGACAACAGCATCCCCTTCCTTCTGGGAGAAACAAAAACAGGAGAAGAACTGAGGAAAAAGGGAAGCTGGGACAGCTAAACCAAAGAGCCAAAAGTGGGGAGGGGAGGGAGAAGAGTTGCCTAAAATTCCCATAAATCTCTGTGTTTGTAAGTGATGATAGATATCAGGCCACAGGTTTTCCAGTCCATCCTGACTACAGAGGTGTTTACAGATGAGGTTTCCTCTGGGGAGAAATAACTGAGAATAGATCTCTCTACTCAGCTAGCCACCTCCCTGGCTCCAGCCCCTTTGTTCTGGGTCTGGAGAAGGCTCCCTAAGGAGCCCGAGCCACTCGCACCCAAGGACCAAGACATCGACTTGAGGTTTGGGCCCACAGCAATGTGTGGGGGGCCACTTGAGGAAAGAGGGGGTCATAACTGAGCAAAATCGGGAAGCCGGCACAGGGCCGGGGGGATCCAAGTCGGGGGAAACTAAGGGCAGGGCCTCCCACTGGGGCAAGGGTGTCCCCAAAGCCAGATCCAGGTAAGCACTGCACCCCCACAGAGCAACTCACACTGGTCCAGCAGGGGGACCTAAACACTCCCAAGCCTGGGTCCCACACGCAGGATGCAGGAGGACCCCAAGGTGGGAGCTCATGCCCACCCCCTCAGCTCAGCATGCACGCAGCCCTGCAGACCCCTGGGCCTCCTGGGGAAGCTGCCTTCTCCGCTACCTACAAGGACACTGTGACCATAGTCAGATCAGGAGCGCTCCCCTTGCTGGGGCCTTCCATGTGCCACACCCTGTACTACACACGGGCCACACCCTGGAACCGAGGTCACACTGCCATCTCTGTTCAGTAAGGGAGGAGCCCAGCCTCCAAGGGGGAGGGGGAGGGCCATGGGCACCCCGTTAGGAAGGGGCAGAGCAGAGGCAAGCCCAGGCCTGGCGACGTCCCAGGAGGACTCTCTGCCTACCTGGCTTTGCCTCTGAAAGCAGCCTCAGGGCAGCCTGTGTGCACCCAGGAGAGTAAGGCCAGGATCCTCAGCAGAGCCTGCAGTCAGGCACTCAAGTATCATCTTGGCGTCTCACTCCCTCCTGGTCTTGTGCACCCTTCAATGCTCCCTGGCCCTTCATAAAGCATCACAGAGCAGCTGGCCACAGAGCCCGGTCCTCAGGATGGGGGTGGGAAGCCCCATTCATGCACACACATGCACATAAATATATGCATGGGAACATATGCACACATACACACATATGCATGCACAGATGCAGGGACACACATACACACACACCTCCTTCTGGACACTGGAGGCCACCACCCTTATTCCCCAGGGCTCCACCTGACTTCCTTAGTGTGCATGCACCTGCTGACAGGAGGGGCCCATGGCTCTGACATGCCAGTTCTCACCAAACTCATCCCCACCCTCTGGAGTCCCCCACCACTGGTTCCTCCATTCTAAGCCCTTGTTTATTTTCTGGGAAATGTAATGAGGAAACTGCCTCTGCTTTTCCAGCCTGTGTTTCTCATTGGCTCCATGGGCTTTTTCTTCTTATTCATAAAAAGGGAAAACTTTAACTTAATAGAAGTAAATGAACTTGAACCTCTGCCTGCCCCTACTCCCCCACACACATCCCAAAAAAAGGCATGATGGTTCCAAACTCAGAAACCACACTTTGGGTCAGATTCCAAGCCCAAGAACCTTTTCCAATGCTGGTCAATGACATCCACTGGTTTGATCACCACATCAAACACATTTCCCGTCTCTCACAGGCACCCCTGAGCACAGCCCCTCCTACCCAAGGGTTCACCTGTAGGGAGAGGGATGGGCTAGGGCATCTTGCTGAATAAAGAGAAGCAAAAGCAAAACTGACCCCCAAAGGCTAAATTTCTAAAAATCAAGTGGTGCGCCCAAGGCTGGAGAGACAGAGCTCCGGGTTTGTCAGACAGCCACATCTCACAGACCTTCACACTCATATTTCTTAGATATGCAAGACTGCAGTTTCCTGGGCCAGGCAGACTTCCCAGAGGACAGTCCCTCCTTCTCTGTCCACTACAAGCTGCACTTGGGGCCAAAGGTCCCCTGGCCTGTGGCCCATGGTGAAAGGCACAGGAGCCGGTCCTCTCTGACCTGCCACGCTGCTCTCCCAAAGGCAGGATGTGTGGCCTTCAGACAAGAAGTCTCTGGGTCTGCCCCCTCCCCAATGATGCCTTCTCCTTGGTCCCCACCTTGGTCACTGGAGACCTCTGGGAAAGACACAGTAACACCAAATCTGTGGGCCAGTTTCTTTGAGGGAATAAAACCTAGCCTGTCTATACCCCCAATGAGCAGGAAGCCATGGTGGAGAAGGACCCCCAGATTCCATGCCAGGGCCAGGCACAGAGTGGGGAATGCACTCCACTCCACGCCCATCTGCTTCCAATTCATACGAGAAGGCAGACACGGAACCTTTTCAACTGGACATTAATCATTTGCAGCAATTAGATACCCAAGACCTCGCAGAGGGAATCCGATTAGCCCCAGGAACGAAGGAAGCCCCAAAGCACTAAATGGTAAGGCCCGGCCCACCTGGGTGTGTGGACCTAAAGGGACAAAGCCCTGTTAGGTCCCTCTCAGGTGCTCAGCGCAAAGCCCCCGACTGCAATCAGACTGCAGTGCGCCGCAGTGCAAAGCGCCTGTGGATTACTCAGCAGTAAGGTATAATTGAAGGATTAACATGAATGCGATGTTTCCCTTCCAAATATTCGAGGAACACTAAAACGACTCTCATCTGGGCTGGTATGACTCACATTGTTAATAGAGGAACTTAATTTTCACTTCTGAGGAATCTGGGCTCAGGGAAACATCGTCTAAGAAATACTCATTTTACTCCAATGACAACAATAAGTACCAAAACCCCAGAAGTAAAAAGAAAGGTCCCCTGGCCCATCCCTTGTTTCCCAGAACCCACTGTGAGCCACAGGATGGGTCCTCCAGGGACCTGAACAGGGGCAGGTGTGGGGTGTGAGGTCAGCCAGCCAGGTCCTAACTCAGCCTGGTGGCCTGGGACCAGTCCCCCCCCCATCTCTGGGGCATTGCTTGGGTTGTGCCCATGCAATAGGCACCTGGCAACACAGCACAGGAGCCAGGCACGGCATGCTGCATGGCCGGGACAAGAGGCTGTCCACCAGCATGAAGGGCACCAGGGCTCAGCTGAGCTGGGCATCTTCTACCAATGCCAGATGCTCCAATGTCGCAGCTCCCAGCACCTGTTGACAGGAACAGCATCCTCAGGCCAGCCCGTGATGTCCTCCTCTCTGCAGAGCTAGATCCCAGGACACTGAGCCCCAGGATACGGACTCCCCCCTCTACCCAAGGCCCGGTCCTCACATGGAACAGGGGCCACAGCACCAGGGCTCAGAGGTCAGAACTACCTGTTACAACCCAGCAGCTGCCCCATGCGTGGAGGCTGGGTTCCCTACCTCCGTGCTGGGACATCACAGAAGCCCCAGAGATGCCAGCCCTTCCCAGGTGCCTCCCTCCTGGCACATTCACACCCTGCCCGGAGTCCCCACAGAGACCCAGCCTCCCAGGCACTTCCCAGCCCACCCCATTCCGCTCCCAAGTCCAATGAGTGCTGAAGTTCACATACAAACTGAATGTAGGATGAGTATGTGGCCTGTGGTCTTCTCGCAGGCAGCAGTGCCAGGCAACACACTTTTTCTGCCTCTACCTTTCCAGCCCTACCTTCTCGTTTACATGGTCACCAACAGTCCCCAGCACCCATGTGCTTCTAGGTTCTGAGGGGAAGGAGGAAACTTGGGGACCAAGGGATCAAGCAGCAAGGCTGACCTGAGACCACGGCACCTGGGTACTGCCCCGCATGTCAGGTGAGAATTTCCCAGCATGCCAGGAGGATGCTCTTAGATGTCATCATCCCCTGCATGCTCATCATTACATCCTGGCCACTCTGTTACCTGGTCAGCCACAAAGGGATGTCCTTTCTGAGTGCTACACACCATTCACCAAAGCTTTCAAGGGTCCCACTGTGCCCAGGACAGTGCTACCCCAGCCACCATCCTGCAATGAAGAACAGATATCCAGACGCCCTCCTCAGTTCTTCCCCACCTCTGCTCCGGCCAAAGGAGAGGCACTCGTTTATAAGTTGCAGAGAGTGTCACCCACCATTCATCCGAATGTGTCACTAACATCCCATTAGACTATAATTATTTTTTAATTAAAACTAAGAAAACTGGCATGCCTGTACTGACTTTATGCATCTGTTATGGGTTAAAATAGCTTTTAAAAAATGTTTCGGAGACCACAGTCTATTGTGGCCACGGCCTCTGCCAAAGAAAACGCAAGCTTGCTTATTTTCTCCATGGGGCGCAACAGCGCCTGTGTGCGCCGGAACAGAATCGGCTGGCCGTGAAAAGAATTCTAAATAAAACACAAACATGGAATTTGGCAACGCCACAGAAGCAAGCTTAAGACTAATTCCAGCATGCGGACGGCTCTCACATAGTAAGTCTGGCTCCAGCATAAATGAAACCAGGCACTGTAAAATACCAAGCAAGTTGGAGTTTCGACTTAAAGGGACAGAACGCTGGTTCCAGGTATAAAAGCTTATTAAACCGGCTCACGCGGGTTCCATAAATCCATAGGTTATTAGCTGTTTGCTTTCAGCCAATCCCTCCTTAAAGCGATGCATATGAAGAGAGAGAACAACAAATGAAAGCCATCACTTTGCACTTGACTTTTAGCGCAGCAGTTTGGAAAAACCGTGTTCATTATCTCAAACAGAGGATAAAGGCTGTCTGAAACCTCAGATACACACAGACCCCAGAGGGAGGAAGGAAGACAAGGCAGAGGGCCCGAGGGATGCCAGGTAAGAATGCCCATCCCATCAGAAGAATGAAAACGCCTAGAAACCAGAGACGGCAGGGGATGGGCCTCAGCCACGTGGATGCTGGAATCCCTCCACCCAGGGAAACAGCAGTGATGATGACTGTGGTGACAATAATTATAGTTATAACAGCAATAAATATATTACAGTAATACCTACTACTGTTACCACCTTTCACATACCAGCTCCCACTGAAGGCAGCACAAAGTAACAAGGAAGGTCCCAGAGTGTAGTGGAGCAGGTGAGGGCTCTGAAGTCCCACTGCCTCGGCATCCTCGCCTGGGAAATGGGGATAACAGTGCCCCCCTTGGAGAGTGGGGAGGGGGATGTCGTGGAAAGCCCATGGTGAACATTTAGCAAAGGCCCTGTTACCATTACTCCTCAGCCTATTAAATGCAGTCAACCTCATTTTACAGACCAGGAAACTGAGGTTCCTCAAGGCTAGGTCCTTCACCAAGGCTACAGAGCTCATAAATGTCAGAGACGTGAACCCAACCATCCATCTCCAAAGCTGACATAAGCGGGGCACACACTCCCGGGGGTAAGGGGGCACACACTCCTGGGGGGTGCGCACACTCCCAGGGGGACACACACTCCCGGGGGGG
>JAQQAC010015719.1:0-14088 GCA_029783875.1 Phataginus tricuspis | reverse complement strand
CCCCCCCCTGCTTTTCTGCCCACCCAGAGGGGGCACACGCTGCTGCTCACGATTCTGCCCAGCACCTGGCACATTCTTGGTACTTGCTAAATGTCTGAGAGCCTTTGAATGTTTGGTGAGACCCTGCGGGGGACCAGGAGGCACCCGGCTGTGCCCGGGGTGGGCCCCGTGCCGCTCAGTCTCTCGGACTGCGTGACCCACACGGTTGCACCTTGTGTGGCATGCATGGCGGTCGGGATGGTGGGGGTGGTGCATCTGAGCACCTGTGGGAGGCAGGCTATGGTGGGGACATGCCCAACCCCTGAGGCCACCCGGCCAGTGGGACTCTCTCTGAATCCCACTGAGGCAGGAGGTAAGTCTGTGTTGGCTCTGGAGACCCCACCTGCCACCCGTGGGGCTGGGCCCGGGGTGGCACTGAGCACCATTTCCTTCCTGGCTGCTAAAGACAGCAGGAGTTAGCTTTCAAGTGATGGGACTTGTTGGGCACAAATGAACGGATCCAGTGGGGTGGGGACGAAGAGGAACCTTGGGAACCTCCCTGTTCCGCCCTGGAGCACAGGCCTTGCCGACTGGCCAGGCCCTCAGGCAGCTGAGGGGCATCGGGGGGTCATGGATGACCACCAGCCAGAGCTGAGTCAGCGTGGCTTTCCCCTTGGGAATAAAGCCGTCTGTGAGCCGGGTGGGGCGCAGGAGACTGGGCTGTGATCTCGCTCCAGGCACGACCTCCCTTACCTCCCTTGCCCCCCGTCGGTGAGCCTACCCAGGTGTCCTGTCCCTGACCAGATGAGCAGAGGTGCGGGAGGTGTGAAGAGGAGGAAAGGAGGGATCCTGCCCTTGGGACCTTCTGGTCAAATCTGCTAAAATCAGGCTGCTGCAGCAGCAGGTGTCATTGTTAGGAAAATAATATGTATGTGGCACAAAACCTGGGCCGAATAAAAACGCAGGAAATGATGCATCTCCTACCCCAGGGCCGGCATCCTGGGCCCCACGACTGTGCCGCGACCCTTGGGCATTCCCCTCGTCATCCTTGGACCTGAAACTGGGCAGACATCGTGGGTGCCTGTTCTGTGTGGCGGGGGTGCAGAGGGAAGCGGGTGCCCCGAGACAGGATGTGCCTGGCCCCAGGGACATGAGCCCCAGGACAGCCTGCTATTGCAGGGAGGCCAGGAACCTCGACTTTAGAGGGCTTGCCGTCAGAGTGGACCTTTATAGGCAGGGCCGGGAGGGGAGAAGTCGGGGGGCCCGCCAGGGAAGGGCCTGCCGGGGTCCCTCAGCAAGTTGAGGTACAGTGTGAGCAGGTGGCCGGATGGGGGCGGGGTGCCCTAGACTGGCCGGGGGATGGGGCTGCTGGGTGGTCAGCCTGGTCAGTGTGGGCGGGGGACTCTGGCCCTTCTCTAAGAGTCCCATGGGTGGGATGAGGACAGTCTGGGCCCAGTAGGGCAGTGGGGTCTCCACTTGCTCAAAGGGGGCAGTGCTGGCCGTAGGTCTGAGGCCGCCCAGCCTCTAGGGTGCCATGGAGCGCAGCCTGCACAAGCTTCTCAGGTGGGGTGGGCCTGTGGTGGGGGCTAATGGCAGACTCCTTGTGTCCCCTAGCCCTGGGCCACATCTTGGTGGGCTGCCCCCAGTGCCGGCCAGAGCTCCTGGCCGCCCCGCCCCTGGGATCCAGCGTGGATAGCTGCTTGGGCCTCAGGCCTCCTGGCGGGTGGGGACTGAGGACCCCCTGCTTGACTGCCAGGACGGTGGGGCTGAGGGCTGTGCCTCCACGCCCCGCCCCACTCCCACGTCTGGGCCTGGGCAGGGCCGCTGGCGGGCGGGCCACCAAAGCGTTCTGTGCCCTGAGGAATGACCCGACGTGCAGCTGGAGGGCGGCCAGGGACCCTGGAGGCTCTCCTCCCTCCCCGCTTCCTGAAGACTCTTCACCTCAGAGGCAGACCCCCGCCCCAGCCCCACTACCCTCGCCCCCAGAGGCGGGGCCCATCCCGACCTCCTCAGGCTCTGCTTCCCCGGCTGAGGGGCCCTCCCTGCTCCCCTACGCCGCACAGCTCTTGCCTGGCCTCTGCCCCGCGGTCTCTGTCTCTGGTCTGCCTGGCCTCGGCCTCGTGGCCTGGCCTTTGCTCCCTCCTCCTGCAGGATCCTTGCTGCTGGCGATGGTGGGCTCAGGGCGGAGCGCCTCCTGCGGGAGCGGGCAGGACAGCGTCACAGGCCGGGCCGGGGCCAGCACTGTGCTTCGGGGTGAGGGAGCACTGTATCGGGGCGCTTGCCCACTGACCCATTTCACAGCAGCAGGTACCTGGGGGCATGGGCGCAGCCAGGTCAGCTGGCAGGGGGTGCAGCGGATTTGAGCCCAGGTCTGCCGGCCATCCGGGCCCTGCCCTTTCCCTCTGCCCCAGGCCCCACATGCACCATCTGCAGGCGGGCACCGTGGGTATCTCAGATTGAGGAAACAAGGCTGGGGTCCCTATCCTCTTCCCAGAAGCGCTTGGCTTTGGCCTGTGGGCACAGGTATCTGGGTGAGGGGGTGGGCCGGGCGGGCCAGGGAAAGGGGAACTTGGCTGTTGGGCAGCGTGATTACCACTTGCTTCCGACAAGCTTGCAGCTGCTTCATGGACACCAGCCCTCCTTCTCCTCCCAGGCCCTGGGCTCACTGCACCGCTGCGCTGTATGGCTGTAGGCTGTTGGGCCCCGAGCCAGTGGGCCGGGGGCTGATAGGGCCTGCCCCACGGTGGGACCCCTCCCCTGTGCTTGCCATGAGACTGCAACTCCTGGCCTCTCTTTCAGGGGGTGGCCTGGCCTGCCGGGCAGAGGACCTCAGGTGGCTGGCAGGTGAGGGCCTGGCCAGGGGGCCGTGGGGGCAGCATGGCCTGGGGATGTGCCGGTGTCTTGCCCGTGGAGTGTGGAGCTCACGGCCAGTCTGACGGAAGGCCCCTGGTGGAGAGCCGGGGCCAGGCGCTGAGCGCTAGGCCCCTCCGAGGGGCACGCCCGTGTGATGCCCAGCCTCGGCCGCTGAGTGCACACTGCTGGCAAGCCATGCTGAGGGCGCCTGATTCTTGCTGCTGTCCTCCCAGGCTGCCACTCTCAGCACCTCCCCTCACAGGTGAGCAGATGGAGGTGACTTGTCTGAGGTCACGTGGGCATGGCGGGGACAAGGTCCTGGTCTGTCGGACCCCACAGCCTGAGGCCAGGACCACAGGGCTCTGTGCTGCCCTGGGTATTAGCCAGCGGGCTTGGGTGGGGCAGGGAGAGTGGCCGACTCTGTGGAGGGCCCCTTGGGGTCTGGCTCACTTCCCTTTGATGGTGAGGACACTGAGACCGGTCCTGCTCGAGGGCCTGGTTCTCCCGGGCCTGGTGTTGGGAATGTGTGCTCAGAGCCACGGATGCCCTGCGAGGGAGCTGTGGGAGGCAGAGGGACAGGTGGCCCCAGACCTGCCCTGCCCTTAGGCTTGTACTGGCTCCTGGCGGCTAAGTGCAGGGGGATGTGGGTAGGAGGCCTGAGGGGGTGCTGGCAGCCTCTCTGTGCTCTGAGGTGAGAGGCTGGAGTCCCAGCAGGTCTCAGTCCAACCCTGTGGTTGTGATGGGAGGCAGGCACTGTCCTGGCCCAGTTCACGCCCCGTTGCCCTAAAGTTGGTTCCAAGGGTGTCTCTTTAGTGCTCAGGGCCTGGTTAGGTTGCTCACTTACCTTTGCAGATATCCCTGGGGGGACTCTCTTCTGTGCCCAGGGATTTCAGAGGAAAATGAAGCTTGGAGATTGAAGTGACTTCCAGGGCCACATAGTGGCTCCAAGGAGAAACTCAGACTGGCCTGGCAGGGTGGGAGCTTGGACTACCAGATTCTTCCAGGCATTTTAACATCCTTTCGCTGTTTGTGAATGTTTAGCCCTTGTGTCTAGGGCTCTTTGCCTACACCGCTGTGTCGGGAGCCGCGCCGGCTCCTGTGTGCCGTGAGGACTGTGGTGGGCACCAGGCGAGGCTCCGCCAGGCAGTCTTTGGGAACCAGTCGGTTCTGGGGCTGGAGCCTGAAGCCAGGGTGCCCTGCGGTGAGGCACCGTGCTGCCTTGCCTGCGGGCCACCTGCCCTTAACAGGCCCTTTGCAAGCTCTTCCCACACTCTGCTCCGTCAGGAACAACACGCAGGCGTGCTGGCCCTGCATGCTTGTCCTGGGGCTGGCCCTGGCGTGCTGGAGACCTGGCGCCTACCCTGGCCGTCTCTGGGCACAGCTTCCCCTTTGCTTGCTCGGCTGCCCTGGGTGAGGGACCGTGAAGGCCACTCCAGGTCTGAGTCCTGGAGCCTGAGGTTTCCTGAAGGCCCAGCTTCCTACAGCAAACAGCTCTCCAGCCGTGGTTGGGCTCAGGGGCTCTGCTTCCTGTTCTGGGGGTGTCCGTAGGGGTTGGGGGTTCACACCTCTCTGGCCGCTCTTCCGTGAGGATGAGAACTGGGCACATGTTCTTGGATCCCTGACTGTGCTTGGTCCCCAACAACCTTGCCAACCCTTGGCTTTGGGTTTCTTATCTGTCACGGGGGTCAGCGAGAGAATGTTCTGGGTCTGCTAGTCTCCTGATGTGACAGAGGTTTGAAATCATATAATATTACTTTCACACAGAAACTACCCTGGACGTTGTGCCCCATTCTGCACTTACACAGACGGTGGGCCACACGTTAGTGCTTTGCTTGGTGGTTCTTGGTCGGATGCAGGGTGTGCACAAGGGGGTGTTGGGGCTGTTCCAGCCTGTGTGTGTCATCATGGACACCTGGTGGCCAGGACGCACTTCCCAGGTGTCCCGTAAGGCATGCTGGCCTGTCTCCCTCGTGGGTGGCTTAGGAACGCTGTTCTGGCCGCCACGGGTGAGTGCAGGGTCCTTGGGTTTCCCCGCATAGGCTGTGCACCTGGGTGCTGTCTGCTTGTCTGAATTTCAGTGTCTTCTCGTTGTCTCCTGCCACCACTTTCAGCTCTTCCCGACTGTATTCTTGGGGAGGTCGTCCAGAGCAGCCTGTTAGCATCGTGTGTAAGGAGGAGTCGGTAGGCTCTGAGCAAGGACATCTCCTGTGAGTCAGATGCGTGAAGTTCTAGCCTCTGGATTTGGCAGCAGCTGCTCTGACCGCGTCGGGCTTTCTCACTACCCTCTGGGGTCTTCCTGGGCCCGCATCTGTGGTTGTCTGGCATCTGGATAGGTGACGCTGTCGCAGTGGAGGCCTCGGGCAGAGTGAGGTTGTTCTTTGCAGAGTGAGGTTGTTCTTTGCTGTCCGTTTTCTGATGATCCAGGTGACAGCTGGGTGTTTGCAGGACCAGATGCTAAGGGTTCTCCAGGCATCTGGCAGGCTGTGCCTTCTCTGGAGGGACTGCACCCTTCTCCCTGCTCAGCGGGGGCTGCTGCACCGGAAGGCACGTTTGTGGGTCCCTGCTCCCCTGGGTACGATGCTGAGAAGGTGCTGCTCTATCCGGAGGGTGTGGGGGCTGGAGCTGCTGTCTGCCTGGCTCAGCCACCCAGCGCCTCACCCCCGGCCCCGCCTCTGCTCCTGGCTGAGGCTCCATGTCCCCAAGGCTGGGCCACACCAGGCTTCAGGCCCCCAGGCCAGGGGAGCTGGTCATCCAGGCCCCTTGGCATTTCCCTGCCACTAGGAGTGCACGTTGGTCAGCTGAGAGGGCCTGTGGTGGACAGCCCCCGGCCCTGCCCCCTCTCCGTGCCCCCCTGGAATTCAGAAATGCACTTTGCACACAGGTGGCAGGGGCTGTCTGCAGATACACCTAAGGACAAGAGCAAAGGGTGCAAACAGTTTCCCTGGATCCTGTCCATCATGTTGACCTGGCCTTGGCCACACCTTGGGGGTTGCCTGTGGGACAGAGAAGTGGGCGTGGGTGAGTTCGAGGGGCAGGAAGGGGCATGGGGCAGGGGGTGCAAGGCCGAGGCCCTGGCCGCAGGGGGCTGGAACAAGGCAGGGGTGCTCCCCACTCTGGCCTCTGGGTGAAGCAGGCTGGAATTTGGGGCGTGTAATGGGGAGCCGTGGCAGGTTCTGGAGGGACTCTGTGGACCATGGCTGTCTGTCGAGAGACCAGTGGAGGGGACGCCTGGGGGTGGGGCGTGCCGGGCTCCTTGCGGCCCTGCCCAGGGCCACTTGGGCTGTTGGGTACCAAGGGGCCGGTGGGGCGTTTTCAGGGGCAGAGCTGTGCTGGTGGGCGTCGTGGTCACCCAGAGCCCAGAGGGAGGCTCTCCTGGGCTGTCAGTGTCTCCAGTCCCCCTTCCACCTGGAGGCCCTGTGGACTGGGCGGCCCCTTAGGGTGCCACCGGGTGCTCACTGCAGCCCCATCCTGGTTTCTTGGGACGGGGCCGCAGGATGCGGCACTGCCTGTACCTGGCCGCCCTCGTGTCTGTGGGGTCATCCGGCTCGTCCCCTCTGCTGCCATGCCACAGAGCCCCCGAGAAGTACTGGCTGTGGGGTGAGAGGGATCCCCCCACCTGGGCCGGTCTCTGCCCACCTCCCCCGTCAGGGGAGCCAGGGGGCAGAGCCCTGGGATGCGGTCGGATGCTTTGTGGGGAGGAGGATGCAGGTTTGTAGGGTCAGCCGGCCCGGCTCTGCCCTCACACAGCTGCCTTCTGGCCTCTGGGCCTCTGCGTCCCACATGCTCCCTGCTGCTTCCTGGCACCTACTGACCTGGAGGAGGGTGGGGAGGGAGAGCCCGGCACACAGCAGGTCCCCCACAGGGTGGCTGAGGCAGGGGCGCATCTCAGCCTGGGAGTCGCTCCTGTCAGCCTCAAGGGCAGCACAGGGACGCAGCGGCGAGGGGTTCAGGGGCTCAGGTGTGTGGGCCCAGAGGCTGCCCTGTGGGGAGGTTCCTTGCCCAGAGCAGGAGCTGGCAGGGCTTTCACAGGGCCGGGGCAGGGTGCCGAGCAGAGGCTGAGCTCTGACAGGCTGCTCTGGGTGTAGCAGGTTTGGGTGGGGGGGCGGTGCTGGCCCAGGTGAGCCCTGGGGACCCCACCCTTGCTGGCGCCCCCGGGCCCCGCTGCGGCAGGGAAGCCCCGCTCAGTGGGCAGGCACCCCACTCTCGGTCTGTCTCACCGGTGAGGCCCTGTCTCCATCTGCAGGGGCCCCGCCAGCTGGGCCCCTGCACACCGTGGCACCAGCCCAGTGCCGCCGCTGAGTCAGTGGGGCGCGGGGGAGCCTCTGCCACGGGGAGGACACCATCTGGGCCGCGGTCACAGTTTGCAGCAGCGGGGTCTTGGAACGCCTTCAGGAAACCTGTCTGGAGCTGAGCAGACACTCCGCAGTTCTCTGGGGACCCCGGGTGACCACGCCCTGGAGGCTCTGAGCACTGCCACGCCAGGAAATAGTGACGCTTGCCGGTAGTGGGAGGACCAGGGATGTCCCCAGGAGAGACCAGCCTGTGCCTGGCCCAGAGGCCCTGGCCTGGAGCGCCCCCTCCTCCTGACCATTCCAGAATGCTCTGTCTTGCTGGCCACCTGGCCTGGAGTACTCTGCAGTCCACCGCAGGTGGGTGGGGTGTGGGCGGGCTTAGGCCTGAGTGTCTGCAAGTGTGTTCCAGAAGCCAGCGGGGATGCAAATGAAAATTAGACAGAAAAACAGCCGGAGGGGGTGGAAAGCCTAGGCCTTCCACGACAGAGCGCGGGCCTCTGAGCCAGTGAAGCTACGGCTCAAAATGAAACAAGAATCATTTATTTGAAGAGCAACTGTTTCAGCCAGCCCGCAGGCTCAGACCTGTGCCCCCAAGGCTGCTGGCAGCAGGTGGGGTTTCACCAGGAATTCCCCCCTTCCCACACACCCTCCTCTGCTGTCTGGGCAGGCATCCCAGAGGTTTTGGGGACAATTCAGGCGGACTGCCTGGAGGGGAGGCCGCGGCGCCCAGGAGCTCCTCCCTGGCCTCGGAGAGGTGAGCATGCTTCAGCTCCCTGGGCTCCTGTGTGTCCCCACGGGGGGCATTACCATGTCCTTTCGGCTCCTGGTGTCTGGGCCTGGCCACCCCGGCTGGGGGTCTTGGTAAGGGCGCAGCTTCCTAGCCGTGCAGCTCTCCCACCAAGCCCTTTCCTCACTGGCAGGGTGATGGAGGAACGGCTCTGGGGGCTCCGGGGAGAAATATTAGCACGGTGTGGGTGCGGCCGTAGCTTAGGTCTGGCCAGCTAGACTGGGCCTTCTCTCAGCCAGGCTCCTTGTCTTCAGGGAGGTTCACACCCACCATAGCACGGCGTGGGCCGTGGGTCCAGCAGTCTGCGTGCCGCAGAAGCCTGGGGGGTGCCTGTCAACTGCAGGTTGATTGTAGCTGGTTCCCAGACCCTCTGTGGCTTCACCCCTTTGTCACCTCGCTTTCTGTGCCGGTGCCTCTCCCCCAGGGTTCTCACAGGCCTTGGGTTTGATGGCTGCCCGCCCCATCCTCTCCCCTTGGCAGCATGCCTTTGTCCCCTGAGCAGGGGAGGTGCGCCCTGGCTGTTTGGCAGTGGGCAGGGTGGTCTGCCTGCTGCGGCCGGAGGGGGGGCTGCTGGGCAGGGCTGTGGGCATCCTGCTGAGGGCCTCTGGGGTCAGCAGCCCTGTGCCCACCTCCACCCAGTAGCCCCCTGGCAGAGGCTTCTTTCTAGAACTAGCTGAGAGGGAGCATTGCTGGATGGGGCCGAGGCCAGGCATGGTCTGTCACTGCACCTGGCCGGCTGAGCCAGCACCCCCACCTCTGGGTCCCTGGCGCGGGTGGGGAGTCCCGTCGGTGAGGCCACCTGAAGCCCTGTTTCCTCCCAGCCATCTCGGGTGGGGATGTGGGCACCTCTTGGTAAATCAGATGCCTGGAGCTCTTCTGAAAGGGCTGGCCTCAGGTTAGGGGGGTCCCAGGTGGTGGCTGTGTGGGCTGCCCTCTGGGGCCCAGCAGCTTCTGAGATTTCTGTCTGTTGGATGGATGGAGAAGCAGCCCCAGAGGGCTGGGTCTCCTGTCCCCCTGCCGCTGCCCTGTCACCACCAGTCCTGAACACCCCCTCCATCTCCGCAGGCCGCGAGGAACAGGCCTGCCTGCTGGTCCTCCCAGGGTGTGCCTGCGCCCGGCGTCACCTGGCTTCTGAAAACTTGGCCCTGCTCTGAGCTCTGGGAGGCTTGGAGTCACCAGAAAGAGGAGGGGACACTGGCATTTCTTCAGGCTGTGCTTGGGGGCGTCATGAGCTGTGTGGATGGTGCCAGGAGGGAGGCCATGAGCAGACCACAGGAGCCTGGCAGGGAGGGGTGTGGCCCCACCATGGGGTGGGCCAGAGAGGCGGGGCTTTCATCTGTGCTGGGGGTTTGAGCCGTGCTGCCCCCGGGTTAAGCGTGCAGCCCAGGGTGCCCCAGGTAGTGCTCGCCATGGGCATTTCTCAGGGTGACGCCCGCCCAGCGGGTGATGACGGCGCCTGCTGCACATGTTAGTGGGAAGGTGGCTGTAGCGGGGCCTGGTGTAGCCCACAATGGGGTCTCTGAGGGTCGGTGGGCCTCGGGCAGCCTCCTGTGGAGGCCATGGTCCTGGGCCTAATGCACTGGCACCAGTCCTCAGCTCCCTCCTGAACGCCGTCCAGTTCCAGGTGTTGGCCGGCTGGTCACAGGGAGCCCATCCTGGCCACCCCGCTCCTCCTGGCTGTGCTCCCCACCTCCCCCACTGGGGCTGGATTCCAGCCGCCCCTGCCGCCCCTAGGCCCAGCCACAGTGCGCCCACTGTGTGAGCGGGCCGGGCGAGGGTAACTGCCAGCCCAGCACCACTTCCTGTTCCTCACTCTGCCCCTCACCAGCCCCAGCCTGCTCGGTATGGCCAGCAGAACCCTGAAACCATCCTTTTTCCATTGGTGGCAAAACCCATTTAATATCCCCACCAGCCTCTCTGGGCTTCAGCCTGGTGTCCACACAGTGGGGCAGGACATGGGTGCTCAGGCGGTGGGGCTGGTGATGGTCATGGTCGTGGTGGCGGTGAAGGTGACGGTGGTGATGGTGGTGACGGGGCCTGTGCGCTCGTCACCGAGTGCTCACTGGAACCAGCACTGACAAGTCCTGCCCTGAACTTTGTTCTGAAGGGCGGCTTCCCTGGTTATACTTTTGGGCTTTGTCTGCATGAGGGGCGCTGCGAGGATGTGCCCTGTCCGCTGCCGAGTCTGAGGTCAGTCGGGACCGAAAGGCTCTAGGTCGTTGGGCCCTGGCTGGGACCTGAGGTCACAGTTTTTGGATGATTGTTCTTTGTCCTCACACCCCCTGCGGGAGGGCCCCGACCAGTTGTGTCTGCAAGCTCTGTGCCGTCCGCATCAGGGACCAGGGCCTGGGGCAGCACCCCTGGGCCTGCTGCCTTCTCATCTTGTGTTTCCTGCACTCCTGCTCGGAGCCAGCCCGGCTCCCAGATGGGGCCAAGGTGAGTCCAGGGGAAGCTAGACGGGGTCGCCGCTGCCAGAGCCCTCCTGGCTCCCAGGTTCCCAGGGCCGAGGAGGCGAACCCAGTGGCATGGCTGTTCCTGGGTGGGAAGCAGGGAGCTGAGACCTGCTTCGCGATTTGGGCAGGGGTTGGTAACTGTAAAGGAAGCTTTGCATTCCTGAGTCCTCGAGGTCCCGTGCTCAAATGGAACCCAGAGACTGAGCTCACGGGACAGTGGCCAGACTTGGGGTCACAGCATAACAGGCTCTCAAGGAAGCGCCGTCTGCTCCTGACCCCTGGGGGAGCCTCGCCTGCTAAGCCGCAGCCCCTTGGCTCTCTGGGCACTGGCACAGGCTGGCAGCTGGCAGGGCCGTGGACTCAGCAGGGCATCCTTAGAGCCACTTTCTGTGGGTGCCAGTGGGTGGGGTGAAGGAGCGCATGTCCTGTTTTCACTTGTTTCACGCCTCGTCCTCTGGGGTCTGGGTGGGTCTGCCTCCCCGCACAACCCCGCTCCCATGTGCAGCTGGGTGGGACCTGAGTTCTGGGCCTCACAGAGGGAGGGGCCTGGGTCCTTTCTGGCCAGTTGGGGGCCTCTCCTTAGGGTAAGCTCCCCACCTAGCCCTGCTTTGAGGCCCAGGCTCTTGGTGGAGGGTTGCAGACAGGCCAGGGCTGCTTCTGACATATGAGGGCCGAGCTGAGCTATGGCCTCCTTAGCTGGGGCTGAGATTTTGGGCTGGGTTGGGAAAGGGCAGGGTGACCCCAGAGGAGCTGAAATTTCAGCCCAAGCCACCTGAGCTGTAAACTGACACTGGGCCAGGAGGCAGTGGGTTGACCATGCTCCCCCGGGGCTGGAGGTGACAGGCCTGAGTCTCCCATGGCGGTAGGAGGCTGGTACACGGTGTGCCGGGAGCCCACCCTGCCAGGGCACCTGGGGCCCGTCCTTCTGGGCTCTCACAGCAGCATTGGCTGCTGGCATACCCATTTGACAAAAGGCTCTGAGGCCAGGGAGTGGTGGGCAAGCACCCCCCACTCAGCAGGGTCCGCACCTCCTGGTGTCGGGGCTTGGTGCCCTCCTGCCCCAGTTCCTGGAAGCCCTTCACCTCGTGGGGCCAGCAGAGCTTCCCACCTCCCCCTCCTGCTGCAACCACCCTCAGCCACCCCCAAACCCTGGCGCGCCGTGGTCCCCACCGCAGTCCCCACCAGGCTGCCACTTCTCCGTCCCCTGGGCTGCAGGGGAAGCGATCTTTCCGGAAGGTGGGGCCTTGAGGTGGGCGTCCCGGGAAGCTCCTGAGGGCTGCCAGCTCCCTGCTGCAGGGTGTTGGTTCCGGGGGGGTTCCCCAGGCAGGGGCAGAGTTGCAGGGCTGGAGGGCGGGTGCTTTGCTCAGACCCAGTCTTGTTCCTGCAGGGCACTTCCTCACCCCTTTGTGCCCCTCCCAGCACCTCCTTTCCCGTTTTTGGGTGTGCCTTCATGCCCCTCCTGGGAGCCCCTGGCCCACCCCAGCCCTGTGGGACCCTCCCCGGGCTCCTTAGTTGGACCGCCCATCCCTCCCCTGAGGAGCTTTCTGCTGAGAGGCTGGGCTCTGCGTCCCGTGTCCTCTTCTTTCCCCTGGACATGTGGCCCCAGCCTGGTCCTGCAAATTCAGAAAGACTGTGGAGGAGCCCTGAGCCCCGCTTTCCAAGAGTCAGGGGCTCCCTGGCTGCCTAGAAGGGGCGCCCGCCCCTGGTGTGGCGGGACCGGCATTTCCTGCTGCCTGCCCCACATCCCCCGCCTGGCAGGCAGAGGCCCCCGGAAGGGAGTTGGGGGGGCTCCCCGGCTTCCTGCTGTGAGGTCCAGGGGCAGGAGGGTTCTGGAGGGAGCCCACGCAGTTCAGGAATGTCGATCGGCGGTGGGGGTGTCCCTCCCTCTCCCAAAGGGACATCAGGGAGCACCTGCTTGGTCGTCCTGACTGGTGGTTGTAGTTTCTGCTCACGTGCAAGTGTGACAGGGAACTCATGCCCTCAAGCAGCCCGTGAGCTGTCAGTCGCCATAACATTCTTTATTTTAACTTTACTAGATGTGACTTTTCACCCTCCTGGTCTGGGGCCCAGGGAGCTACTCCGCACCTGCCCTGGGCACTGAACATTCCAGAGCATTCCTTTTCTGCTCCTTGGTTTCCATTCTGGCTTCCAGGTATTTGCATTTCGAGTTACTTTTGGTGGCCTGAAATGCTCTTTGAGCCAAGTGAGAGGTCGGTCCACCACTTCTTCCATGCAGCCTTCCTGGACTGAATCTGGGAGCACTTTGAGGTCCGTTCACCCATGTTGGGGCGCCACAGCATCCGCTCTGCCTGGATGGGCCTCTCTTGTTGAAGTTCCCTGTGAACTCCTGGCCGTGCCCCTTCCCCAGAGTCCTGAACAGCACTGATGGCCGATGGTCTTAAAGTGGGTGTAGAGGATGCCAGGAGTGTGAGGTGCTGGGGCTCGGGGCTGGTGAGGCCCAGGTTCTGAGGGTGTGAGATTCGGGGATTGGGTTTCGCTGCTCCCTCAAAGGCCCCTCTGCACCCCTTGGGTGGGGAGGGCTGGGTGTCAGCAGGTCCCCAGGGTTGGGCCTGGGGCATCCGTTCCTGGCCTCTTGCAGCCCTGGCCCCCAGCCCCACTGAGTATCAGATAAGTGTGTGGTGACCAGCTGGTGACAAGGCCCCTGCAAGTCCAAAGTATGACTTTTGAAGAATAAGGCCTTATCACAGCCTCCGCTTATCAGTGGGTGGGGACCGATGCTGGCCTGGGAAAGGTGGAGCCTGCACGCATGTGGAGGGTGGGCGGTGGGGCCTCTCTGAGAGCAGAGGATGGTTAGGCATTTGTTTGCCTTTTCTTTCTAACATTCCCTTCCTGGCCAGAAAGTGTCTTTTTCCAGAAGACTCCAGAAAACACACCCAGCCCATTGTCACCCAGGCTCTGGGACAGTGTCTGCTGTGCACGTTCTGTGTAAACAGGAAGCACCCGGAATGGGGGCCTGGGGGCAGCGGGGGTCGTGCTGAGGCGGGCACTGGTGGGGGTGGCGCGGCTCCCCCACCCAGACTCGGGATCCCCCAGGGGGCTCACAGCCTGGTGTGGAGCCACTGCTGGCACTGGGCCCTGCACTGTTAGGCCGGGTAGGCAAGGTCCAGGGTGCAGAGAATGGGCATCCTCCCTGAGGAACCAGGCCCCCTTTCCACTTGGGGTGTGGGCTGCACCCCGAGGCTGCTCCCCCTTTCTCTTGGAGCCCTCCTGCCCTCTGGGTTTCCTCTCCTGCTGGTTTTCTTCCCCATCATTTTGGCTACCCTTCCCAGTTTTCAGAAGGGCTGGGTGCCGGTGGTACCATGAGGGGCCCGCGGGGCGGTTTAGGGTGCAGCCCGATGGCTGGCAGTCAAACAGGCTGTCTCTTTCCCTCCTTCCTTCCGGCCAAGCTTTCTCCTGCCGCTCCCTCCCCTCCCTGCCAGTGAGTAGCAAACAGCCCAGGAGCTCAGGCCCAGCTTGGAGCAGAGGCCCAACGCCGTGTGGCTGCAGCTGTGAGCTGTTGCCGGCCAGCAGCAGAGGCCCCCGGGGGAGCCCTGGGCCCTCCTGGCACTGCTGGCTGCACTTCAGGGCCCTTAAGGAGAGCAGCCCCAAGAAACACTCTCAGTCCCCTCCTAATTCGGAGCCCTCCAGTCCCCCAGGACTATCTGGGCAGTGGGTGGAGGTGGGGAAGTTACCAGAACAGAGGATGACTTCTGCTGCTTGGCCC
>JAQQAC010015709.1:0-11203 GCA_029783875.1 Phataginus tricuspis | reverse complement strand
CTGGTCCCTCAAGCTTGCCCTCTGAGAACAATGACAGCAAAGCCCCTGAGCCAGGGCGTGGGAACCAGCCACTGTTAGGGGAGAGGGACAGGGAAAGGGAGGAAGAAACCTGACAGCCGATGGGCGGACACATCCGCCCCCAGCCCTGCCCTGGAAGCCCTGCTCGGAGGCTGGGGAAACCAGGCTGTTTCTCTTGGATGGTCCCTTCTGGGCCATTCATGCATTCAGCAGCTATTTACTGGATACCTACTAGATAGCAGGCTCTGGGCCAGGAACAACCTTGCCCCTCGGGACTGTCCCTTCAACTCTGCAAAAACATTCATGACTGTTGCTTCTGGGCTCACACCACAGTCCTATGGAGCAGGAAGAGCTCCATCCACAACCCTTCTGGACTCACAACCCGTGAGTTTTAAAAGGGCACACAGCAAAGCAGTTTTCACTCCTGCTTCTGCTCCTGGGCTTGGGGGAATGAAGTCCTTTGGACGCTTTGCCTGAAGGCAGTTGAAGGAGATTGACTTGCCCTATTTTGTGGCCTTCTATTTTGTGCTGGGGGAAACAATCCCTACTGTCAGCAGTTGTGCTGGAAGCTCCAGTCTGTCAACTTTCCCCTTTGATATCAGAGATTCATTTTTCTTAAAGGGGGAGAAGAGTGCCCCAAATCCATCATGGGAATTGCTGGATTTCCCAGTTAAAGGCCATTGGGAACCTTTTCCCATCTTTGCTGAAGAGGAGACAATATCTGAAAAGTTTGGTGAGCCATTTTTCTTGGAAACTGCAAATTGTAAGCTTTTTGGTCCGCCTTCATGAGCAGGCAGCTGCGTTGCTGCTCTCCTTTGGTCAGTTCCCTGTTTGTCTGGACTTTACAGCGTGTGTAAAGCAGACTTCAGATTCCTGAGTTCTTCTTAGAAGAGCAAGCCCCCCAGAAGACTCAAGGTCCTTTTTTCTCAGCATTTGCTGTGGCTCCGTGGGGAGCTGTTTCAAACTCTGATGTCACTCACGTCACTGCCAGGCCCTGCTCAAGGCCAGTATGTCACGGAGCAAGGACGCCACATATTTACCCAGAATGCACATGTCGCAGGTCACATGCACATATCTGTTGCACACACACATACATAGTACTTACCTATTCTAATCTGTATTATATACAATATGCGTACCACATATATCCAGACACACCACTGACACAGCACACAAACATACACTTGGATGCTCCACAGACACACTAAATACGCCCACATGTCCATGTCACATTTATACCAAACACGTGCTTTGTGCATCAACAGGCACTACCCGGATACACCACACTCACACACACTCACACACACACACGTAGCTCACAAACATATTCTATGTTCTCAGGATTTTAGTTTCTAACTAAACCTAATCATATAACTCCAACTTTCCTTGGTCTATTCTTTTCTTTCTTGGAAATACAGCCATAGATTTTTTTCTGTGTCAGCAAAAAACAAAGCAACAGCCAAACTTTCCTTCTTATTAGCTGTAAGTACGTGCAGCTGGGCTGAATGTCTCGGAATACAGAAAAATAAAGGGACCATGAGCTCAGAGTTGGGGGTATTCACTCCCATTTCTTCCTTAGGAGACTGTGGCTGCACCTTTGCCCACACAAGGCCAAGTGGTAGATGACTTGAGAGAGCTGTCTAGATGTCTGACCTGGGAGGAACACACCTAAGATTGGTCACAAGTGCTGGGAGAGCCACTTCTCACAGAAGGCCGAGCCCCCCTATCCCCCGTCCGGGCACTGTCGGGCATTATGAAGACGAGGTAGGGGGCACCCGTACCATCCCCTGCCTCCGGAGGCCACTGCAGACATCACTAATGGACCGCAGCATCTGTCCCTCCCAACCTGGACATGCTGTCCAGTTCTCACATAGCCTCATCAATGATCAGGACTGGAAGTGAGGTGGCGACCGCTGAGAAGATCCAGGAAGCCCAACCCGCCAGGCTTATGGGTTAGGAAACTAAGGCCTGGAGTGGGGGAGGGGCTTATGGGAGGTCACACAGCATAATTCAAGCTGCTCAGAAAAACGAAGTGACCCTCCCAGAGTCCTCTGCTCAGCTGCGTTCCATAGATGTGGCTGGTATTGGGGCAAGGGCCTCCCTGGGGGCTGGAAAAGAGGGGCAAGAGGGAGGCGAGGCTAAGCCTGGGTCTCCCTAGACACACCAAGTCCCTGTTTCGCTGGCCTAAGCCCTGCCCACTCATGGCTGTACCTCTGCCAGACTGCCCTTTCCACCTTCCCCACTGCTTCACACACACCCTTTACACCCAACACAGATGTCCTCCTGCCCTCCCCAAAGTACACATGTGCTTCTCTCTGAATCACCAATACCGTGTTTCTGGGCTTTTCTCACAACCCTGATCAGGTCCTGCTGCCTGGTGTCATGACAGTGAATGGTTCCTGGATTTTATCTCCTTAGTGTGGTGGGTTTTGGACTTCTCATGACCATAGTATTCCTCTTCAAGAGAAGCCCTTCCCACTGTCCCGCAATCCCCAGACTCAGGTCTAGTGTGGGAACTTCAGCTCGCCCACACTGAAAGCTCCTGGCATGTCGTAGGTGCTGAGGACATACCTGCTGATGGGACACAAGGGGTGCATGGGGGATGGAGCCCTGTTCTCTAGGGGGTCCTGGCCAGCCCCACTTGCCCGGATGGGCCAAGCGGGCCACAGGGCTCCCATGGACTGGTTCCCTGGCCTCCAGGCACTTTTTCCTGGGTCATTCCTGTCCCTCCAGGTGACAGCAGCCGCTGTAGGCAGCATGATCAGGGACTCTGGAGGGGAGCCTCCTCCCAGTGGCCCTACTGCAGAGCCGGTTGGCCAGCACGCCACCACCCGTGCTGCGGCTGCCAGGGACATCCTTTTCCCGGATGCTCTGACAGCTGCTCTGAGAGATGCAGGGTTAAGGGGTGGGGGCGCTGAAGGAACGTGAGCCTCAGTGTCACAGACAGATGGCAAGACCAGCAGACGCGCCATTACATGTGCTCATCACACTCCTGTGGCACCCCCCACAAACTGTACAGTGGCACCCCCCACACAGCCACTCCACCAGGACGGTGGCGCGTCCGGCCCCAGGGAGGCTGAAACGGTTTCGGACAATGAAGGAAGATCACACAGCAGCCAAAGCAGAATGGGGAACACTGGGCCTCTACCAGCGGGAAGAGCCTCGGAGTCTGTTGTTCCCATCCCAGCTCAGCATCGGGATTCTGAGGACTGTCTTTGTCTTCTCAGGACCTCAGAGCCCAAAGTTTGCAGCCCAGCCCAGCCAGCCTCGCCAGAAGGCCTAGGAGGCATGTGAAAGGAAAAACATTGGATTGAGACCCAAAGAGTCGGGTTTCCAGGCTCAGCCACGACCAGTGGGGCAACCTTGGACCAGTCCCTTGACTTTTCAGCTCCCTGGTCTCTGTGCAAAGGGCAGCTCTAATGACCTTTCAGCTTTAAAACTATGTAAAAGAGGTGGGTAGGGTGAGAGGAGGGGGCCACGAGGGATGGGAGCTCAGGAAGGGAGACCCTCCGACTATCGAGTCAGGAATTATGGAGCGCGGCATAGACATGCCTTGGAGACTTCCAAGAGAGAGGAAAGGACAGGCAGGATGGAGGCAGGGAGAAGGCGGCTGCAGGGGGCTGGGGGCGGCACGGCCTCTGAGAACAACCTTCCAAGGGGGGCCTAGAGGCCAGGCCCCTGCTCCACAGGGCTGAGAACCACTTCCCAGTCCCCACCCTCACAAGCCAGCCACCCAGCCCGTGCTTCCAGCCGGCATGCTCGTCTGAGAACCACATTCTGAGGCTTGTGACGATGATTCAGTGGGGTAACATGTGGGAAGGCCTGGGGTGCACACCCGGCATGGTGACGTTGGCGGCCATCACTGTTGTCCTTACACCTATCACTGCACGTCTCTCTTGCTGTTCCAGGGACCTGGCTGCCCCCATCCAAGGCTGAGTGCTCCCTGAGGCGAGGACTGCACCAGCTCTGTCCACTCCTCTCCCCTGATAACCACAGTGCTGGGTGCACAGTAGATGACAGAACCGAACTTCCACGGGGGGCTAGCCAGGAGATGCACTTTGGGAGAAGGGTTCCGAGGGAGTTTCCCAGAGTGCTGGGCCTTTTCCTTCCCAAGCCTCTTCTCTGTGTGGCTTCCAGCCTAGCATCTCCCCATCTCACCCACACTCCCCACTGCCCTCCCCTTGGGCAAGTCAGGGAGGGTAGGACCACTCCAGACCCCTCTCCTGGACCAGTACCCCCAGAGCCCTGAACCCTGGTTCAGACTCTCCGTGTGTGGCTTCCAGAGGCCCTCCAGGCATCCTTGGCCCTGGAGGAGACTTTACCCTAATGAAGTATTTGATGGGTGCTGTCCTCTGTCCCAGGACACATTAGGGTGACCTTGGTGACTCTGGTGGACTCAGTGCAGAGCCAGGACCACTGCAGGGGCAAGCAGAGAGGCAAAGGTGGGTGCCACCATTCCCACTGCAGAGGAGAGAGGCGAGCTAGCACCAGCTTGTGTGTTCCCATTTGCCGTTGCTTTGTCGTCTGAGCCTTTCCTCTGTCTAGGCGCTCACTAGCCTACTTGTTCTATACACACGATCCCCTTTTGTCTCGTCGCAGCTGTGTTAGACACTGCCTTCATCACTCTTTTAAGGACAAACTCCCTGAGGCTCAGAAAAGTTCAACCCCATGCCCAGGCCTCACGGTACTTGTAGGATGTGGGACTCAAACCCAGGGCCACCTGGCAGGAGAGTCTATCCTGCACCTCCCACGGCAACAACAGTGCTCCTCCAGAGGTGTTGAGGTCCCTTGGCAATTTCCATTCATTTGCTCCCTTGATTCTGCCAGGAATCTAGCATGGCAGGCATCATTATCCCCACTTTGCAGTTGATGAAACTATGACTCAGGACAAGTTATCCCAAGGTCACCCTTCCAGGAAGTCCCCCACCCTGAGTTAAATCACGTACGCCTTCCCTCTGCCAGGAGCCCTATCCACAGAAGAGAGCAAGGAACCAAGTTTCCTGATGGAGGGTGAGGAAGAAGAAAAAGAAGAGGAGGAGGAAGAGAGGAGAAGGAAGGAAAGGAGGAAAGAAGGGATCATATAGTAGGTACTATTCTGTGTTTGGCTTCTTTCACTCAACATACTGTTTTTTGAGGTTCATCCAGGCAGTTGAATGAATCAGTAGTTTTTTAACTGCTGTGTAAATTTCCATCTTATAACTAGACCACTATTTGTTTATCCATTTTTCTGTTGACATATATTTAGAAATGCAGATTAAAACCACAATGCAACACCGTTACATGTTCACCAGAAATGCCAAAATGAAACAGGCTGACAGCACCAAGTGGTGAAGATGGTGGAAAGAGTGGGGCTGCAATCACTGCTCAGCGGCAGAAACTCAAGGCGCGTGTACACATATCCTTTGATCCAGCAATTCCATCTTGGGTGTATACGCAAGAGAAAGATATGCTTACACCTACCAAAGGACGTGCACCACGATGTCCACGGCAGCTTTACGGATGGTTCCATCACTGGGCACAGAGCGTGAACGTACCAGTCTCCCATTGACTGGTATCAGCTCTAAGCAAGGCTAAGATAAGCATCCCTATACACATGCCTTGTAGGAACTTTCTATTATTTCCTTAGGATCAATTCCCAGGCAGAGATTGCTGGGTCAGAAGGCACCCACATCTTCTCGGTTTCAGACCCACATCACTCAGCTGCCTTCAGAAGAGCAGCATCCCCCACCCGCTGATCACATGTGCCTGTGGCTGGGAGGCTTTGGCAAACCGAACTGTTCTCCCTGTTGAAGTGCCCTGCGCCCTCCCTGGAGCCCAGAGAGCCACAGCCGTTCTGGCTCCCAGCCATGAGGAAGGAAGGTTTGGGGTAAACACTGGTGGCACAATGGCCACGGCTCTCGGGGCCCAGCTGCTGGAGCTGCAGGGCCACCACCCTCCACCCACTGGCTGTGCCAAACAGCCGCTGGGGCCAGTGTGTCCACTGGTGCTGGTGCACAGGAGGCGCTGGGGCAGCGGGTAGGTGACCAGCCACATCAGCCCAGCAGTGCCGACACAGGGACCGCCAGCAAGCGAGCAAAACACCCAGCACTTCCTCCTCCTCAGCCCTCCAGCTGGGCGCCTGCCTCTCTCTGAGCCACTTCTAGATTTCCCTTCCCCAAAAGCCCAGGGAGTGTCTCGGTGGTCAGCCAGGCAGTGGTGTGTGCAGGCGCGTGGCAGAGGAGGTTGAGATAGCCCAGGTGTCAAACGCCTTCCCTCATCTTTGAGATCAGGGCAGGATTTACCTGATGTGATGTGAAGAGTCCCAAGAAGTCCCCAATTTGTCCAATGATAGTGCCTGAAATACCCCCACCGCACCCCTGCCTTTGTGCTCAGCACTGCCCCTCCCACCACCCATGGGGGGTGACACATCAGCAGGAGGGAGGGAAGTTGTGAGAGAAGGAAGGGGAAGCAAGGTTGCTGGAAACCTGTTTCCCCAACTTCACAATTCAGCTGCCAGCTGCATGGGTCAGGCAGTGTGTTCCAGCTGGCCTAACACCGTAAAGCCCCTTTGCCACGCCAGGCGGAGACCAGTACTCAATTTCCAAGTTCTTTTCTGCTAAAGGTGTCGCTTTTGCCAACTCCTCAGGGCAGGGCCTGGGCACCTGCAGGGGACAGTGAGCTAGATGCAGGCTCTGCGGTCTGGTTGAGGCTGCCGGGACCCTGCCAGGCTAAGGCCTAGAGAAGAGATGACTGTCTAGTCTCACCTATTACATCTATAACCCATCACTAACAATATGTGGCTCCCAGAGGCCAGGCTCAAGGTGGGGCCAAGGGAAGGGAAGAGTCAGGCTGAGCAGCCCCAACTATGGTCTGCCTCCCTGCCCAGCCAACAGCCCCCAGCTGAGTCTCCTAGCTTCCTACCCTTCCCGCTGGCCGCCCTGAGCTTCTGCAGCCAAGGACAACTCAGGCCTGGAACAGCTTCATCCCTTCCCCATGGCCACATGCTCCTGGAGCCAGGGGCCCTCGGAGTTGCAGGCTAGGCCTGTGTCTCAGGTTAGGTTCCTAGAAGCAGAGCCTGAAATGGCAACTCCTGTGGGGATAGTTAACCGGGGGAGTATTCCCAGGAGCGGGGCAGGAAAGCAGGATGAGGCCTCCAGCCCCGCCGGGTCCTATGGGAGCTCTGGACTGTGACTTGCACCATGGCATTGGCTCGGCCTGATATTGTGGGTCAGGTACTGACTGCAGGCGAGGAGGGATAAGCTGTTGAACCTTTGGGCCAGGACAATACAGAGAACCTGGCAGCACTGAAATTTCATAGCCAAATCTTACAGCAGCTGGTAAAGGGATCTGGGAGGGGCAGCAGCTACCAACCCATCCAGGTGGGGAGCCTGCAGGCAGTCAGCCTGGTGCCAACCCCACAGACTCACCTCAGCCAATTTTCCCACATTCCTGCCTGGGAAGTACAAGATCCCTGTCTCTAGGTGAGCACATGGAGGTCCAAGGAACAGGAAATGAAAGAGCAGCAGAACCAGGGCCAGACCCCAGACCAAATGCCCTTCCTTCTAGAACAGAGGCCTCTCATCAGAGGTTACAGACGTGTGCTTCCCCTGGAATCTCACACTGGTATGCTCATGTGGCATGTGTGTAAGTGGGTGTTTGGGGAGAGAGTCCACAAGCATCATGGTGTCTCAAAGGCAAGCAATCTAAACATGATTTTGGCCCTCACCTGATTATTCTCACAGACATGTCACTGACCAAGCACTGTGACAGGGATTCTGGGCTCAGGAAAAGCCTGGGGAAGCCAAGAGAGGTTCCACACAGCCATTCATTCTGTCCTCCCCTCCCGAGCTTGGCAAGGGGTGTTGGGCTGGCTTCGAGTCTGGGAAGTGAATCTGTTTCCTCTCCTCATCTTGGGGTGGGACTGGACTGGAACCCTACAAGTTTCCAGAAGGCAGTACCCAGGCCACTTACAGTACTTTTGTGCCAATTAGATAAAGACACCCTCACCAGAAGAGACAAAAAATGCCCTCTCTAAGCCAGTGAATTTCAGAAATGGTCCCCTTTTCAGGGCGGGCCTCCCCAGGCCCTCCCAGTGGCTGTCCCTGCACCCCCTCCACCACACACACACCTGGCTCTGCAGGGCTTCTCCTGTCCCAACCAGCCTGTGCTAGAAGACAAACCCTGGGGACAAGCCCACCATCATCCCTGGGTCCCCAGAAACTGAGACCTATTTCCAGGGGTGAGAGGGAGCATGAAAAGGCTGGGGTGGGTGGCTTAAGGCTCTGAAATTCTGAACTAGGGCAAAACTGGGGTAGCATTTCAATGAAGCTGCCGGACAGATTCTGGGCCTCGAGCCAACTACATACCAGAACTGAGAGGGGGACACAGGCCATGCCAGGCTGGCAGGGCTGCTGCAAAGAGGGCCCGGAAGCACATGGCAGCTGCCTGGCCACCATGGCTATAGGAGTGTCCCAAAGGCAGTAGAGGCTGAAGGAAATGAGGCACCTGGGATGCAGAGAGCCTGAACTCCATTCAATGCAATGATACCCTGAGCCCTGCGGGGGGCTGGTGGCAGGTAGATGTGTATCCGAGCATGTGGGCATCTGTTTCCTCCCTGCAACAACAGCCTGCTTGTGGGGACCGGGATAGGCACACGTGGAGGAGTCTGCCTTCAAGACCAATTCCATGGACCTCAATTCCTCCATTCTGACTGCTCATTACAATCACCTGGGCCTTAAAGCAACATAGCTTCTGGGCCCCACCAGGATTCCATTGCTCTGAAATAGAGTCGAGCATCACTTACTCATTTATTTTAAGGTTCCAGGGTATTCTGTGCAACCAGCTAGGGTGGAGAACCACTAAATTGATTCATTAGCTCCAAGCAAGGCTCCTCTTTCCAGAAAGGGCTCTGAGATCAATTAAGTTTGGGAGATGCTTCCTATTCTAGCTCCTCTTGGTGATTCACAGGACACACTGACCTTTGCCAGGGGAAAAAGATCTTTGCTCCGGAAACTAGTGGCAGTGATGGTGCGTGGATGTGCAATATGTGCTATATCGTCCCTATTTCATAAATGGGACGGCAAGCAGCTAAGGAATTTGCCGGATGTCATTATCTTGGGCAGTGGCAGAGTGCCAATTCAGGCTCAGGGCTCTCTCGCACATTGCCCCCAATCCACAAACACCCCAATCACCTCCAGAAACAGCGCCCTCAACAACTTCTCCAGGTGGCCTGGTGGCCCAGGTGGGGCTGTAGCCGACTGCTTGACCCAGCTCCCTCTCCCAGCCGGACTCCTGTCTCTCCGTGCACTCAGGCCCCAGTCCTGCTTCCTGTACAGCCCTCATAAGCAGAGCTCCAGAACCCATCCTCCTTCAGGGGTGCCCCGTGACCCCCATGTGCCCAGATCCTCTGGGTCTGGTACAGACTCTCAATCCTCCCTGCTCTCCACCAGCCGAGGGCATGGAGGGAGGGGTGCAGTTTCCAGATTCTATTCCTGCATGTTGACATCATCAACATGACCAAACATTAAGAGGTGGGTCATTCTCCAGGCACAGCGGTGGACTGAGGGTACCAGAGAGGCTCCAGGGAGAGATGCTGGAGGTTGCATGGTCATCCCTAAGCAGGGCATTAGGGCCAACAAGCTCCACAACTCAGACGGCTTTCCCTGACCTCCACCAGGTCCCTGCTTCCTGCTCCTCAGGCTGAGGCCGTGGCACCCCATTTTCAAAGGAATTTCAAAGAAATTCTCTCACACTCCAGGGAAATTTTAGTCCCTCCCTTAGTACTCACCTTGGTTCGAAAAGCTCTAAGTGCATTCCTACAGCAAAAGGGGCTCCTGGGGCTAGTGAAGCCTGAGTCCTGGAGTGCTGCCTGGATGGAAAGCATTTCTCAGTTTAGAACCTGTGCAAGACATACATGGGAAAGTCTCTTATTAGAATGGTTTCATTTTTCTCTTGCTAAATCTAGTTAAGACAAAAACCTTAGCTTCCTCGGGAGTCTGCCTCATGCCATCAGGCAGCTCCTGAAAAAGACTGTGAAAACTGACTTCCCGCGGCAAGACTCACTCATATTGTGTCCCATTCTCTCTGGACTCTTATTTTAGCACCAAATGAGTGTCTTCCCATGAGATGTGGATGGTAAGCTTCTGTTTCCCGGTGAAGTTTATGAACCAAAGATCCTCCCCATCAGCACACCACCCCCATAATGGGGACTCTACGTCCATCTGACAACCCTTTTCCCTAAACAGCCCAGCCAAGAGGAAGACAGGCAGTCAAAATCAGAGAGGCGCAGGGAGGAAACAAGGACTAGGAGAGTTGAGAAACAAGAGCCATGAGAGTGAACAAGGCATAGGCAGAACCGTGACATAGTCCAGGCAGGCTGCTGGCACCTGGGAAGTTTGTCTGGGGACCCATGTGGCCAGGCAAGAATAACCTTAGAGGACAGGCCCTCCAAGGTTGGCCCAGCTGTCTAGAATCCCAGATCCCAGCAGGCCTGGCACCTTGGCTTGGCCTCACTATTTTGCACATGCCAGATTTTCTTTGTGCTTTATGCGTATCAGCTTATTTAATCTTTCCAACAATTCTATAACATCTATTATTATCCCATTTTACAGATGAAGTGACTGAGGCAGAGAGAGAGCACATAGCTTGCCTTGAGTCACACACAGTTGGCAGAGGCAGGATCTGAGCCCAGGCCATCTGGCTCCAAACTCTGCACTAAATCAGCACACCGCAACTCACATGCAGGGCAGGGGATGCACATATTGGATATTCAGGTTACTATGGCTGCACAACCCCAAAAGATCATCAGTCATCTATTCAGTCTGAACCTGCAGTCTGGGCAGGGCATGGTGCAAAAGGTTTGGTTCTGCTCCACAAGACAGTAGCTGGGGCAGCTCATCTGAGGACAGGAGGACCCACTGGCAAGATGACTCACTCGCATGGTTAGCAAGTGAGAACTGGTTGCTGGCTGGAAGCTCAGCCAGACTGAGAGCAGGGGTGGGCCTGTGTTCTTCCCCACAGGCGCCTTTCCATGAGCTGCTCAGGCTTCCTCACAGCATGGTGGCTAGGTTCCAAGAGTGAGAGTCCAAGAGGCCGGAAGTGAAAACTGACAGTTTCTTAAAGCCTGGCCCCAGAAACTGGCATGGGGTCACTTTCACCATATTCTATTGGTTGAAGCAATTATATATCCCAGGTTCAAGGGGGGGGG
>JAQQAC010015693.1:0-12228 GCA_029783875.1 Phataginus tricuspis | reverse complement strand
CCCCCCCCCCCCAGCCTACAGCAATTACAGCAGCCGAATGGGCTGAAGCAGCAGGCCTTGCTCTGTTGCTGTGCACACGCTGAGCCCCATGTGACGCTCTTACAGAGAAGGAGGGCCGTGTCAGACAGTTAGAGCCAAGAAAGAATTAACTGAAGGTGTGAGAGAGGCCCCTCTGCCCGGGAGCTGCCTGAGCCCCCTCCGTGGTCTACGTAGCTGCGCTGTGCCCACCCCCACCACGTCAGGCCTGCAGGTGTTTGCACAGCCCCTTCCCGCTGCTTCATTCTCAAAGAGGGAATCCAAATTCCTCAGTGGCATTGTGACAGAAAGGGCAGGGAGATATAATTCCTGATGGCCACTCACGGTCACCACAGTGATTTTCCGAGTAAGCCCGCACCTCCTCTCACCCCCGAACTCCCTCCTGGAGAGCATCTTCCCTCAAGTGCTCCGCTGAGCACCTCCTGACCACATGCCATCCAAACGCAGTGGTCCAGTTCATGAACTTAAGCCCGACAGTCTGTACTGTCCAGAAGTGAACCTGGAACAGAACAAAAACGTGATAGGGAACCATCTGTGCCTGCCATACACCAAACAGGTTGAAGAGGTAGAAAGGCAGAGAGGCACTTGGGGGTGGGAAGAATGGAGGAATGCCGTCTCCTTGGGAAGTGGTGGAAGCTGTGGGTGCAGATGCCAGTGATGGTGGGAATATCCGATGGCAGTGCCCACGGTGACGCTGGTCAGGAATGGATAGTCAGACGGTGGGTCGAAAGCCCCGCGGAGAAGATATCTGGGCGATGGCTGGGTTAACCCTCTGCCGGGGAAGCTGGGATGATACATAAACACACGGTGCAGCACATGCCTTTTATTTTAAATAGTTGTTGGATAAAGAGATGAATTGAGAGACAGCCCATGTGAGGTTTTCTAAGAATAATATTTTTATGAAATTAGAATATTGGAAAACAGTAAGAGCAAGCGTTTGTGCTGCAGTCAGGTATTGTGGTGAGGTTTCAGACATGACACTTCGTTGCAGTGGATAATTTCGCCATCCGGTTGAAAAATGTATAAGCCTTGTGCCAGTGGGGAGGTTTTAAAGACAAAGAGTGGTTCAAATAGAACTCTTCTGTCTGTATCTGCCAGGGCTGCTGTGATAAGCACCACAGAGTGGGGTGTTTAAACCACACACATCCATTTCTCACAGTTCTGGAGGCTGGAAGTACAAGATCAAAGTGCTGGCAGCTTCTGTTGTTGGTGAGGCCTCTCTTCCTGGCTCTCAGATGGCCCCTTCTGGCTGCGTCCTCACATGGCCCATCTCTCTTTCTCTTTCTTTCTCTCATTCTTTCTCATGTCTTTTCCTATAAGGGCACTAATCCCATCAAGAGCGTCCCACCCTCACGACCTCCTTACCTCCCAAAGACCCCACCTCCTGATACCATCACACCGGGGGTCGGGCTTCAACATATAAACTTGGGGGGAACACAGTTCAGTCCATAGCACCACCTGTGCAAGGTGACCTCAGCAGGCACTGGAGAGCATGTTCTGCCCACAATGCGGAAGTGGCCAGAGCAGGACGCCCAGCTGAAGGTCAGGCAAGCTCTGGTTTATGCTGAACCAGGGATCGCCCCCCGTCCTGGTATTTTCAGAAAGGAAGTATTGCTGGAGGTCTTCGATCAGGGTAATCTGGAGAAACATCCCACTAAAGTCAGGCAGGGCCTCCTGGGAGAACTCCAGACTCGTCTTCAACATTCTAAGTCCCTTCCAGAGGGGAAAGGCAACGGGCGACTCTATCCTCTCACGGGCCAGCCCCTCAAACCTCTCCCAGAGGCCAATATGATTTCCTAGACAAGACCCTGGGGAGATGGCAGTGGCCACATCACCAAGCCAAGAGAGATTGCACGATGCTGTGTTTTACCAAATCAGTTGCAATCCACCCAAAATTCCACTCTACACAGGCCATCTGGCATCAGGAAACCTCAGGTTCAAAGGTGATCATAATGATCAAAATCCTCCCCACATGTCCCCAGGGAACAACAAAGGAAACATAGCAACATTTTCATTAGATTGAGAAACCGTGGTCCACCCTCCCTTTGAATTGTCCAGGATGTCATCATAAATCCCATTCTGACTCCAGGCTAGCAGAAAAGCCTTTTTGCATCAGGCTGGGCCACCCTGCCTTTTAGAAACTCTCCTCTGTTTTGAATGGAAATCTGTCCCTTTACAAAATCCACCTCCTGCTCGGGTTCTACCCTCTGAGGCCACACAGACTGCATTGCCCTCTTCCACATGGCAGCCCTTCAGACACCGAAAGAGAAATTTTATCCCCTTGCAATCTTGTCTTCCTGAGAGATAATGGCCTTCCGGGCCTCCCAGGCCTCCAGAGACCTGCCCGGGCATCCCCGCCAGCCTGGCTCCCTCCTCTAGACCCACTGATGTCACCTTGAGGCCCCTGCTAGCAGAGTTGTTGCAGTACCACAGCCCTGCTTTCCTGCTGTGCTGAAATGCTTCACAGAAATTCTGGAAATTTGTTATGGTTGTGCCTGCCAAGCCCACAAAACCCAGATCCCAAACTCTCACTGAGCAGCCCAAGAATATGTTCAAGTCATCCTCTGGCTTGGACCCGATCCCTTGGTCTGGGATGAATCATGAGCTTCTCTCACTGCTGCTGTTGGCTGCCCCCCAGGTCAACGGTGGGACAGACACCACCCCTAATGATGTCCTGTTCCCTGAGTGTGGAAACCTGAGAGTGAAGGCAGCATTGACTGTCCCATCACAGGGACCAAGTGATTCACTTGGCAGGAAATGAGACCGAGACCAGGAGGTCCTGGACACCTGCCTTAGGATTTCCAGGGCAGGATCCTCAGCAAGAGCTTCCCCTCCAGGTTCCCGGCCTGGAGGTGACTCCAGCAGCCCACCCGCAGTACTCCAACCAGCTCTGCCAGCCAGCAGCTACGCCTTCACCTCCACAGGACGGTCTCCTATAAGCCTCCACAGCTCCTGTTGTGCCAGCATACAGTCCCTGGTCTAGAGCCTGTGGCGTTCTACCTGGAGACAGGGCTATATCTGTGTACTTCTGCTTCATCCCCCAGACTGGGAAGTCCTTGAGGGAAGCCCCTGGGTCTTATTTAGCTGTGGTCGGCCCTTAGGCAGAACAAGTGAGGTTGAGATAAACTGATCCCTTGGCCTTGACTTGGTCAAGCCTTACATGCCTCCATGGAGAAAGGTGGGGACTGAGCATCCCTCCCTTTGGGTGTGAGTCAGGAGAGACCACCACAGCCTGCGTCCCAATCTGCTTCCCCATCTCCATCACCGGGGGCTGACCTGTGAGCAGTAAGCTGGGCTTCTCAAAGCCAGGGTCCTTTTTACTCCCTTCCTAAGTGCCGGAGATCTGCTCCTTCCTGGCTGGAGAACATGCTCCGAACTCCAGCTCATCACCAACCCGTCTTGTAGACACAAACTGGGGAGACGAGCCCCGCTAAACTGGGGCAAACCCATCCCACCCCCACTACTTGCAAAAGGGCAGGAGGTTTACAGTGACCCAGATTAGCCTGTTTTCATCACAGCCAGGACAAAGGACCCAGCCCACTCTGTGCAAACCATTACATTGGAAGCCCAACGTAACATGGTGTCACACAACAGTGTGAGAATCGCCAGACGCCACTCAGAGCAGCTGGGCCTCTGCTCCTGCACTCAGAGATTTCCCAAGATCACATAGGCCCTGCCAACTCCTCATCCCACTTGAAAGCGGCAGCACTGCTAAGAGGCATGCCTGGTCGGAAAGGTGAGCCAGCCTCCTCCTTGTGGTCTCCATGGTGACAAGGGCAGTGTTCGGGCTCATGACTGTGAGAACACAGAGCAGAGGCTCCAGCTCTCACTTGCCATGCAGCTCCTTCTGCATCTTTAAAGGCCAGGACGGGAAAGGGTGTTCTTACCTGCTAAGGTGAAGATGCCCACAAGGGTCAGGAAGACCAGCAGGTAGAGCCCGAGGACAGCATGCTTCAGGGCTGACAGCGAACCCAGCTGGGTGCAGCAGCCACCCGCCCGTCGCTTGTGGCATGGGCCTAGACAACAAGGAGGAGGAGGAGGAGAAGAGACACTGGAAAACCCCAGCTTTTACACCACGGTTAAAACATTTAAATAGAACTATTACATAACATTTCCGTAAAAGCTTGGGTACGCTTTGGCGCAAGTTGTCAAGAAACACGAATTCATTTGCCATTCTCATCAATCCTTAAATGTTATAAAATTGTGAAGAGTTAATCTGATTTCGCAGTAAGGCTGGCACAGAGTACGTCATTCTAACTCCCCCTAAGTTCGCTTTTCCAGAATCTTCCATCCTTTCCAGGCACTAGCATCTATAACCTGTTCTGCTCCTCAGTATGTAGGCTTCTTGTACATTTCATCTCTCTCTCCTTTTTTTTTTTTTTTTTTTTTTGTCTCCTGGGAGCCACTGGCTGTCCGGTTGCAACTTAACAGAGAAAAGTCTGTTTCTCTCAAGAGTCAGAGGGGTAGGCCTAGCATTCTGTGTTGTACAGAAAGGAGCTACCATTGTCTTGATGGTCACCCCAGCTCTCCTGCTTTCAGCCCTGCCTCCTCTGCAGATGATAGTGATGGCAGACTAGCTGCTGGGAGGGTCAGAAGATACGCACGCTGAAATGCTATTCTCCTTATATTTATCCAAACCCATCTTGGGCTTCCCCATTCATTGACTTTGTCTGACCCTCTTCTTATTTCCTCTGAAGGTCTAATTAAGTTCAACTATGCTCTGTGAACTGTTTGAGTTTCTGTGGAATCTTGTATTTCTGCTTCAATACAAGAAATCATTCTCTCAAAAAAAAAAAAACAGTTGAGTATTTTTTGCATGTACTTCTTTATGGAGGCACAAGGCCCTATACCTTGCCTAACCTGCAGTCAGTTTAGGAAGCTTAAGGATTAAGTTAAGGATTAAGTGCAAACAATATACGTTCACAACTTGACTAGCGGGGCTACCTCACAATTTATAAAGTGCCAGGTTAGTCCTAACTGTCATTCAGCTGGAAAGTTTCCACCTTGAGGAGGAAAATGAGAAAGTAAGGAGCTCTTCCTTCCTCTAGGAATGAAAACCTTTTCCTAAACCAGTCAGCCACAAGGGCAGGACCATTTTCCTTCAGTTCCACTACATAGAACACCATCTTTGGACTGTCAAGTCTGCACTGACTTTCAGTCTAGCAAAATAGGAAGCGGGAAATCACACAGCCAGCAGAGTGCCAACTTGGATCTTGCCTTTGTCGTTTGCATGCATGTCTGTAGCTTACGGTGAAAGTGGGGCAAACTGCAATGGTACAGCTCTTCTTTTCCCCATCAAAAAAGAGTAGTTCCCTTCCCCTCCACCTGAGGCTTCTATTTAACAGCAAACACCCACGAGTGACAGGTCCCTTATAAACCTACACACATGACATAGACCTTTCTCTGAGAGAGCTTAGTTCTTTTAGCAAGACTCGATTGCTTTGTACCCTAAACAAAACCTATTTTAAATAGAACATAATAAAGTGTTCAAAGAGAGGTCTTCCACAAATGGTTAGACAGGCAGAACATGAATAGTTCTGGCAATATTTGGAGAATATGAATATAAGGGAAAGAAGACAATTTAGGGGAAAGACAAGTTACTAAGTCTGTCCAAAACACATTTATTGACTTTTTAATTTAACATGGCAGCAGCATGTTAGCTGAGAAACCATCCAAAATATTTAAGCTTAGTGGAAGATTAAAAACACTCCAAAATGGTACAATCAACTAAAGCCAGGGCAACAAGTATGCTCACTTATCTGCTTAAAAAAAACAAAAAAGTAAAAGAAATGAGCTAGCAAACCATGAAAAGACGTGGAGGAAGCTTAAATGCATATTACTAAGTGAAGGAGGCCCATATGTAAAGGCTACATACTGTATGATTCCAACTATATGACATCCTGGACAAGGCAAAACTATGGAGATGGTAATAAGATAGTGGTTGCCAGGGGCTGGGATGAGAAGGTGGGGCATAGAGGATTTTTAGCACTGAAACTATTATGTATGATACCATGATGGTAGATACATATCATGACACATTTCTCCAAACCCATAAAATGTACAACACCAAGAACAAACCCTATTGTACACTATGGACTTTGGGTGACAGTGAGTTGTCAATGTAAGTTCATCAGTCGTAACAGGTTGTATCACTGGTGCAAAATGCTGATGGTAGGGGAGGCTGTGCACATGGAAAGGAAGGGAGTATATGGGAACACTCTATATTTCCCACTTAAATTTGCTGTAAACCTAAAGGCACTATAAAAAACGAAGTCTATTTAAAAAAATTAGAAGTTTGGACTTCTGAATTGTTGTGGGAAATGGAGTAACAGGCATTTATTGAATACCCACGATCCATTGCCCTACTGTGGTAGCCAGCCCTCAAGATGGCCCCGGATGATCTCTGCCCCTCGTGTAGGGTCTTTCTGCATCTTCCAGGATCTGTTTGTGTAACCAATAGAATATGGCAGAAATGATGGCGTTTAGACAAAAGATACTACAGCTTCCCTCTTACTCACTCTTTCTCTCTCTTGGAATATACATTTGGGAGGAAGCCAGCAGCTGTGTCATGAACACCCTATGGGGAGGCTACATGGTAAGGAACGGAGGCCTTCAGCCAACAGCCACGTGAGTGAGCCTGGAAGCAGATTCTGCAGCCAAATCCAGCCTTCAGATGACTATACTCCAGCCAAGAACTTGACAGCAGTCTCTTGAGAAACCCTGGATCAGAACGACCCAGCCAGGCTGCTCCCAGATTCCTGCCAGATTGTATTATATATAAACATAATTCTGAGCAAAATTTCAGATCTGAAAAAGTTAAAAAAAAAATCTTGGCTTTCCTTGCATACCCATGGCTTCCTCAGCAACTGGGTGAGAGAGTGAATTGTTGTTTCAAGCCCCTGAGCTTTGGGCTAATTTGTTACACAGCAGTTAGATAACTCATGCACTTAGGATAGACAGTGGGAAATGCAGTGATCCCCAGATGCATGGGGGAGACACTCTGCAGCACTGTTCCTTCCAACTTCCCAGGTCCTAGACAGGTGCCTGGCATGTGGTAGCCACTCAGAAAACATTTGTTGAATGAGAGATTAAACTAAGGCCAATGCCCTTCAGATGCTTACATCTGAGGGGAAGAAGACATGTAAGAAGGCCAGTATTACACAGGTGGAAATGAAGCAGGGGTGCGAAGGGGGGCACCAGCAAAGTGCTGCGTCACAGAGGAAGGGATTCCTTCTGTGTTGGGAGGTGGTCCCAGAGTCTGCGTGGGAAAGGCAGCAGCTCCGCAGGGCTTTGATGGACAGGCCTTCCTAGGTGGGCTGAAATCTGTTGCCTGTCTCTTCACCTTTATCATCTGACTCACAGCTATTGAACATTTGAAAACTGTGACTTTAAGAAAACTTTCTTCTTCCATGTGAGAATACTTAAGAAGAAAGTCCCAGACAAAGCTGTTAGTTATTAAACATACTTGTTCATAGGCAAGACCAGCTCATGAGAGAAAATGGCACCAAAAACAAACAAACAAACAATTCTTCCAAGACTTAGGAGAATGAAGGAAAAGATTTTTCAATCATGCAGTGGCCTCCAGAAATGAGGATGGCCTCTCAGGAGACCAGAAAGCCAAGAGAAAGGGGCTCAAGAGGCTTGGAGAGGGCAAGGCCAAGGGGCTCCAAGAGAGCAAATAGAAACTAAAAACCAAGCGTGACGTGGCTTGCAGAATGAGGCCAAGCCCCACGCACCAGGCTGGGAGGTGTTTACCTCAGCTTGGAGCCCATGGCCTCCCGATGAGCTGAAAGCCGTCGGGGAGGTTGTTTCCCCACCCCTAGCCATGCCGTCTGCACAGAGCCTGTACAATGCGGCTATAGCTGAGTATGCCTCAGTTATTAATTTCTCCACCATTCCACAGTTTCGTAACTTAAATAATTTGAGAAGGAAATTTTGTATTGCATAAGTGGAAAATTAGTTTATTCCTATTACACATTAAAATAAGTACCTAACTAGTAAAAGAAATTTACACCCATATATTTCTAAAGTTCCCTTGAACAGTCCTCTCCTGAATACAGCCACCATTCAAGAAACATGGACTTGAGTGAAAGTAATTAAATCAGAGTTCAGTGACAAACTGCAAGAAAGATGTGAAATGCACTCTGAGGAGATTTCACTTACAAAGAAGCAAAACCAAGCTTTTTAGATGTCCAAGACTAAGAATATTCTAGAAGGTAGAAAGTTAAGGATTAAGTGCCACTGAAAGAACCACGTCAGAACCTTGCACACATCTCCAGCACCAACCTCATGATTCACAATTGTCAATTCCATCTCTGCCCCATTTATTCTAAAAGGTCCTCTGGGGCAGGGCACGCCTCACTGACCTCTCTACCCATCATCCAGCTCACAGCAAAACCACAATAAGGGTCTTCGCAAGAACAGACCCTTGCAAGGCATTTGTTTTTACTGTAAAGAGCATCTTTTACATTTGCCTTATGCAAATAGTCGATACATTTGTGTCAGCTGGGAAAATATACTTCTGAGCAAAATTTTGGGCTGAAAAAATTAATTTTGGCTTTCCTTGCTCACCCATGACTCCAGATTACCACTTAGTGCCCATATAGGTAAACTGTGGGAACAAAGCACTGGAACTGAATCGACACTTTAATGCTGGCTGAGTAGCACAGTCACGCTGGGAACTTCTTAGAACCCTGAACCCCACCCCTGGACGTTCTGATTCTGATTCGGAGTCAATGGTGAAGTCACACATCTATGGCACAAAGATACACAGTTCTGCGGCAAGGCCTTTGTCATATCAAAGGAGAATGCAGAGACACATTCTTGGAAAATCAGTGAAAGTCTTACTATTATGAGAATTTGTTTTATTTTTTTAGGACCTTGATTTCTTTTTTAATAGGCCACATTCAAAATGAGGTTGTCTCTATTTTATTCTTTTTCTTTTTTCTTTTCTTTTATTATTCCCAGAGGTTAAAATTGTGAAAGGTTCCTTCTAATCATAGCATCCAGGGTAGCCCCTAAAGAGCTTTTGCTAAAATGCTGTCTGCTGTGGATGGAGGAGTGCTGGGGAGTGGGGATTAAACAACAGAAAAGGAAAGTGTATCTGAAAACCACTCAGCCCTGGGCAGTTGAGCGGACAGCGTCACGCCTGATGGAGGGAGCCTCGGGACCCCTGCGTCCCAGTTCCCTGACAGTGTCCCAGGGGAGAAGCACGGGTCTGGGGCCCTGGAGAGGTAGATTCAAAGCCTGCCTCTGCCACATATGAACAGTGAGACCCTGAGAAAGCGTCCTGAGCTATCCCCTTCATCAATTTAGCCTGTCTTTGAAAAAATCATTTTTTAATTAATCATAATGACCATAATGTTAGAGCATTTGAGGGAGTAGCTGTTTACATTTGTATTCCTCCCATTTAAAAAAAATCACAAATTGCATCAGATGAAAATGAGCATCTACTAATTTGTAAATAACCTGGGTCCAATATGGAAAGCAGGATGCAAAGATTCGATTGTCACCTAATTGAGTTTTACCAACAACAAATACTCCCTCATTTTCTTTGTGTTCTCTTTGGCTCCACAGCTCGTAAACAGCAGGTGGAGATAAGGTTTATTGCTGGAAGGAACCTCAGAGCTCATTTCATCCAAGGATCTTTGTTAAAACTGCCAGAGGCTGAGTTCACCACCCTCACTGTGGTTACTCACCATCCACATTGTTCGCTGTCATAGGCAGCCTCAAATAACCTCTGTCTTTGAAACTTTCATCCCTTTCCGGCTTTAATGGGGACTCCGTTTACTTTCCCTCATTGAAGGGAGGAGGTGGGTATAAGGCAGGGACCCTGCAGGGGACAGCCACCCGCCTGCAGCATCCTCTGACCTGAGTTTGGGAGGGTCAGAACCATCAACTGGATGGATACACTAAACACCAGTCACCCCTGCCCTCGGCCCACAGACTTGAGTCCTTGAGGCAGAGGGCCCAGCGAGGTGGCGGGCAGAGTCTACCGTCTTCTGCGTGATCATCTGAGTCTGCGCCTTTCACATCCATTTCTAAGAAAAGGAGTGGGGTGGAAGGACCTAATTGGGTTTAGATGTTATAATGACCCAGGACAATTTCTCCTAAGACTTCTAGAGATATCTTATAATTTTGTAACTTCCCTGCAATATTTGTTATTTTCCTCAACCCCTATCTATTTCTCAAGTTACTTTGCATAAAAATTCTTGAAAACAATCAGGGGCTTGTGTGCTTATTTTCACCAGGAGGAGAGCAAGAGAAGACAGGGGCTCTGGCTGCTGTGCACGTTACTTTGTGGCTGGGGCTCAGAGGTGGGGAGAGAAAGCCAGGTGGGAGGGGAGATCAGGGCAGTCAGGGTGGGCAGCCTGCCACTGGGACCCAGGAGGAAGGGAGGGCTGGGAAAAAGTGGGTCGTGGGGGGCTGGTGGTGAGGAAGGTGCCCCCACTCTTGCCCAATAGGGGCAGTGCCCAGAGTGAAAGAAACCGTCTCACTGCCGAGAGACTCAACAGCAGGCTCGACGTCCTTCTCAATTCATGCCGAAAGACCCTCCTCCTACGGGGTGGCCTGGGATCCCTCTCAAAAAGTTTCCCAATTCTCCTTGCCCCCTGTCAGAGGAATTAAATCATCTGATGATATGTTTGCTATATGGAAACCAGGTCTCAGCTATTTCCATTTTTAAATGGCCACTTTTCCCAAGCCCCTAAATGCATCCTCCCTCCCACCTCCCGGTCCTCCTCAGTCTGATGAACTGGCCGAGCACCAGTGCAGGAACGGATAAGTGGACCGTGTCTCACGAGTAGCTGAGCTGGGAGGGCCATCTGGGGGTCTGGTTTAGAAGACCAGAAGCCTAAGACCCCAGCGCATGCCACCTGCGTGGACCTGAGCTGGGAGTGTCCCTGCAGCCTGCAGGCTCAGACATCTCCAGCCCTGTGGCTTCTGTGCAGAGAGCAGAGCAGGCTGAGCCACAGAAGCGAGTTTGGTGGGTCTGAGCAAACATGATAGGGCCTCCAACCTGCAGGTCCTCTGTCACCTGGTAAGGCCTGGAACTGGCACTGGTCACCTGCAGACCTTTGTTGGGAAACTGTTCTCAATGACATTATAGCTAACCACGTGACCAGAATGGTCACAAATCAATGAACAAAAATACAGATTTGTGGAGGGTCAGCTCTCAAGGTCTGTGATTCATCCTTGTATCCCACGGGTCCTGGCATGTAGCAGGTGCTTGATTGATATCCGTTGGCTGTTTGCAGGAAATGAGACGAACAAACCAAGTGTGAATTTCCAAGCCATTATTGAGGTTTTTGTAATAACCACATTTTCTCATTTCTATATGTGATGCTTCAACATCTTGGGGCCTGACTCTGGAGACCGCCCCTCCCAGGGCTGGCCAATTCCTGGAGATAGTAAAGAACTTTCACACTGCAAACCAACCAGCTGAGCCCATTCTGCACAACCGCTCTCTTTAGCAGCTCTCCTACGCTGGGCCACTATCCACCTGCCCTAATCAGCCCGGGGACAGTCCCTGTGTCCCACAGCCGGCGAAATCAGTCCAGCTATTGAAGCCCTGTGTGCCCTCACTCCCTCCTCTTGGGAACTGTAACGAACCATCTTTTCAACTACAGTTCTCTCCTGATCTGTTGGCCTCATGGCACCTGAGTAATAATAATAAAACCTACTTTATTGTTCTAAAATTGCTTTGGAATCTCCAGCAACGGGACACAACAGAGTAATAGCTGCCACCTCGCAAGTGCCTATTCTGGGCTGCACACTCGAACGGCAACAGTCATGAAGATCAATATTCTTGCTCCCATTCTGTGGGCAGTAGAGCTGAGCCTCAGGGAGGTTAGGGGATTTGCCCAAAGAAGGTGGCAGAGCTGGGATTTTTTTAGCCTTGCTGTAAGGAGGAAATGTGAGGTCCGGAGAAGGGATGCTGGTGTGCATGATGGGGAGGTCAGGGAAGGACCATCCCAAGGACGATTGATCCTCATTCAGCAACCATTTCCTGTGTGAGATGCGGCGGTTGAGAGTGTGGACTTGGGATGCCCATCTCCACGCCGGGCGGTCCAGTCTCCCCTCCTGCGGGCGGCCAGTCCCAAGACCAGTGATGAGAGCTCACGTGGAGGGAGAACCCTGTGGCCGTTTGCCTTATGGGGCTCCTTCCCAGGACGGGACCTGCCGCCAGGGAGC
>JAQQAC010015678.1:0-13164 GCA_029783875.1 Phataginus tricuspis | reverse complement strand
CCCCCCCCCAGAGCACAGGCTGCTCACGGGGACCCCCACCCTGGGAGCACCAAGGCATCCCATCTGGTCTGCTAACAGGGGCCGCATCCCTGCCCAGGATAAGAGCCACACACCTGCTTCACCTCCCCGAGACAGCAGCCGCCCCAGGACACCCCAGCACCACTCTGCCACTCACCCTGCCTGTGTCTTTAGGAGAGCACAGCCTCCCACGCCAGCCCAGCCCGCTGCTGCTCCTTCCTGTACCCTGATTTGCGCTCTTCCCCCCTCCATTCCACACCCTCTCCCCGCTTCATACCTCCTCGTGGCTCCCTGACCTGTTCACCCCATACCCTGTCCCCACCCCCAGCCTGGCTATAGCAATGGATTTGGGAAATGCCTGGGAAGCAAAGTGGTCATAGATGTGCAAGTCAGCCAGGGTGCCCTCTGTCCCAGATGCAGGAGTCACTGAGTTGGTGGGGGCAGCCAGAGTCCCAGAGGGGGCAGGGATTTGGTGAGTGTTGAAGTTGGGAGCAAAGCTCTAGGAAAACAGAATCTTGGTGGAGTCGCCCTGTTCCCGTGTCTGCTTTGCCTGCTGTTCTCCTTTGCCCTCCCCTCCCTCACTCAAACAAGTGGCTCTCCCAAGGAGTTTCTGGAAGCCAGTGTGAGTGGGGTGGTGGGTGCTGGAGGCAAGAGTTAGCAGGCCAGAGATAGGGGATGGAGTTGGCTGACCCTTCCTGGGGTGTGGTCCAGAAAAGTGGCAGAAGGAGCTGAGGACTCTGGCTTCAGCACGCTTACCTGGGTGGCCTGGGAGTGGGGCCATCTGGGGACCCCAAGAGTGGCTAGGGTATATATAGCAAGAGTGTGGGGGGCAGCCCATGAGAGCTCGGGCAGAGATGGGAAATCCCTGTCCTGGGCTGGGGGCTGCCCCCTCCCCTGGCCTGGCTCCTGCCGCCCATGCCGCCGGTGAAACGCTGTTGACATGTCCTGAATTATTAAGCGTGGGGTGGGCTCCGGAGCACATGCTGAGCGGAGCGGCTGGGGCTGCGCGGCGTGGCGGAGCAGCACTCACTCCCTCGCTTGCTCGCTCGCTCGCAGGGACACACGCAGGGGCTGACAGCTGTGCTGGTGCTGATAAGGGAAGCCACAAGGAGACGATCGAGGAGAGAGACAAGCGGCAGCAGAGGCACAGCAGAGGCAGCACCGGGGCTGCGGAGCTGCTGGGAGTGGGAGTGACTCCCCACCTCGGGCCCCCACCCTGTCCCTGTCCTCCTCCTGCTTGCCCTGAGTTCAGAAGAGCAGCCGCCGCCACCACCGCCACTCCGGAGGGCACCAGGGGGTTGTTGGCCAGGGAGGGACAGGGGCAGGGAGGCTCTGGCTGGTCCCAGAAGCTGGGGACAGATGCCGATCGAGATTGTGTGCAAAATCAAATTTGCAGAGGAGGATGTGAAACCCAAGGAGAAAGAGGCAGGGGATGAGCAGAGCCTCCTGGGGGCTGCGCGGGGGACAGTGGCCCCCCGGGACCTGGCCACCTTTGCCAGCACCAGCACTCTGCACGGGCTGGGCAGGGCCTGTGGCCGAGGCCCCCATGGACTTCGCAGAACCCTTTGGGCACTGGCCCTACTCACCTCACTGGCTGCCTTCCTGTACCAGGCAGCCAGCCTGGCCCGGGGCTACCTGACCCGGCCTCACCTGGTGGCTATGGACCCTGCTGCCCCAGCCCCAGTGGCTGGCTTCCCAGCTGTCACCCTCTGCAACATCAACCGTTTCCGGCATTCAGCACTCAGCGACGCCGACATCTTCCACCTGGCCAATCTGACAGGGCTGCCCCCCAAAGACCGGGATGGACACCGTGCTGCTGGCCTTCGCTACCCAGAGCCGGACATGGTAGACATCCTCAACCGCACTGGCCACCAGCTTGCCGACATGCTGAAGAGCTGCAACTTCAGTGGGCACCACTGCTCCGCCAGCAACTTCTCTGTGGTGAGTGCTGCCAGCTGGCCTGCCTGGCCTGGGGGTGGCCAGGCGCTGCTGGGGGCGGGGGCAGTGGTGTGCCGGGGTGTCCTCAACAGGGCTTCCCTCCCTTCCTTCCACCACCAGAGGCCGGCCTCGTGTCTCCCAAGCCTGGTGTTTCCCTGGGTGTCCCAGCCACAGAGTAGGGGACACTCACAGGGGCTTACCCTGCTGCTCCTCTTCTTGGCTGTGTGGCTGCTGCAGCACCCAAGACCAGGCCCAGGGTCCTGGCCTAGGCCCTGGGGCCCTGAAGCGGCTCAGTTTGCAGGGAAGGGATGCACCATGCCAAGGCGAGATCAAGTCTTCCCACCAAATGAGGGTGATGGGAAGATGGTGTTCTGGGGCCTCCAGCAAGGGAGGAATTCAGGGCTGCCTCTTGGGGAGCTGGCCCAACCAGCAGGTTGGAGAGAACTGAGCTTCATGGACACTGGGGACCAGTGTCTCTTCTCTATCTCTGTGTCTCGCACACACACCCCCTTTCACACTCTCTCACACATCCCTCTTTCATGCTGCCCCTCTGGCTTCTGCCGATTTCCCTCCCTCCGTTTCCTGGTTCTTGCAGCTCCCTTGCGGGGCTCTGGCTCTTCCACTGAGAATCACTCCTTCACTCTCATGTGTGTGTCTCATTCTCACTGCTGCCCAGTGCGTGCACACACACACACAGGCCTACTGCTCGGGGACACGGTTTCCTGCACACTCCCTCTCACACACACTCAGTGTCCCTGTCACTACACTCGTGCACACCTGCACACCCACACACCCAGAGAGCTATTCATCTCTGGGCCCACATCCCAGCTCTTACTTAGCTGCTGAGGACAGGGTAGTGCTGTGGATCCTGCCTGCTCCCCATGTGGGACTGCTGGTGCCATCTCTCACATATGTGTGAGCACAAACACACACCTCTCACAGGGTGTAGAGTATCAGCTTGGGCTGCCCTCCCATGCACACCTCCCACAGTCAGGTGTGTGAGGTGAGGGGTGTGTCTTGTATGCTGTCTGTATGTCTGTGCTCCATTCATCCAGTCACGGGGTATCTATTATTCCTGGTGCTTGAGATGCCTGGCCCTAGTCCACAGCATACTTCCAGCACTGTGTGTGTGTGTGTGGCGTTCCATCCTTGTGGCCACTGCCCAGTGTATATGCAAATGTGTGGCATCAACATGGTGCCCAGATGCCAGCCCCAGAGATGGGGGACTTTCTCTCCTTATGACCCAGGTTCTTGTTCATTCACTGCCTCAGTCTCACCAGGAAACACACTACTACTAGGTTCCTGGCCCCCACTATGTCTGCAGCCTCTGGGTCCTTCTGCCATGGTGTGGGGAGTTGGGTAGAAATAGAGGAAGTAATGGTGGTGGGCAGGGGGACAGGATTTTGTTGTGAGAGGAGTTGAGAGGCACTGGGTGCTTATCCAGTTATACATCTCCTCTTCCAGGCAAGATCACTGCTCCCAAAGCCAGGGCTGTGAGAGTTCCCAAGGAGGTGGAGTATAGAGTGCGAATGTGGTCTCTGGGTCCACGCGGGTCCTCTGTCCGGTATCCTCACCCCTCTGAGTTGAGAGGGACAGAGCCCAGTCTCAGCAGTTGCTGGGGCAGAAATCAATGGGGGCTTTGTGTCCCTGAGCTACAGAGTTTGCTTCTCAGGCCCTGGTTGGGGGTGGAAAGAAAGGGAAAGTGTGAGGAAAACTCAGTGTGGGGAGGGGAGGAAGAGATGGAGAGGGCGAGAAAGTAAGGTGAGAGAGGCAGGGGTGTCCTGCCTGCTCCGGGAGAAGAGGAGGTGCCTAGAGGCTATGGGAACAGGGAGTCTCTCTGAATTTGGGGACAGCAGGGTGTGCGAGGGTGAATCTCCCACAGACCCTCTCGTCCATCGAGCTGGAGAGAGGAGAGTAGAAGTTTGTGGGTCTCAAGACTGAGGCTGAGGGGCAGAGAGGCAAAGCAAGCATTGGGGGATGGCAATTCCCTTTTGATCCTGTTTCCCCTGTATCTCCCCCAGCCCGGACCCCATACCCTTCTGCCAAGACCCCGAGTGCTTAGTGTCACTCTCTCTTGAGCCTGGCGTTCTAGGGCTGAGTCTGCGCAAATTCCCCAAGGCCTGGGATTATGGGTTGGGATAGGGGTGCGTGGCAATAGGGAAGACGGGTGTGTTATGGGGCAGGATTGAAGAAGGGGTACAGAGACAGAGACATGGGCTCTCTGGCCAAAACAGACTGGGAGCTATGGAGGGGAGATGGGTACAGGGACCAGTTGGTGGGTGACCTGCCAGAGCATGGTGGCGAGATGGTCGGTGACAGGGACAGGCTTTGCATAAGGGGCTGTAAGTGTTTTCTGTTGCTTTCCCTGTTTCCTCCTTCCCACTCCCCACTCTGCTGTGACCTTTCCTCTGGAATCCAAGTTAATAAATGTCACATTTTCCAGCCTATTTTTACTCCAGGTAATGCACCCTCCCCCAGTCCCCTAAGCTGCTGCTCTTGCTTCTGTTACCACCGCAATCACTCTTACCCCCACGCCCCATAATATCCCTCACTGACTCCTAATAGTCACCCACTCACTCAATCAACACGGCATGCTGAGTGCCTACTATGTGCCAGGCTTCCCGCCAGGTGGTGTGGGGGGAAAATGAAGAAGGCATGCCCAGGCGCCCAGTCCCTGTCCTCAGGCAGCCTACCGTCTCATCATTGGAGCGGGCACAGGGATACTCGAAAGCTTAACCAAGGATGCAAGAGTTAACCAGCCATACAAGCACTGTCATGAGGGGCCAGGATTAATTGCCAAAGGAGGTGCATGGCGAGCCTGAGCTTAGAGCAAGGCCACTCTGGGCTGAAGGAGGCTGGAGAGGCTTAAGGGATAAGGCAGGCAGGTAGGCGAGGTTTGGAGAATGGAGAGGCGGGAAGTAGGGAGAGAGAAGAGAGGGTCTCCTGGGCGGTGGGAATGCTGGCCCCATCGCTTCTCTTGCTCTCCCCCCCATAACTCATCTCATACCAACCCACTCCCCCCTCCATATCCTGCTTCAGCACCACCTATATGTTCTCTGCCATCCTCCCCAGTTCCTACCACCATTGGCTGCCCCCACCCCAGTGCTCTGAGCCCCATACTTTCCCCACTGCGACTTGCTCTCAGCCTGCCCCCTTACTAGAAGGCAGAAATCACTCTTTCTCCCTAGGCTTCATTTCTTTAGCGATAAAATGCAAGGGTGGCTCTAAAATTCAGCATCTCCTGTCAGCTGGGGACTGTATGGTGCAGCGGTCAAGTGTGTGGGTCCTGGAGCCAGACCTCTGGATTCGAACCTCGGCTCTACCCTTTAAGCTGTGTATCCTTGGAGAAGTCAAAAAAGCTTCTGTGAAAATCAGTTTCTGTATTCACTGAATCAAATATTAGAACCTAAACAATTCAGGTGGTTATGAAGGTCAGAGATAGCCACTGCCCAGCACGCACACAGTCTGTACCTTGGAAGTGTCAGCTGTCATAAATGCCACCACCCCACCTCCTGCCTCTCTTACCTGACTGTCCCCAGTACCACCTGCTGTTTTCTGACCCATGCGCCTGCATCTTCCCTACTCCCCATCGCCTAGCCTCCCCCCCAACCCCCGTCTTGACCCTCCCCTCCCCTATTAGAGCATTCCTGTGCTTTCCAACCCTCCCAAATGTTGATCATGCATGCATATATGCAGGAGTGTGGACACACACAGTAGAGGTCCGTGCCATCCCACGGAACATTCTGTGATGATGGACATGTTCTGTATCTGCACTGTCCAACATGGCAGTCACTAGCCATACTGGCTATGGAGCCTCTGAAATGTGATTGGTATGACAGAGAAAATGATTGTTCCATTCAAATAGCCACACATGACTAGTGGCTGCTGTACTGGACAGTGCGGCTCCAGGTGGTCATAGAACAAGGTTCCAACTGCCAGATTAGACAGGGCTGGGAATCACACCTGGGAGCAAAGGATACAAACCGATGGTTGTGGGCTATGATTGGAAGTCCAGCCATCTAATCTCTGGGCTGAGGCCCCAGGTTGAGGTGAGGATAGGGCTTGTGTCTGGGGACATCAAGGTGTCTGGAAACACCACTTGAGCAGATACATCTTTCTTCCAGATACAGGACATGACCTTGGTCTTTTCCAGTCTTGTTGGGAAGACTGAGCATGTGGGAAGGGGAGAATCCTTGTGGAGGCAGGGGTAGGACCCAGCCGCACTCTGTAGGGTTCTCAGGGGTCCAGGCAGCCCCTAGAGGGGCAGGTGACCAGGGACCTGTGGGTGCTTCACTGTCTCCATCCCTTCTCGGCTCTCAGGCTTCCCTCCCCCGCCCAGCCCTCCCTCCCCACACACTGGTGACTGCCATGACTATTAATCACTGGCCCTGTTCTCTTCCTCTCTACTAATCAGGCACAATTAGACAAGGCCTCTTCCAGCTGGGCAGTCCCCCTCCCTGCCTTCCTCCCTCCTCTCCCAGCCCCACCCCAGCGCCATCCAGGATAGCTCTGAGGCAAGGGGAGCTGCATGTGAGTCCTCTAACCCTCTCTGGCTTCCCCAGCATCCTCAGCAATAGCCTGCCTTCCATCCAAGCTTCCTCCGGAGCCCATCCCCTTCCCTGGTGTGGTCAGACCAGTACTGCTAATCTCTACCCCCTTGTTGGTTGTGGGAGGGGCTACTCCACAAACACCCAAACTCCCTGTCTTTGCCTCTGCAGGCTCCTGCCTCTGGCCCCCTAGACTCAGGAAGGGAGGGGTTTCCACTGAGGCTGGTCCAGCCCTCTTATCTACCAGACGAACGAACTTATCTCTGACCCTCAACCCCTGTCCAACCCTCTCTCCCCTCTGGTCCCATCTTCTCAAGGCATAAAACTTGAGACCATTTAGTTCAGTATCTAGTTCAGGGGTGGTGCTGCCTTAGGAGCAAGGCAGGTTAGGTAGGGGAGGGCAATAATAGGTGTGGGTGGTCTGAGGACTAAAGATCACTTATGAAGGGAGCTTCTCTGCTCCAGCTGTTATCCTGCGGTCAGGGATGCCCAGTGTTGGAGGGTTCCCAGTTTTTCCAGAGAAGCCTTGAATCGTGATTAATAAAAATTTTCCTCATCAAAACGAACAAGAATCATTTGAAAGCTGTCTACAACTCAGATTGCAGAAGCCAGTGTGCTCGCCCCGGCCACTGACTGCTGCCCCCCAGGCCCTCCTGAAGGGGCCGCCTCAGCCTGGCTGCTTCCCATCGGCCAGTGGAGGTGGAGTTGGAGGAGGGCATTTGAGTGGCGCGGCGGAGGTGCCACGGCGTGGGCTGTTTTACAGAGGGCTGGTCTGCGAGGGCAGCGGGGAGGGCCACGAGGGATGTGCCCCATCCCGCCCCACTCTGCAGCCCTGTGGCCTCTTCATTAATCAGGAATCAGCCCCGAGCTGGGCTCATTATCAGCTCAGCTTCTCGTGGCACTGCCGGAAGATGCTGATTAGCGTTTGAAGAAATGGCCCACGTCCCCCTGTCTTCCCTCTTTCTCCCCTACCCTGGCGCCTTCCTGGACCCCCACCCCTGCCCTTCTGCAGGGAGGAATCTGATCTCTCTCATGGCTGGCAGCAGTGCTGCCTCTGCCAGGCTCAGGCTGGGGGTAGAAGGACCAGGAATGGGGGCAGAGGGGCAGGAGCACCCCAGGAGTCCTAGGAGTTCTGAGCCTCATGGCTGCTCAGGTTGCTGCCCCGAGTCAGGAGGTCCCACTGGGCAGAGCAAGGGAGCGAATGCGGGCTGGAGACAGGGTGGTCAAGGAGAGATGGACAGCCACCCTGGAGGAGGGGAGGAGAAGGCAGCCTCAGGCTGGTGAGTTACCAGTGTTTCCCTGCCCTTCCAGGATCTCCAGGCAATGCCACCGTCTTAAGACCAGCTGGACAGAGGGGGTGGGGACAGCCAGAACAGCGGACAGCAGGCCTGAGTTTTTTTGGCAAATCATGGTGGAGGCTTAGGGTCTTGGACCCATCCCAGAGGAGTGGGGGTAGGAGGCAGGGCAGAGACCTAGAGGGCGGAGAGAGCGGGACTCAGAGGGCACTGTCTTTTCCGTCAGGGGAGAGGTGTCTGCACTTCTTCTCAAGCGGGCGCTGGAAGCGCTGGAAATTCAGCCCACCCCCCAAATGCTCATCATGCCCTTGGGACGGCCGTTTTGGGTTAGAGGGGGAGCAGTTCCAGAGAGACAGGCATAGGCTGCGGCAGCCGAGACAGCAGCGAGAGTTCAGAGAGGAGCCACGGCATGATTAAGGGGAAATGGAGGATTGATTTAGGAGGAAAGATTAAAGGAGCTAAATCCGTGGCGCTTGGCTCAGCGGTGACTAAGCGTGGACAGGATAATAGCTTACAAATGTGTGAAAGGTGTAAATACCAAGCGGGGGGAGGGGAGGCGGCTCAGCGGGCCAGGGGAGCAGGGACGGGGGCTGGGCAGGCCCTCGGGAGAGCTGGGGGCCTCCGGGTGACTGCTCGGCAGGGCCGGCCCGTCTCCACTGGGGATGCGGGGGAAGGGGAATGGGGTGTTGGGGGGCCCCGGCTTCCAAGCAGGGGTTCCGTTTCTGGGGCGCAGCGTTGCCGACTAGTGCTGACCACCACGTCCCACTCCCGCCCCTCTGAGGACCGGAGGTCGCGGGTTCAAGTCCCGTCGGAGTCCCTCTGTATTCCTCGGCACAAGGCCCTTCCCGCTGCTGCCCAGCCCGCCTGCCGCTCCCGGCTCTGCAGCCACCTCCTCTGGTCTCCCGCCCAGCCGTCCCGGCTCGCGCCCTCTCGCCCCTTCCCGGCGGCTGCGGGCCGCAGGGTCTCCCTCCGTGGTGTGGAAGCCTCTGGCGGTGCTGCGTGCGGAGGTCACTTTGCCGAGGAGCCGGGAGCCGGGGGAATGCAAATGAGGCAAACCCAGGGAGGAGAGCGGAGGCGCCCGGAGGAGACGGGAGGGAGGGCGCTCGGGCGCCTTGATGGATGCCTGGCCCGAGGGAGGGAGGAGGGGCCACCAGGAGCGCCGGGCTGTGGGTGCGGTCCTCTGCGCGCCGCGGGCCGGGCCTGGACGCCCGGGTGCGTGTGCCGGGCGGGAAGCGATGGGACCCGGACCGGAGCACAGCCACCCACCGCCAAAACCCAGCCTGCGCTCCTGACCTCCCGTCCGGCGGCGAGTGTGCTCCCCTGTGTGAGGAAAACTCTTAATAACTTTGCATCAAGGGGAGGGAATGTCAGGGAAGGAATTCGTTGCAAACTACAAATATTCCCTGCTGTAAAACTGACTTTCTGGGCCTTCAGGTTTACACGGTGGCTACTTGGGAACAGGTTTGGTGGTTTACCTGTTCTGGAGGCCCTGAGCTCTCATCTTCCGCCGAAACAGAAACACGAGTGTACCTGGCCTGTGGCCCCAAGCTCTCCCAGGCTCCCAGGGGGTCTTAGCCTGTAGTCTTGCAGCCTTGACCGTCTCCTACTTATCCTCCACCACAGCTCACACATTTACATTTGACCAAACACTATGCCCATGTCCTCCTGGACTCACCAGTACTTCGACCTGGGAGAGGGCGTCCCCCTGAAAAGCACTTGGAGGTGGGGGACTAAGGGGCTGTGTTGGCCATGTGGTGGGGAGGGGCCAGGCCTGCTGGGGGCAGGGAGGTGTATGTGGGGTATTCTCCCTCTGTCTTGACTGGGGCAGTGTCACCTTGCTGGGTGAGTGAGTGGGCTTACTCTGGGCAGCTTTACTCTCCAACCCAAATGGGACCCCTACTCCACTGTCCAAGGGCTGGTGCCAGCACCCCCACCCCGCCCCATCACAGTACTAATCACAACTAGCAACGATCTGCAAATACCTGTGATTGTGGTTCTATATTTTGCTCTGCACTGCTGTACACCTGTATGGACCTGGTTCATAGTGCAGGTGGCTCAATAAACACTTTCTGAATGAATGAATTGCCTCTGGAGCCAGACTGCAAGCTCCTTCAGGGCACAGACTGTGTTTCATTCTCTGAATCATCCCCAGCACCAAACACAGTGCCTGCCACATTGTACAGCCTCAAGGAACAGTGCTGGACCAATAAGTGTTGTCTGAATACCACCGATTTCTCGAGCACCTGCCATTTGTTGGTGCTGTGCCAGGTGTGTGCCATCACACAGTGGCTATGAGCACGGCCTCCAGTGCCAGATCTGCCATGTCATCACCCTGGCAGCTTCCCTACCCTCTCTGGTCCTCCATTATCTTGTCTGTAAAATGGAAATAATAAGAGACCTCCATGTAAGGTTTTTGTGAGGAGTAAGGAGTTAATTTATATATAGTGCTTGGCACAGAGTAAGCACTAAATAAATGTTTCATGTTACTATTATTTATGTATATTATCTCTTTCCTCATTAACACCTGTGAGGAGTTCCTATTATTCCCATTTTGCAGATGAAAAATGGAGGATCAGAGAGGTTAAATGACTGAATCCACAGACAGTAAGGGCAGGGTCCCAATGGGAACCTTGTTGGACTGCAGGCCTGTACCTGTATGTGATTTCACTTTGCAGATGCCTTCCACATACTTTCTCTCTTTTGAGACTTAATGACCATCCTGTGAAATAAGTCAGGCAGGAATTTGTATCCCTACCTGACTGATGAGGAAACTGAGGTCCAGAGAAGTCAGTAAGTCACACTATTAACTAAGGTTATGCAGGCTATCACAGGTAGAGCTGGAGCTGGGACCAGGTCTACTGAGTCCCAGCAGGGTCACTGAGGTCAGTAAAGAATGCTGGGGTTGGCCAGGGATGGGGGACTGGGTTCTAGTTCTGAATTTGCCCTGTTTTTTTCTCTGTGCCCTTGGATATGTACCTTGCCATCTCTAGGCTTCTGTTTTGGCTTTTGTACAAGAAGAGTTTTTGACTGAGTGACCTTCAAGTTCTGTTCAGTGCAGATACCCCAGGTGTTTTGAGTTGGCACCATGGACCAACCATGGTGCCATGGTTCCTTTCCCTGCCCCTAGAGAAGTGGGAGGCTGGAGAAGTGGGAGTTTTGGAACCTGGACCACCCCTGAGTAAAGTGGAGGCCTGAGAGCTGTCCTCCCTGGGGTGCTAGTCACTGCCCAGGGGAGATGAAGATGCACCCCCTCCCACTGGCCCACTCTAGACCCCAGGGCACTGCAAGGTTAAGGGGAGTTCATACCAGGAGCCTAAGTCAGATGCATGGAGCCAGTCCACATCAGGAGAGGGCTGATGGAATTTGAGAGACGAAGCTGCCATGGGAAAATGGGGTAGGGGAGATGCCAGGGCCTTGGCAGAGGCTGGGTGCCCAGGAGGCGCTGGAGATAAAGCCCAGGCCGCAGATTAGCTCTGGGATTAGCCCAGCCTCGGCTGCTCTTGGCTGCTTCTTATCTCCTGGAGGCCTGGGGCCCTCTCCCCGACAGCTCTGCTTCCTGGCCCTGCTAATTGCCTGTTAAACTTGTGGGCTCTGTGGCTGTAAGAGGATGAGATGGTGGGGAAGGGATGGGGAGGATGCAAGCCAGCCAGCCAAGGGGAGCTTTCTGGGGGACATGAGACTTGTGGATAGATGCAACTCCAGGGACTGAGAAAAGCCACTGTCTGGAGCAAGCCCTGGACAGCTCTCTCCAGCCCTGAGCATTAGTGGGGCACACCTGGATGACTGACAGGGAGAAGGAGGGGAAAAGACCCCTGGGAGGGTTCCTTGCTGGGGGCCTGGAGAGGAGTGCCTCAGGCCCCGGGAAAAGTCTAGGAGGAAGACAAGGGACAGGGATTGGGCAGCTAGACTAGAGGTTAAAAAGGCTAGAGAAGCAAAGGGCAAGGGAACAGAGAGGCCAGGAGGCTGCCAGGCCAATGGGAGAGAAAGACAGGCCAGGGGGTGTGGACAGCCAAGCAGGGCAAAGGACAGAGAACAGAGGCCAGATGAATAACTGATCAGATGCTGAGGACTGACAGGCCAGGAGGATAGAGAAGGACCCAAGAGACAGACTGAGATCAGGCATCAGAGGCTAGAGAGACAGAGACTCAGGCTGGGGTCCACGCCAAGACAGGGCGAGGTGATCCGAGAGGGCCAAGTAGAGGGCTGGCCAGAAGAAACATGGTGGAGGGGTCGGAGGGTCTGCATGCAGCACAGATTCCTGTCTAGAAGCTTTTCAGCTTGGGGCTAGAGGGGCTCTTGGAGGCCAGGTGCTCAGCCCAGGGCCAGGACAGTGGGCCTGGGCACAAAGGCAGAGAGCAAGGTGGGGCCAAGAAGAGGGAGGGCCAGACTGGAGGGAGAGGTGGGGGTCTGAGATGGGGACAGGGCCCAGAGGTTGAGGGCTGGTGGTGGGTGATCTGGAGATAGACCCTCATGGCACATCCTGGCCCTGAACCCGCCCCTTTCCGTGGCTGGGCACTGGACTCTCAACCCCTGTACACACACACCCTCCTTCTGGGCCAGTCCATGGGGAGAGCTGTGGACAGCTGTGGGACCTTGTGGCCAAGCAGCCGTGCTGTCTCCATGGAAGAGGCTGTGGGCTGTGCCGCCACCTGAGTTCTGCCACTTAGGAGCCTGTGGCTCCGCCTGCCACTGCCTGCCTGGCCTGGGGACTGTCTCCGGGACAACGCTCTGTTCTGCCCAGCAGTTGAGCCTGACCTGGGTTGTGCAGGTCTGCCAATCTGGCCTGTCCATTCCCTGCAGATTATCTCCATCAGACCCAGACTACTGCCACCCTTATACCCTTGGTCACCCCCACTCTGTACAGCTACCTCAGGGGCACAGGTGCCAGATACCCACCTCCCTACAAAGCCATTGGAGCCAAAGCCTTCCTGGTTGGCCCTTCCCCACTCGGGGCATGTGTCTGTGTGTATATATGGGAAGTACCGGGTAGGGAGGCTGCCCCAGCCCCACCCAGGGTTGGGAGCCCACAACTCATTCATTTGCTGAACACCCAGCAGGTGTTTTATAAGCATTAACTCTGCTTTGGTATTGGGCTCAGTATTTTTGAGCTGTCATTTCACTTGCTGTGTGCTTTTAGTCAAGTCACATTCCCTCTCTTAGCTTTCTTACCATTAAACAGGGCAATAACACTAATCTCATGTAGTTTGGAGGCTCAAAGGAGAAAACAGACCAAAAGCAGCAAGCACAGGACCTGGTATAAAGTGGTGGTATTGGCTAGCTAGGGTCCATTTGGTACTCCTTCCCTCCACCTCACACCTTCTGCAAATTGTGCTGGGCTCTGGGGATGCCAAGATGGTAAAAGGGGG
>JAQQAC010015667.1:0-12629 GCA_029783875.1 Phataginus tricuspis | reverse complement strand
GTGGGGTGCGGAGTGAATGCAAAAACCCTTGCACCTCCTCAAAACCCGGAACGTAGGCTGGAGGGTCCTGAGCATCCCTGGAGGGAGGGGACCTGAAGGAGAGGGGCAGTGAGGAGCCCGGTGTGATCCCGGCGCAGTCGCACTCACCATGGTGGAGCTGGGCGGTAGTCTCACGTTGAGTCTGGGTGACGGGTCTCAGTGAGAAGTGCGCGAGCTGCAGTGCCGCACCGCACTTATATTTAGGGGGCGGGGCCCGCGCGCTCCTTTCGCCCACTGGGGGTTGTGCAGCTCAAGACCACACCCCAGGGGTAGGAGGTCCCGAGGGGTGGGGCTACAGCGGGCTCCCTTCCCCTACTGTGCCCCGGGCGCCCACCTGTCGGAAGTGCGGTAGGAGTAGAGACCGGGGCTTTAACCCTTCGCTCTCTGCAGCCAATATTCCTGGCTTCTGAGCCCTGCCGCAGGGACGCAGGACGCAGTGTCAGGGCGCGTCTTGCCTGCACCTACGTCATGGGGGTGCCCACCGCTCAGGTATTCTGACTTAGGCGAGGTGCTGCATAGGCTATCCTTCCACAGTGACTGCTGGCGGCCTTCGTCCGTACCCTCCCTGCCTCGCCTCCCTGGAGGCTCTGGTTGGTCCCCGGGGAACCCCTTGCTGCGGCTCACCGCCTGCTGGTCCCTGGCCCAACGGCTGGCCTTCGCCAACGCCTGTGGGCGGCCGAGGACCAGGAGCTGCCCAGCCTGAGTCCCAGGCTGCAGATCCCTTAGGCTGCCGCGCTGCTTATCTACGAGGCGCAATCCCGGAAATACGCCGCGGCTCTCCGGCTGCCCACCGGTCAATGGCCCCGTCAACAGCGCCGTCACTCTTAGCGTACCCTTACCGCAGGCACCTGCCCACTTTCCTGCTGCCAGAACCGCCGGGACTCTGGACTGAAGCTCTCAAGGCCTGGATTCGCATCCCCACTGCCCTATGTGACCTTGGGCAAGTGACTTAACCTCAGTGAGTCCTTGGCATCTTCATCTGTGAAAAGACAATGATTCCACCCTGAAAACATTGTTGAGGTATCAAAATGTTTGTTGTCTTTGAAGAGGAAAAAAGAAAATGGGATTCTGATGTTATTGGTGATTTTGACTTTCCCATCCTCTTCTGTTCCTAAGCCATGTGGGCAGGATCTGACACCTGCATCTTAAGCTCAGCTTTCAGGCAGAGACCTTCAGTAGAGGCTATTCGTTCTTTCTTCACTTCATGTCCATTTCTGATAAGAATGTACTTTTCCCTACTTCTGCTTTCCCTTACATGCCTAAATCTCCTAGCTGTCTCCCTTCACCAGGGAAATCATCAGGAAGTGCCCCCCATGTGCCCACTGGCACGTTAGGAAACCTGTCTCCCAGGCTAGTCACTTGGAAAAGATTCACCTGTGTCTCCTACCCTAGTGTTTCCCAGGGCCAGGGTTGTCTGACAATACAACACAACAGAATAAAACAGTAATGGCAACTTCCTACTAACAAAATAGCTATTTGACACCTTACTTAGGCAAAGTATGGAAAGGAATAAGGTGAAATATAACAAGGCCTCTCTTTCCAGTAGACTTGCCATATAGTTGGAAGAGTAAGACATTCATAAAAAAGAAAACTGGCAAGAGCATACAGTGAAGCCGCTTTGGGAAATGGGGTCATGGTCTCTACAAAGCAAGGCCCTTGGTGATTACAGAACACATGGCATGTTGCAGACCCTCACTGGCCCTCTTTTTCCCTTGTGCACCCCCACCCCCAGCAAAATGAGTATTGTAAGATATTTGAGCTATCTGAGGCAAGGCCCTAAACCTCTTGGAATATCAGGGTCAGGTTCTTCCTTTGTAGAACTGGGATAATAACAATAACTGGATTGTGAGGATCAGATGAATATAGGGATGTGTACATACACAGCAAAGCGCTGTGTAAGCAGCTGTCTTGATGCTTAGAGCATTATATTCACTTATTTTAGTGCAGTTATTGTATGCATTTCCATCTTACTAAATAGCAAACTTGTTGAATGTAAGGATTGTGTTTTATTCATTTATGTATTCCTAGTTCCTAGTATGGTGCTTAGCATGTGGTTAGCATTTGCAAAGTGTACGTTGGAGGAATTGTTTCATTTCAGAGATAGGACTAAAAGTAGGGTAGAAATCTAAGAAGCCAGAAGTTGAAAACTGGCAGCCTGGAAGCCAAAGTCCCACTCAGAAATGTTTTGTTTGGCCCTCTCAGTGTTAACCCCTATGGCATTTAGAATATGAGAAAAATCAGGAATTGTCTTGTGTTGGGGCATCCTCAAGACCATCCCCATGGTAGGAGATTTGCTGGAAGAACTCGCAGAACTCAGCATAAAGTTGTACTCCCAGCTAAGGATTATCACAGTGATATAGGAAGGACACACAGCTGGATCATAAGGGGAAAAGACACAAGCCGAGTCTGAAGGAATCTATGCTCTTTCCCTACCATAAGGGCTCACATAGTGGACTCTTTTTCCAAAATGAAAACGGAACAACATTTCCCTGCAGTATTTCTGCCCAAGGAATCCCATTAGAGACTCAGCACCCAAAGTTTTTAGTGAGGTTTGGTCACATAGGCACCTCTGCCTAGTACACACCCAAAGTCAGACTGCTAGAAGAAAAGCAGTTATTCAGTATAAACCATATTGTTTATATACAAGTCTAGGTACAGTGAACATCCTTATCAGTTAATGGTTAACTAGGAACACTCAAGAGCAAAGTTCCCAGATGCCAGCCAAGGGCCAACCTTGTAGGCAGAGCTAAGGATGGCAGTCTCAGGCTTGCTATATTAACTCTTTCCTGCACAGTCATATTAAAAAATCCAGATTTTTAGCTTATCTGAAAAGAATTGGGGCTTTCATTCACATTTAGCAACTGTGATAGGCACAATAAGAGCCCTTAAAGATGTCTACATTCTAATCCCTGGAACCTGTGACTATGTTATCTTATATGGAGAAGGACTTTTCAGATATGATTAAGGTAAAGATCCTGAGATGGGGAGATTATTCTGGATTTTCTGGGTGCCCCCAGTATAATCACAAGGGTCCTTATAAATAAAAGAAGAAGGCAAAGAGTCAGAATCAGGGAAGTAGAGGTCAGAGTGATGTGGTTATTGGTTTTCAAGATGGAAGGAGGCCATGAGTCAAGAAATTCGTGCAGCGTCTAGAAGATAGAAAAGGAAAGAGTGGATTCTCCCTAGAGTCTCTAGAAGGATGGCAGCCCTGCCAACACCCTGAATTTATCTCTAAATAGGTTATGGTACCAATTCCAAAATAGGTTGGGGTTGGGGGCACATACCACCGAGCAATTTTCAGACACCAGCAGGATTTCCAAGAATCCAACTCAATTCTGACACTATCTACCTGAGGGAGCATTGGATTCCACAGGTTGAGGGCTCGGTCTTACAAGATGGCCCTAATAAAAAGCACAATATCACAAACCCCATTAGACCTATTTTGGACTTCTTATCTCCAGAACTATAAGATAATAAATATGTTGTTTCATATTGCTACTAAATTTGTAGCAATTTTTGCAGCAGCAAATAGGAAACCAGTAGAGTAACCAAGGGAGCTGGGAGGTGGCTAACTTCTTAGGATGGGTGATCAGCTGCTCCACTTCACCCGTCCTCATCATTCTGTGTCTCCCTGACACAGAAGGCAAGTGTCTTTTGCTATTTGACATCATATGCTCAACCCATGTTACACATTTATGGAGGAAACAAGGATGCAGGGTGAAATGCCCAGGTGTGTTAGTGCTTCTGATTGTGTGTGTGTGTGTGTGTGTGTGTGTGCATGTGCTCACACAGGTGTGCACAGATTGTAGGTATGTATGTATCTCCTTGGGGTACATACAGATCTCCTGATTAGGGCTATAAGCTCTGGATAGGTTATGTAGGTCACAGTCCATATCACCAGACTGAAACTTTTAGACATTCACATACGTGTGTGCAGAATCTAGAAAATGATGCCTGGCACTTCTTCCCTCATCCCATTGAATCACTGTGTAGTCCCTCTACCCTAAATGGGTGTCCAGCAGGCCATGCTCTCTCTAGACCTCTCTCCCTCTCCCCTTACCCATGGTTATCTCCATCTTTTCTAACCCCTTCCCAGACTCTCACCTCTCTCTTGGACCAGTGCAGCTAGGTCCTCAAAGTTTAAAGTATCTCCACCGATTGCATTTGGGAGAGGTAGCACTGAGCCTTAGTGCACATCCACTGTTCCAGACTGGAGCATTGACCAGCTGTCCTTCTTCCCACCGTAAAACCTTTCCGAAGGGATGTCTCCAGATCTCCTCTCCTCCCCACTGTCCATGCAGGCTTGGTTCACATGTTCCACTGAGCTGTTCTTGACACGGTCTCTAGTGCCTCCATCTTGCCAAAACCAAAAGTCACACCTCTATCTTTATCTTTTGCAGACTCTCAGCAGCAGGATAGTTAATCCATCATTCCCCCTTGGAATGCTTTTTCCTTGGTTTCAGTGAAACCTCCTCTCCTGGCTTTCTTCCTGGGTACTCTGTCTTGGTGGTCGTTGATGGCTTACCTCTAGAAGGGTGTTCCCCATAGCTCAGTCTCTTGCGTGCTCTTTTCATTTGTTTTTCTCCCTGAATGAGCAATTGTTGAAGGTGGGTGATGAGTATATGGCTTTTATTACATTAGCTCTACTTTTGGGTAAATTTTCAAATGTCCTTAATAAAAAGTTAATGTAACATTTCTAGGGTTATTAAGAAAGGAATAGAGCTAAACTATAGACATTCCTGAACAGTAACAAGAGAATAGAATAAAAAGAAAGAAATCTCACCTATATGCTGATGACCCTTCAATGCATATGCCCATTTGGACCTCTCCTCTGAACTTCAGACTCACACGCCGATTTGCCTTTATGACACCACCACCTGAAAGCCTGTTCAACATCTCAAATATAACACATTCACAGTAGAACTCTCAATATCCAACCCTCACCCCACTCCCTGCTCTGTCCTAGGTTCTCTGTCCCACCTCCCAAGTCTTCATGAACAGTCATCTTCCACCCACATGCTTATATTAAAAATCTAGGATCATCCTGCATTCGTCTTTCACTCTCTCTCCCCAACCCTGTTATTAGTTATATATATTTTTGGCTGCAAATGGAAAGCCTAACTAACAGTGGCTTACACAATGAGGATATTTATCATCCCATAAGACATCTGAGTGTAGGGTGGTTCCAGGGTTGATTCAGTGATGTCACCAATAACTCTGGTATTTCCAGTTTTCTGCTCTGGCATCCTCAATGGGCTGATGACATCTTCCCTTATGATCACAAGTGGCTGAAGCACCTCCAAGTGTCATGTCCCCATATGACACTATCCAAAGGCCAGAAAGGGAAGAAAACCTTTCCTTCACGCACCCTTGCAGACTTCCTTTTATATCTCAGTAGCTCTGAGCCTAAATCAGTCACTGGATGGAAGGAATGGAATTGCCATGAATAGTGTAGACTAACCTATAATCATCCACAGGTTTAGGGAAAAGCCACCTAGCTTGAGAGAGGGACAGGGTGAATAACTATATAAAATTAGGACTCTGCTAGCAGAGGAGTAGAGGCAGGAGGCAGGTAAGGCTGCTCTACATTAGCATGTCCTATCACTTTCCTTCAAACCCAGCTACTCTTTCCACCATCCCCACTCTAGTCCAAGCCACCCGTCCCTCATTTCTGGTTGCCTGCAGCAGCTTCCTAACCAGTTTCCTGCTTCCACTCTTGAACCCCTATAATGCATTCTCCACACATCAGCTGCACTAATTTCTCTAAAATACAAAGTGGACCATGATGCTTGCTTAAAGCACTCTCCTTGTGCTTATAGTGAAAGCCATTCTCCTTGCAAGGCCCTTTAACCTCTGTGATCTCATTCTGTATAGCTCCTTCCCTCCCTCAGTTTCCTTGAACACACCAGGCTCACTCCTTTGCACTCACCATTCTTTGCCTGGAGCATTATATTCCAGACCTTGCTATGGCTGACTCCTTGCCATTCAGTCTCAGTTCAAATACCACCTTCTTAGAGAGTGGCTCCCTCTCAGTGGTAGCTCCCCCATCTCTTTCTGTGCCATTATCCTGTCTTGTTTTCTTCAAGTATTTCTTGTTATCTGAAATTGACTTATTTATTTATTAATTATCTGTCTCTCCACAAAAATGTAGCTCCTTAAGAGCACAGGCTCTTTTTGTCCAATACTGTGTCCTTGGTACATGGGACAGTGCTTCGCACATAGCAGACACTCAATAAATATTTGTCGAAGAACTTAAAAGAGTATTGACTGCCTCTCATTTTATCACTTGGATACATTAATATGCTTTTAAAGTCTCAGTCTCTTAAATTAAAGAGGACACTAACAAATGGAAATTCATCCCATGCTCTTGGCTAGGTAGAATAAATATTGTCAAAATCGCTATACTACCTAAAGCAATCTACAGATTCAACGCAATCCCTATCAAAATACCAACAGCTTTCTTCAATGAACTGGAACAAATAATTCTAAAATTCATATGGAAGCACAAAAGACCCCGAAGAGCCAAAGCAATCCTGAGAAGGAGGAATAAAACAGGGGGAATTATGCTCCCTGACTTCAAGCTCTACTACAAAGCCACAGTAATCAAGACAATTTGGTATTGGCACAAAAACAGACCCGCAGACCAGTGGAACAGAATAGAAAATCCAAACATTAACCCAAACATATACAGTCTATTAATATTTGATAAAGGAGCCTTGGATATACAATGGGGAGATGACAGCCTCTTCAGCAGCTGGTGTTGGAAAAAACTGGACAGCTACATGTAAGAGAATGAAACTGGACTAGTGTCTAACCCCATACACAAAAGTCAACTCAGAATGGATCAAAGACCTGAATGTAAGTCATGAAACCATAAAACTCTTAGAAAAAAATATAGGCAAAAATCTCTGGGACATAAACATGAGCAACTTCTTCATGAACGTATCTTCCGGGCAAGGGAAACAAAAGCAAAAATGAACAAGTGGGACTATATCAAGCTGAAAAGCTTCTGTACAGCAAAGGATACCATCAGTAGAACAAAAAGACATCCTACAGTATGGGAGAATATACTCATAAATGATGTATCTGATAAGGGGTTGACACCCAAAATATATAAAGAACTCACGCACTTCAACAAACAAAAAGCAAATAATCCAATTAAGAAATGGGCAGAGGACATGAATAGACACTTCTCCAAAGAAGAAATTCAGATGCCCAAAAGGCACATGAAAAGATGCTCCACATCACTAATCATCAGAGAAATACAGATTAAAACCACAATGAGATATCACCTCACACCAATGAGGATGGCCAACATCCAAAACACAAACAACAACAAATGTTGGCGAGGATGTGGAGAAAAGGGAACCCTCCTACACTGCTGGTGGGAATGTAAATTAGTTCAACCATTGTGGAAAGCAGTATGGAGGTCCTTAAAAAACTCAAAATAGAAATACCATTTAACACAGGAATCCCACTCCTAGGAATTTACCCAAAGAATGCAGCAGCCCGATTTGAAAAAGACATATGCACTCCTATGTTTATTGCAGCACGTTTTACAATAGCCAAGAAATGGAAGCAACCTAAGTGTCCATCAGTAGATGAATGGATAAAGAAGATGTGGTACATATACACAATGGAATATTATTCAGCCATAAGAAGAAAACAAACCCTACCATTTGCAACAACATGAATGGAGCTAGAGGGTATTATGCTCAGTGAAATAAGCCAAGCTGAAAAAGACAAATATCAAATGATTTCACTCATATGTGGAGTATAAGAACAAAGGAAAAAACTGAAGGAACAAAACAGCAGCATATTCACAGAACCCAAGTACGGACTAATAGTTAGCAAAGGGAAAGGGACTGGGGAGGATGCATGGGAAGGGAGGGATAAGAGGGTAAAAGGGGCATTACGATTAGCAGATGTAATGTTGGCGGGGCACAGGGAGGGCTGTACAACTCAGAGAAGACAAGTAGTGATTCTATAGCATCTCACTACGCGGATGGACAGTGACTGTAATGGGGTTGGTGGGGGGGGACCTGATGAAGGGAGTAGTTTAATAACATAATATTGCACATGTAATTGTAGATTAATGATACCAAAGTAAATTATATAAAAAAAATCTCAGTCTCTTTACTATTTAACATAATTCCCCTCCCCCTCCCTGCCTTTAGGATAATTTTCTTTCCAGGGTTAGTGACGACTAGGTTAACTATGAGAAACCCAGCTTCAAAGACCAGTTGAAAGAAGCTGAAGTGATAAACAAAAGAGTTAAGGCCCAGTGGGCCCTCTAACTCCCAAGTCTCCCCATCTGGATAATAATTCCCATGTCTTCCTGGATCAACCCATTGTAGGGTGGGCTTCCTTACCTTTGAAGTGCTGGTTGGCTGTGTCTATTCTCTGGGAATCTTGGCTCTTAGTTCCAGGTGGGAAAGGGAAAACAGTCCATAGCCAAAACCCTAGTTAACCATCTTGATAGTCTGGGTCACTCCCTGGCCTACTGTGATGAGAAGAACTCTGAAAAAGTCTCTACTCAAAATAAATCCCTCACCAATGTAAGCTGATGAGCTTCTGTGAAAAAGTATGGAGATTCCTCAAAAAATTAAAAATAGAGATACTCTGTGACCAATAATTCTACTCGGGAATTTACCCTAAGAAAACAAAATCACAAATTCAAAAAGATATATGCACCTCTAGGTTTATTGCAGAATTATTTATAAAGTCAAGATTTGGAAGCAACCTAATGTCCATCAATAGATGAATGGATAAAGAAGATGTGATATATATATATGATAGAATAATATAATGGACTATTACTCAGCCATAAGAAAGAATGAAGTCTTGCTATTGTGGCAACATGAAAGGACCTAGAGAGCATTATACTAAGTGAAGTAAGGCACACAGAGAAAGGCAAGTACCATATGATTTCACTTGTATGTGGAATCTAAAAAAATAAAACAAACAAAACAGAAATAGACTCATAAACATGGAGAACAAACTGCTGGTTACCATAGGAGAAGGGAGTAGAAAGATGGATGAAATAGGTGAAGGGGATTAAGAGGTACAAACTTCCAATTATAAAATAAATGAGTCATGGGGGGTGAAAGTATAGCATAGAGATATAGTCAATAATACTGTAATATATTTGTATGATGACAGTTGGTAACTACACTTATGGTGAGCATTCTGTAATATATGTAATGTTCAAACTCCTATATTGTAAACCTGAAACCAGTACATTGTATATCAACTATACTTCAATTTAAAAACAAACTAAAATAACTTCTTTGCCAATTGCCCCAATGACTGAAATTTCACATTAGCAACTACTAATAACCCTGGATAGGGTTGCTACATAAAATTCTTTTATTTGCTAAATCTGGCATTCTTATTCCTGCCATGGTTGCTATCTGGAAAAGTAACTGGAGAGATGTAATGTGGTTTCCAGGCAGCATTAGGGTCCATTTGGGGTTAGTGGTCATGCATCTAACCTCAGATGAGTCAGTGTGGTTCTGGGTTTTTCTATAGCCACTGTTTAGCTGGGTCACTGCAGTCAGAGAGTTGCTGAAGAAATTGATTAAACAGGGTTATGATTAAGTCAAATGAAGATGCTGCAGCTAGAGAGAGGGAAGGGAGGTGAGGGATATGCCAGAGAGTGACCATGACTGACCATAGAATTTCAGAGGGAAAAGAAGAAAATAAAGACACAGGAGGGGAAAGAGGGACAGGGAAAACTCTGCCATATAGAAAGAGGAGACGCCCTGAGCCTGAGTCCCAAAAGAATCTTAATTCCACCACTAATTAACCCCCATGTGACCTTGGGCAAGACATAAGAGGCTTCAATTTCCTTTTCCTCATCATGGAAATGGAGGCCCCGCCTAGCCTGAATCGCAAAGGTGTTGAGGGTCTCAAGGGAGATAAGGGGGGGAAGCTGCCTAAAGTGCCACACAGCAGGATACAAATGTGAAGGCTAACATTTTTTTATTTTGCTTTTATTAATGTACAATTACATGAACAATATTATAGTTACTAGACTCCCCCTATTATCAAGTCCCCACCACATACTCCATTACAGTCACTATCCATCAGCGTAGTAAGATGCTATAGAATCACTATTTGTCTTCTCTGTGTTATACTGCCTTCCCCATATGCCCCCCCCAAATGACATTATGTGTGCTAATTGTAATACCCCTTTTTCCCCCTTATCCCTCCCTTCCCACCCATCTTCCCCAGTTCCTTTGGTAACACTTAGTCCACTCTTGGGTTCTGTGAGTCTGCTGCTGTTTTGTTCCTTCAGTTTTTTCTTTGTTCTTATACTCCACAAATGAGTGAAATCATTTGATACTTGTCTTTCTCCGCCTGGCTTATTTCACTGAGCATAATACCCTCTAGCTCCATCCACATTGTTGCAAATGGCAGAATTTGTTTTCTTCTTATGGCTGAATAATATTCCATTGTGTATATGTACCACATCTTCTTTATCCATTCATCTACTGATGGACACTTAGGTTGCTTCCATTTCTTGGCTATTGTAAATAGTGCTGCGATAAACATAGGGGTGCATCTGTCTTTTTCAAACTGGGCTGCTGCATTCTTAGGGTAAATTCCTAGGAGTGGAATTCCTGGGTCAAATGGTATTTCTATTTTGAGGTTTTTGAGGAACCTCCATACTGCTTTCCACAATGGTTGAACTAATTTACATTCCCACCAGCAGTGTAGGAGGGTTCCCTTTTCTCCACATCCTCGCCAACATTTGTTGTTGTTTGTGTTTTGGATGTTAGCCATCCTCACTGGTGTGAGGTGATATCTCATTGTGGTTTTAATTTGCATTTCTCTGATGATTAGCGATGTGGAGCATCTTTTCATGTGCCTGTTGGCCATCTATATTTCTTCTTTGGAGAAGTTTCTATTCAGCTCCTCTGCCCATTTTTTAATTGACTTATTTGCTTTTTGTATGTTGAGGTGCATGAGCTCTTTATATAATTTGGATGTCAACCCCTTATCAGATATGTCATTTATGAGTATATTCTCCCATACTGTAGGATGTCTTTTTGTTCTACTGATGGTATCCTTTGCTGTACAGAAGTTTTTTAGTTTGATATAGTCCCACTTGTTCATTTTTGCTTTTGTTTCCCTTGCCCGGGAGATATGTTCATGAAGAAGTTGCTCATATTTATGTCCCAGAGATTTTTGCCTATATTTTTTTCTAAAAGTTTTATGGTTTCATGACTTACATTCAGGTCTTTGATCCATTTTGAGTTTACTTTTGTGTATGGGGTTAGACAATTATCCAGTTTCATTCTCTTACATGTGGCTGTCCAGTTTTGCCAACACCAGCTGTTGAAGAGGCTATCATCTCCCCATTGTATATCCATGGCTCCTTTATCGTATATTAATTGACCATATATGCTTGTGTTTATATCTGGGCTCTCTAGTCTGTTCTATTGGTCTATGAGTCTGTTCTTATGCCAGTACCAAATTGTCTTGATTACTGTGGCTTTGTAGTAGAGCTTGAAATCAGGGAGCATAATTCCCCCCACTTTATTCTTCCTTCTCCGGATTGCTTTGGCTATTTGGGGTCGAGGGTTAACATTTTTATTTCATAATTTTGCCTGAGGCCACAGGGAGACTCCTGTGGAGAAATAAGGCCTTATAAACCAGCAATAACTTGTGACAGAATAGGGAGAGAAACAAATAGCCCTGAGCCCCTGCTCATCAACCCCCTTTCTGGAGAACACCAGCAATTCTGAACTAAGCCCTTAAGAAAGTTTATTTGTTTAATCTCATAATTATATCTTGCCCCATTCTACAAATAAGAAAACCTAGGCAAAAGAAATTTAAGTGCTAGAGATGGGGCTAAAACTGAACTCTAGTCCCCTGTGTTCTAGAATACTCTGAATTCCCACCCAGAAGGTCCTGGGCCTGGACCTCTTGCCCTAGGGATTCATGATTGCTGGCTCACTGCAGACTCTGCAGCACCCTCCCTCCCCCACTCCACTCCACTCCCAGTCCTCACCAACCCTGGGGGTGGGAGGCATGCTGGAGCTCAGTGGGGTTTATTTCTAAATCCTCTCCCACCTGTGAAAGCTGGGCTATACCACAAGGAAATGGCATTGTGTGCCTGAGCAACAGGCACCGTGTACCCAGGGGCCTGGGTATGTGTGTGGGTTTACCAGCCAGGCCCCTCCTCTAACCACCCCACCACCCTCCCCTGCTTGGGCCCAGGACTTCTGCTTGGTAATGAAGTCAAAAGGCCTGCCCTCCTGGGAATGTTTCTAACAACATTCCCCCACTGAGAGCCGACCAGGGAATGTAAGGAGGCCAGTGGCTATGGGTCTCTCACAGACCCATCCCTGCCTCACACCCTGAGCAGCAAACAGAAAGCCCCAGCCAGGCAGCATGGTGAGCAGGGGTGGGGGGCTGAGCATCCACGTGAGGGTCCCAGTGGGTCCAGGTCGCTGGTGTGAGAGTCCCTGGGATAGCCAGGTGTTCATGGGGATACAGTATGTGGGCAGGTGAAGTCGGGGAGAGGGAAAGAGACTTCCAGATATGAGTACTGCCCTCCAGGTGTGCTGGTATGGGGGGGG
>JAQQAC010015641.1:0-13557 GCA_029783875.1 Phataginus tricuspis | reverse complement strand
CTCTGAATGTTTTGAATCTGTACCTCCTTCCTTACAAGGAAGATGCCGGCAGCCCCAGCCCCCAGCTGACAGACTTGCCGGAACACTTGCAGGAACGCTTCCTTCCTTCCTTCTAGGGTCAGCATGAGAAGTGTCTTTCTTTCTCCTTCTGGTGGATTCCTGCCCTTGGCTGTGGGACCCGCTGCCTCTCGCATCCTTCAGGAACATGCCTCCGACCTCTCAGCCCATTAACCACCTCTTTCCCTGAACTTGCTATGTCTTCCTCACCCTCCCTTTGTTCTAAGACCCTTTTTGCTACTGCTCCCCCATGCCCTTCTTTTCCCAGGCAAACTTCTTGAAAAAAGCAGAGAACAGTTGGTGTCTCCACTTCACCTACTCTTGTTCACTGCTCAGCTCCCTGCAACTAGTTTCCTTCCTATCGCTCCATGGAAACGGCTTTTGCCAATGACTTCTCATTGCTAAATCCAACAAATCCTTGTCTTAAAACTGCTTTACTATTATAAAAATAGAGCATGCATACTGTAAAGAATATAGGTGATAAAAGAGGTATATAAAATAAAACTTGACTCTTTTTCCATCCCTCTGCTCACACGTCTTGTGTACATCTTTCCAGACTTTTCCCCATGTATATACAAACATGCGTTTCTTCCTTCTTTCCTTAGTAAAAATGATATTTAAGTAGCTATATTATTTGCACTTTAACAAAATATCATGGACTGATTCCACACCAGTACGTATATGTCCATCTTACTCTTTTCATTGATGACATAATAGTCCGTGGTAAGGATGGTCATGGTTTATGTGATAATTACCTTTTAGATGAAAATTTAGGTCTTGCTGAGAGCATCTTTGGATATAGGTCATCAGGAACCTATAGGTCATCTGTAGCCTAAGTGTAATTTTTTTGGGTCATATCTGTGCACCTTAAAATTTTTGTAAGTACTGCTGACTGCCCTTCAAAAAGACTACCAGTTTACTCTTCCATCTTGTTTATTAAAGGGCCTGTTACCCTATCTACCCATACTATCTCTATTTGTCAATTACATTAAAATATTTTCGCCCAGACTGTTGTGTGCTTTGTAACTTTATTTGTGGTGAAACGGTTACTGTTCACGCCTATCGTATTTGATCTCATGTCATTTATTCCACTGACCTCATTCTCTTCTTATTTCTCCGGAACGTCTCTCAGTCTTGTTCTGTTGCTTTAATTCTGTTCATTCCTCAAATACGGATGTTCCTTAGGGTCCTGCTCTCCACAGGCCAGCCCACCTGCTTCCCTGGCTTCAGTTACCATCCAAAAGCTTTTGGTGTCTCCCCCACCTTTAGTTCCCTAACTTCTCCTCTCAGCTTCCCTCCTAAGCACAAATTCTTACGTGCAATTACCTCTTGAAATCTCCCCTGAGGTCCCACAGATGCTGCAAACTCATGTTGAAAGCCGGTCTCATGGACTTTCCCGACAGGTGCTCTCCGCCCGAGCGCCCTCTCACCCGTTCTTTGGCCCGCGCTGGAAACGGGCCCGCCCCTCCCACTCCCCCAGCGCTTCCTCTCCACAGAGGCTATCTCCTTAGCATCTCTCCTGGTTATCTCCGCCTCACCACCTTCACTGACCGTGTTAGGTAATTAGCTACTAAGCTACGGCAATAGTCAGGCGGTAGCTGTGGATTCAGGAGCTGCACTGTAGACCTTGGGCAAGTTGCATAATCTCGCTAGGTCTCAGTTTCATCAGCTGTAACATGGGGCTAATGAGAGCGCTTACTGCACAGTGTTGTCACTATGATTAGCTGAGCCTCTTAATAGGCACTTTGAGGGGTGCTTGGCGCTGTTGGTTGTGACTGCTGTTCTCCTCCGCCTCCCCTCCTAAATGATCTCCGCTTTGGCTCCCCCCTCAACCCATCCTCCTCTCGGCTCCCAGAGCATGAATTTGATGATGCCCTTTTCCTCTTTCAGCCCTTCAAAGGCCCCCGGTCCCCTCAGGTAGAGTCCAGCTCCCGCCCCAGGCACCTGGCGCCCCTGTATCTGACCGTGTACGTCTCCAGCCTCATTTCAGGCCATACCCCTGAGAACCCTTAACTCCTGTGAAGAGTCAGGTTCCCCCAGTGAGCTGTTCTGGTTCCCCCTGGGGCCTGGCAGGCATTTCCCTTTTTTTGGAAAGGCTCTTCCTCACCCTGTTGGTCTAGCCAAGGCTTCCTTTTGCTTTTAAATTCAGCCTAGTCATCACCCCCCTGGTCTGGGTGCCACGCTCCTGCTCTCTGTACCCCTTGGCTTACCTCTAACATGGCTTCAATTACAGGGTCTTGCAATCGTCTGTTTTGATGCTTCCCCCTTCCCATTGTGAGGTTCTTAAAAGCGGGGATTTTATATATGAAATTTTACATATATATATGTAAAATTTCTGTATGGCCAAACCAATCACAGTATTTGGCATATCCAAGTTTCCCAGGTCACCCCAGCCTGTGAGCACAAAGGAAGTCACATCAGTAGCCACAACCCACATTACGTTGGTTCAGCCCCTGTGTGCTCATGCAGGGCTTCATCCTCCTGTTAGGGGCTCCCCAGGAATTTGGGGAAGTCCACTGGGGGCATCTCTCAGATGCTCCTTTGGGGGCTGCTGTGCTAGACATGTGCCCTGGAGCCGCTGGTGAAGGACTGGCACCCTTGCAGTGCCACTCTCTGGGGTGGCCTATGGTAACCATTGTGGAACCTTTTGCTGGAGGGTCCCCAACTCTAATGAGCTTTTCCAGTGTCCTTGTGGAACTCTTGTGCTCCTCATTGGACTTGGTGGGGATTCTTTGGGAGGCAGTATTGAGCTAGATGCTGGTCCTCAGCATTGCCCTTCCATTCCTCCCAATCATGGGGAGAAGTTCAAGCTCCCCCATTCCTGGCCACAATTTCCTTCTGATGAGTTCCTGTCTGGGAGCATCTTGCTTCCTCTTTGAACATAGGCTTCTGCTAGGTCCCCTCTCCCCCTTTAGTTCATTAGGCTGGAGTTCCTACTAGAATATGATGTCTTCTGCTGTAATAGGAACCCTGTCCTAATAAAGGAATCTAAGCAAGTCTGACCTCCAGGAAGGGACTGTTGCCCTTCAGGGTACGGGTGATTCTATTACCTTGACTGCTCCGGGAACTCCAGCTCTCCCTGCTATACCCCCAGCCCCCTCTATTCCCAGCCCCCACCTCGTCGCTGGCTTTGCTAAGGAGAAGTTCTCACCAGCTCTCCACGGCAGGAGCTGCTGTTGCAAAACTCTTGCTCCATGCCACGGTAATGGGATGTAACTCTGGGCGGTCCTCACCCCAAGACGAGGTCCACAGGCTCTGGCCAGAGCCACAGTGTTGCCCAACTGCTATGGAGGCTCTGGCAGTCCATGTGAGACAGAGGAGATGGGGGCAGCATGCATGCCTGTTTGGGGCCGCAAAGTCTGCCCTGAGCCCAGGGAGGAGCAGCTCATTGCCTTGTTGCAGAGTGGGGCCCACACTTCTTCTGAAACAGTACTTTCACAAGTACCACAGTTGGGTGCTGAGTGAATGACACACAGTTTATGTAAGACTTGTTGGGCAGTCAGGGGATATGATCTTGTGCCATGGAGGTACACCAATCCTCATCAACTACCTTTTTCAAAGTCTAGCTGAGAGAGCACTGCACAGAGAGTCACCCAGACTTGGCCGCTCCCTCCAGGCACTCAAAACTTGGGCCAGTCAAGTCACCATTGCAGTTGAAAGGGAAAGATAGAGAAGCCCAAACCCCATGCCTGTGCCTCCTCTCTCGCCCACCAAACCGGATGCCCTGGGGAGCGACTGGGACTCCCACACACGGCTGGTGGGAGGATACAATGCATAATCTCTCAGCAGTTTCTTAGAAGTTAAAATACACCTACAATATGACCTGGCCATTTCATTCCTAGGTATTTATCCAAGAGAAATAAAGGCATATGTCTACCCAGATTTGTACACAGATGAATACAGGTAACTTATTTGTAATAGCCTTAAATTGGAAACAACACCAGTGTCAGGCAACAGGTGAATGAGTATAAACAAATTGGGCTATATCCATGCTGTGGAATACTACCCAGCAGTAAAAAGGAACTATTAATATACAAGCAACATGGATGGATCACAAGTTATGCCAAGTGAAAGAAGGCAGACAGTAAAGAGTGAATGTAATATGATTCCATTGATATAAACTTCTAGAAAATGCCAACTAGTCTCTAGTGACAGAAGGCAGAGAAGTGGTTGCTCGGGATGGGGAGGAGGAGGGGGATGGGGAAATTACAAAGGGCAGAAGGAAACTTTGGGGCTGATGGATGTGTTTATTATTTTGACAATGGTGATAGTTTCAAGGGTGTGTGTTAGTCAAAGCTCATCAAATTTACGTGAAGTGTATTATGTGGCAATAGTATCTTGAGAAAGCTGTTAAAAATGAAACGTGACAAAAGCAGATCTGCAAGCAGACTCCAGACGGGATTCTCCTGAGCACTGAGAAGAGTGGGCTGGGTGAGAAGGGAGTGCAGGGGAGAAACAGCAGGACCACTGGGGCTTATTCTTGTTTAAGGACTTTCTGAACCTGAAGGGACTTTAGAGAGGATGGCACCGGACTCCCTCACATTACTGGAAAAGCCCACACAGCTGAGGGCTTTGTCCAAGTTGCCCAGCCCGTGGTGGGTAGATGTAGGGCTTGAACCCATCTCCTGACTGGCAGCCTGGCATCTCCCACTCTCCATGCCACATTCTGTCCACACAAGATCCGCCTTAGATCACCAGCTTCTAGAAGGTAGGACCGGTCAGACCAGAAGGCTGGGAAGGGCCGAAGGGAGGGAACCAACCGGGTGGAGTGGCCAGTCCTGGGGGGCGTCTTTGTCAGAGGACCTGTGCTTCTCCTTCTTGGGAGCAGAACAGGCAGCGGCGCTCTCTCTTCTTGTAGTCCACAGAGCAGGCATGGCAAACCAGGCCTCCGCAGAGCCTGGGGACCACAGGTGTGAAGAGGGGGGAGCGCATGGTGTGGTTGGGGGAGGGTCACAGGGTTTGAGCATCTGCGAGTCCGCCAGTTTCTCACCTCCCAGCAGAATGGCTCTGGGTCTGTCTCAGGAGGCCTCCCCTTTCCTAAAGAGGGCCCCAGTGCCTCACCCCTCTGGAGTCCCGTGACTGGGTTATCCTGATGGCCCACTTTCCTCTTTTCTGCTGCTCATCCTGCCCCTGTGTTCCCAGAGGAAGGTGAAGGCAGCAGCTTCCTCTGTCCAGGAAATCTCTTCCCAGAGAAGCCCATTAGTCAGTCTGTTCTCAGAAGGTTTACACAGACCCCTCTTCCAGACACCACTCCTTGTCTGACCCTTTCCACTATTCTCGTTCATGTCTCTGCTAAGTGTTGGTAAAATGAGTGGGCAGCCTTAGGTGGCCTTTCATAATGGCCCAGTTCCTGGGGCCCTCTCTTCCCTGGGATGGGCAGGGTGCTGCGTGCTGGTGGATCCTGGGCTGTCCCAGAGGAAGTGTTCTGTGCCCTACCCGTTACCTGCAGGGGTACCGCCGAGACAGCCGGCCAAAGGTCTTGCTACAGCTGACACAGCACCCAGGGGCCATGGAAGAGAGATGCTGGACCTTCTGCCACAGGCTGTCCTTCTCTCTGATGGGCAGATGGAGGTGGGGATACACACACACACACACACACACACACACACACACACACACACAGGAAGATGGAGAGAATGGAAATGGCACAGACGGAGAGACAGAGAGGGAGAGAAAGAGAAACACAAAGAAGAGAGAGAGAGGGAGAGAATGGCAGAGAGAATCACACAGAGACACACACACACAAAGAGCAAGAGATGGCAGGACAGAAAGACAGAGACACAGAAATGGAAAGAGAGACAAAGGGAGATAGGGAGACAGTCACTCAGAGAGAGAGGAAGTCAGGAAGTTGGAAAGGGAGACAGAGAGACACATAGAGAAATAGATAGGGAGATAAATGTGGGGGAGAGAGAAAAACACAGGGAAAAAGATGCAGAGACAGACAAGGACAGAGACAGAGAAAGAGACACAAATACAGAGAAGGATGGAAAGACACATAAGGAGACATGATAGAGAAAGAGAAATGAAGGGACAGTGAGAGAGACACACACACACACATAAGAAATGGGTGAGTCTCCAGTCTTTCCGAGAAGGTGGTGACACCCAGGTACCTGTTGCCCAATATAACCTTGACCCATTATTTAAGAACTGTTCATATTCCGCCTCCTCCAAGGAGCACTCCCTGAGCACAGATGCCCAGGAGGTTTCTTGCTCCAGACTGCTTTAGCATATAATGCCTGTTATCTTTTATTTGACACTTACTACAAACTGTCCTGTCCTTATGTGTGTTTATGCTCCTGCAAAACTATGGTCTTCTTTTGCTTTTAAGGATTGTTTTAAAAGAATGTTTAGGAAGGTGGGTTGTTTTAAATTTTCATCAAAATGATACATACACATGATTTAAAAATCCAACAGTACAGAGAAAGGCAATACCTCAAAAGGCAAAGACACCCTCCCCACTCCTTTCTGTGCTCCGTGGCAAACCACTTACATCTTCTGGTTGTTTCTCCTTAATATTACTTCCATATTTCAGCAATATGCTCATATCCTTGCTGACTTATCAAGAGAGAACATCTACAGAGCTCCTTACCATAGTATAGAAGGATTTCACTTATTTAATACCATCTGTCCTCACTAACTCTTCCTCCTTCCTCCCAAAGCAGTGAAATCCGTCTTTTTTGTTCTTCTATTGGTTCCTATTGTAATTTGACAGAATATTCTCACACATTTATTTTTCACTCATTCTTTTAACTATTGATAGTGACTACGACTGCCATTCTGAATTATGCTGAGGCCAGCATCATTTCTCTTCAGCTCTCCCCGCCTACTTTCTAACTTGTCATCTGTTCCTACAATGTCTACTGAGGTAGCCACTAGCCACATGTGGCTGTTTAAATTTGCATTTAACTTAACAAGCTAAAAAAAATAAAAACTTTAGTTTCTTAGTTGTACCAGCCACATTTGAAGTTCTCAATCACTACCTGTGACTAGTAGCTACCATAGTGGATGGGGCAAATACGGAACATTTCCCTCTTCACAGAAAGTTCTATTGGATTCTATTCTATACTTAATATTGTTTAGCTGGTGACATTTATGTTGGTTCTGTAATGATAACTGCTTTCTGTGCCTTGCCTTCAGGCTGATTCTAACATGTAAAATAAATGAAGAGTATTTATATTATTAGACAATATATAAGCATTTATAATGTATTATAAAATATAATATATTATATAAGTATATAATGTATTACTTCAAGCAGAGCTAAGATGTGTTTCTCTTCTTGAAAACCTTTTCTTTTTCTAGGATTTTCTAATTGCCTTTCTTTGCCCCTTATGTGATTTGCTTTTAATAGAGCCTAATTATTCCCCTTCCCCCCAAATTCTTCATCATGTCAGGTATTCTACTGATTATCTTTCCCCTCAGAGACCTTCCTCATAGGCTCTCCATGCTTCTGCTACAGCCTAGACTGACTGCTTCTGGAACTTGCTGCCCACTTATCATCTTGGGAATTCCCTTTTCTTCTCTCCTGAACTCTACTGTTTCCTGAATTCCACATCTTCTCCTTTCTTGGCTTACTTCCTTGTTTTTCTGGAGCACATCCTTAATTAATTTCCTAAGAAAGCTGTGTGGGAAGTTAATTTTCTCTGACCTCTCTGAAAAATATCTTTTCTCTATCATCTTCCCCATAGTTTGGGTGGATATAGAATTCTAGAAAAACTCAGCTTTTCTCAGAACTTGAAAGAATTACACCATTGATTGATGCTTAACATTTGTTGAGTTCTACTTTTATCAGTAACTTGTCTTTTAAGATAGTCTCCTTATCTTTGTTTTACTGAAATTTCACAATGATACATGGGGATTTGGTATTTTTTACTCCCTTTCATTTTTTTGTGCTGGTCACCCAGTGAAATCTTGAAATCTGAAGATCTGTGTCCATCAGAGCTGGGAAAGTCTCTCACATTTTTATCTGGTTATTTCCTCCATTTTATTCTCTTTTGGTTTTTGAATTCCTGCCAGTTGGAGAAGACATTGAAACTCCTGGATTGATTCTCTTCTGTCTCTAATTCCATCTCTTTGGAATTAGAGATCCATCTCTCTATGCTTTTTATTCTACTTTCTCAGAGACTGCCTCATTTTTCTCTCCCAATCCTAGTGAACTTTAAAATTTTTCAGTGATATTTTTAATTTCCAAGAATGGTCCTCATCTTTTGGTGGTCACTTTTCACAGCATCTTGTTTCATGGGAGATGGATCTTTTTGTTTGTCTTTGTTTCTCTTTACGTTCTAGACTCTTCTCAATGTCTGGCGATCCTTGGTTGGCATTTCATGTTTAAGAAAGAGGTGATAAAAGCTGCGGTGGAGTTCCAAGTAGGGGAAAGGGTTGGCTGACCTGTAGCTTCTCTGTAGGAGCATTGGGCAGGGAGCTACTTGCCACATTAGACTTTCAAACGCTGAAATACACTACTCTTCTATTTGGTGCATCTAACTTTCTGTAGAGATGGAACTTTTAATAATTTGCCTGGGAGCTTGGTGCCTCACTGTTGGTGTTCTGTGGCTGGGAAGGCAGGCAGAAAGCAGGGGGTGGACACTGCCTTTTCTGATGACTTTATCAGTTAATTTTCCTGATTTCTGTCCCTCATCTCCCTCCTACCATATATGTTCCTGGTGTCTCTGGGCACGGAAGTTTTCACTTTGACTAAATCTAGTATGCGCTTCTCCATACCTTTTCCAGCTTCTGGAAATTAGCTGAAATCTCTCCATCTGTGGTAGGCTCCTCCAACTTTCTGTTGTAAGTTTTATTCTTTCACAATCATTTCAGTGTTATTTCAGGATAGAGAATAGATATGTGGTCAGTCTGCCATCTTGATGCAGAAAGCAAATCTATGGCTTTTTTATTTTTAAAGCTTAAGGACATATTTCCCACAGCACTTAATCAAGGGATATTATGTTACATAGTTTGGGACCTTGAGATGGATTTATTTAGCACTAGGAAAAGCATTTGTCTGTCCTGATGAACTGGTATATTTCCTTGGGACAGTGAAATTTAGGCAACTTGCTTTGTCTTTCCCTTTTTGATCCTGCTGCCAAGATGCTCTGAGCTAAGTTTTAACCCTACCCCTACCCCTACCTCTAACCCCTAACCCTAACCCTAATATTTCAGGAGCATATATTTTTCATCTACCATTAAATCTTATATTTTTATTTAACAATCAATATATGTCTTTTATGGTTAGCTACCTTAAATTATTTTGTGAGATACATAGCTAGTTTTTTATAGCTCTCTTCTCCGTTGACAGTTCCTTGGAGGAGGTCACTCCTTAAATTCTTTGTTCTTTCCAGGTTAAGTTCTCCCTTTTCTCATCTTTAATGTTACTTGGATTTTGTACAAGAGGATTGAGTCCTAGATGACCCCTCAGTGATCTTCCATTTCTAACGGAACCTGAGTCCGATGTTCTCCTACTTCCTGAACTGCGTAAAAGGATGACATACATGTGAATTATCTCCCCACTAGACTGAAGGGTAGAAACTAGACTTTCCTCTGTCCCCCAGTGAGCTTAGTGGTTTGGAATTGATCCTGGGGAGCCAGGCCTCTGGAACCCAGGACAGGTCCATAGGCCTAGTGGTCTGAGGAAGTCCAGTAGGTAGTCAGATGTAGGACATACTATTACCTCTTGGTTATCTCCTCCTTCTTCTCCCAATTCCTTCCCAACCCAAGGGATTCCTTCCCTTCTCCTAACCTTAGTAGGTGTATGCATATGTGGGATCGGGTTGGGGTGGAAGCATGCCTTAGAGTCAGAAGACTCAATGCAATCTATATGCTGTGTGTCCTTGGTGGCCAAGTCAGCCTCTCTGACCCTCATCTATAACATGGGGATAACAGCACAGGTGGCTAAAAGAAGGAAATGAGTTGGCATATATAAATGGGCCAAAACCCTGCTTGATAGTTGCTAGTAAAATGTAGTTTTCATTCCCCAGCCTCTACTTCCCATACCACCCCTCTTCCGCACTCCTGCCCCACTGTGTCCACCCTTACTGAATCAGTTCCAGCACCCTCCTCTTCACGGCATGGGTGAGGTCCCGCTGCCTTCCAAGCTCCTCCTCATACATGGCATCCCTCCTCTCAGCCTCCTGTTGCTTCTGTTCCAGCTCCGCCTGCAGCCGGGCCTTCTCTTCCTGACACCTAGGTGCAGAAGAAAGACTAAGTTCTTAGGGAAGAAAGCTCAGCATTTGTGACCGAGCTATCCTGGGCCTTTGCCTGGCAAGGACCCCCTGGGGGAAGGTGGTGGTCCTCCTGCAGCTGGAGCCCACACAGACACGCACATATGTAGGTACATGCCACACAACATGTACCACACACACACTCACATAAACACACATACTCCACATCCCCCAGTCCCCCCATGCCACATACCACACACACAACACAGACAACACAATACACACACACCACATACCACACACACAAATACCACACCATACCCCAAACTGAGCACCGTGTGCAGCATGACACCTACAGGCTGACTCATTACCATTCATAAAAGGTGTAGCCTCATGGATTCCTCTAGAGGGGATGAGCCAACATTTCCATGTGTTTTATTTCTTTTTCTTTACTTTCCCTTTTTAGAAAAATTTCTATTTAAAAATGTAATTTCCTTGAAAGGCATATGTATAGTCATGACAGCTCTCTGGATGGAAGGTGGGTGTCTGGGAACCCAGGCTGGATGGGCTGGGCCTGGTTCAAACAATTTGGGGTGCTTGGGGGAGAAGTGGTAGGTGGAATAGGATTTGGGGTGATTTTTTGGCTTTAAAATATTCGAAAAATTGTTACATTGTCTTTTCGATTAAAAAAATATTGTTAAACAGATGGCTTTCTTAAATTTCTGTTTAATTTTGGGCTTGGAACCTCCTCAGTTGTATTCTTCTTTCTTCTTTTTGTCTTTAGTGGCTTCTAGAAGGTTCCAAGAAGTCTACTGGACTGGAAGTAAAAAGGTCCCAGCCCCAGGACCCGGTCTCTTAGCCCCTCGCTCAGATGGGTGGGTGCTGCAATGGTGGGTGCACATCTTGTGGCCTCAGGTTATGTGTGTTTGTGCCCATATCCTGGAGTGTATCTGAGGGGAAGAGGCTTGCAAGAGGCTTGACAATGAATTGGGTTTATTATTTTTTTAAATGCTGCCATGTGGCATGCAGCAGGGAAGAAAACTAGGAGGGCTGTAAAAGCAAACCAACAACAGATAACCACTGAAATTACAGAAAGGCCAGTTCTTACAGCCTTAAGAAAGAGTGTTCTTGTGCTCAGCATTGGATCTGGTCCATGTGTTGACCTTTAATGAACACTCTGGGCTCCAGTCTCCTCATTTCGTAGTATTGGTATTTCATTCTCCTGAGCTAGTTTACTTGCCCACGGATCCCAGGGCTATTGGTGTGGCCCTGCAGGCCCTCATGTGATTGCTGTGGTTAGTGAGCGTCTTTGTGGTGGTAGGAAATGTTTATTAAGCACCTTCTGTATGCCAGTGCTGTTTTAGGTGCTCGGAATGGAGCAGTGTCTATGACTCCTGGTGGAACTCATTCCATGTTTGGGGCAGTGGTCAAAGCAAGTGATAAACCAACACAATAGTGAAACTAAGTGTATGACAGAGATAAATAGGGGACTGAGAGAGACTTGAGAGGTATCAGGGAAGGCTTCTTAGACAAGGTGACTTTTAAGTAGATCTCGAAGACGAAAAGTCAGCAAAGGGCACACGCAAAGTTCTGCAAGTTGGAGAGAACTTGGCTTGTTTGAGGAACTGAAAGAAGCTGGTGGAGCCAGGATACTGCAAAGGGCAAGGGGTGGGGAGGACAGGCGATGAGGTGGGAAGTAGGTGGGGCCTGGTCTATCCTTCTGTGGCCCCATGCGGAGCAGACTTCAGTCTCGCAATGGGAAGCCAGTGAAGTATTTTAAGCAGAGGGTGACAGACACTCCTAGTGCAGGAGGGGACATGGAAAGAATGAAAGTCTACTGAGCACTTACTACGTGCCAGGCACTGAACTTAGTGCCTTATCGGCTTGTTTCATTTAGTTTTCATACATTTATGGGACAGGTAATATGATCATCATTTTATAGAAGAGAAAGTAGCACTTCTGAGAGGGAGTAACACTTGCCCAGGGTCACACAGCTTGATAAGTGGAAGGAGCAGAAATTCAGATGGAGATCCGTGCAGCTCTAAACTCTTTTTGCCTCCCACATCTTCATCCATGCGGAACCCTACAGGACCACCAGTGATGTGTGGCATCAGTGCCGAGTGGGCAGCAGATGGGAGCGAAGGATGATCCTGTGAGCCCCTGGCATGTCTCAAAGGAGCTCAGTGCTACCAAGGGCTTGGGGACATGATGTTTGCATAAGTCCCCATCTGAGGTCTTCTTCCAATCATACCGGTCCTAATCACTTTTGCTTTAAGGTTTTACCCAGAAGGCAGAGGAAAGAAATCCACCTTCTTGGGAAGGTGGTCTCAGAGAGCGCATGAGTGGAAAGAGGAACTTTAGAGATTTGACCATCTCCTTTCGCAAATCAGACACCTGAGGCCAGAGAAGGAAGGCCGGTTTCCCAGGGCCCCAGCCAGAAAGCTGGGAATTGGGTACTGGAAGCCCCAAAGCTCAGTTCCAAGTATATTTTCATAGGCCCTGGTGCTGTGCTGGAGGCTGTTACCTGGATGGTCTGCCTGTCTTCCCTGTCCATCTAGCCTGTGCTCTGCACCCATGGGCTGCCCTCCACCCACCTTCAGTCCATTTCCACACCACAGCCAGATGATCCTTTAAAAACCTAAGTCACACCCTGAGACCCCTGGCTCAAGACTCTGCTCTGGCCTCCTATAGCATGTGGGAGTCCCCCTGCTGCAGCCACTGGGGCCTGCTGTCCCCTGCACACTTTCTCCGGGTGGTTGCATTTGCTGGTACCCCTCGCCTGGACCATTTCTCTTGAGGTATTTGCACAGACTGGTTTTTCCTGGGTTTCTGCTCAGATGTCATCTCCGCGGCGGAGGCTTCTGTGACTCTAGACCTAGATGACTCTCCTGTCTCTCTCTATCCCTTTTCCCAGCTTGATTTTCCCCCACAAAGCCTCTGACTACCTGACATCATATTTCTACTCGATGATGTACTGTCTGTCTCCCCAGGTCTGTGACAGTGGACACGGCCTGGGCTGTTCACTGCTGTCCCTCCAGCTCATGGCCATAGTGAAGGCAAAATACATATTGTTGGCGGACTGAACGGGCCCCCGTGGCACTTCCATTCCCTGGCGGTAAGATAGCTGTCACCAGCTTGATGCCCGTGGCCCCTTTTCCCAGGAGTGGGGTGTTTGTCCTAAGTTCCCTGGATCCCAGGAGGCCGAGGAGCACATCCCCCGCCTCGCCTCCGAGCTTCGGGTAGTCTCCATCAGCGTTGCCATGACTCTCCCGTAGAACCCCTAGCCACACCTCCCTCCTGAGCTCCACGCTTAGCTGCCTGCCTAGCAGCTCCACTGGGGGGG
>JAQQAC010015615.1:43990-63440 GCA_029783875.1 Phataginus tricuspis | reverse complement strand
TGTCTTTTTAATAAAGGTCTGTAGACTGTTACCTTCATTGGTCAAAATAAGGAAATATTCCATGTTCTTATGCCAAGATTAATTTTTAACTTGGCAAGAAAGTTCCTAATTATTTTATATTGGCTTTTAAAATTCTGTATGCGTTAGAATGTGTTCACTGTGATGTGTTATCGTATTACATAGTAAGGTATATATCATAGTAATAAACTATAGTATACATGACATGATTAGACTTTGTGGGCCAGTTTATTACTTCATTGTTAGAAGTAGCAGGTGGGCAGGGATAGATATAGTAATAAAGCTTATAGTTCAGGAAATAATCATTTTACTACATTGTAATTCTCTCTGTCAAGTTTGCAGGTCTCAGTGTTTAGTATTGTACTTATTTGATTTGAAATGTAGCTGCATCATATGGATTAACTGCTGTATTTCCAGCTATAGTGGCAAAGTTATTTTGCTGTATATTTCCTGGAAATGCCATATTTATCAGTGAAAACCTGGAAAACTTCCTTTCTGTGCTTTGCTAAAATTCATCTCAGTACACTACTATAATTTTGTATATGCTACTTTCATTAAGAGATAATAGGAAGTCAAATTGTGTTACCTATATTACTTTTTAAGGTTTTTCCAATGTCAAATCTTTCATTTAAACAGAAAGTAAGCACTTCAGTTCATAATCAATCGCACATTGTCATTCACTTCTCTGTTTAATACTAAAATTGTCATATAATTCTTTTTTTTAACACAAATATTATATCTGACCTATTATCATATTTACACTTTTTATTAGGTGGACCCCACAGGAGAATATGGAAATCTGGTGACTATACAATCATTTAAAACAGAATTTCGTTTAGCAGGAGGTTTAAATTTACCAAAAAGAATAGACTGTGTGGGGTCTGATGGTAAGGAAAGGAGCCAGCTTGTCAAGGCGACACCTCCCTTCCCTGCTGTGCTGTGGTTCCTGGAGGGTTAATGAAAGACGTCCAAGAAAAACTGTAGTTGATATTTTTCTTGCTTTAGTTGGGTTATTTTTATTCTGAATAATTACAAGTGTGGAATACTTACCGAGTAGAAATATGTTTCCTAGAAGCAAAACCGTTTTCCTCATTTTTTTTGTGTGTCTCTGAAAGACCATCATTATTCCAACAGTTGCTTGAAATAAAAGAATACTTTTAACACTACATACATGATGAAATCAACAATCAGCTTGCTTGTTAGGGAAAAACATGTTGGTGGTTGTTGCTTATTTTGTTGAATAGTCCCAGTTGAAGACCATTGTTTCAGTGTCCTGAGGCAAGCACTGTGCTTAGTGGTATTAAATGTACCCAAAGGGGACAGCATCCCTCCCTTACTTTTGTTCCCCAGTCTGGGCCTTGCTGGGAAGTAGTAGAGAGGAAACAGTGCTGCCCCACCCAGGTATTTTGCAGCATGCTCTCAAGTAGAGGAGTTTTAATTAGTCTAATTGCAAAAGCAGCGAGGAGAAACTTCTTTTTTCTGAACTGGTTTGCCTATACAATGTTACAGCGTACTCTAAGTGAAAGAACAGCATTAGGTCTTCATTATTTAAGAGACTGTTCAGAGGAGCACAGATGCCCAGATTGGTTTCTGATTGCCTTTTGCTGTCTTCAGATGACTCTCTGTGATTTCATAGTAGAATGAACTGTGTTTGGCTGTTTGTGCTTTGGTCATTCTGAAGGGCCGTGATGACCTGCGACAAGATGCTGTCATGCAGCAGGTTTTCCAGCTGTGCAATACACTGCTGCAGAGGAACCCCGAGACCAGGAAGAGGGAACTGACTATCTGCACGTATAGGTGACTGGTTTATACTTCTGCTGCTTTAACAAGAAGGTGTAAAAAAGTGTTCAGACCAGGATTCAGCAAATGTTTTCTACGAAGGACTACATAGTAAACATTTTAGACTTTGTGGGCCACATGAGGTCCCTGTTGCAGATTTTCTTTACATACCTTTAAAGCTGAAAAACCATTCTTAGATTATAGTCTGTTCAAAAACAGTCATGGCTGGGTTTGATTTGGACAATAGTATTTTACATTTTCTTTTTCAGAAGTATTTGTTAATATTAATTACAGTTAGGTGTTTCTTATAATCACCTAAAGTATCTTTCCCTTTTTTCTGACTATTTGGCCTATTTCTGGTATAAAATTGCTCTTAAGATGCAAGGTGGTGTTAAGAAGAAAATACAGATTCAGTGAAGAATATAGTATATTACAGGTTAGTTTTGACTAGGTGATGCATTTGCATGGTTCAAAAATCCAACAACAAAAAAAGGTATAAAAAAAGAAGCCCCTCTTACCCTATTCCTATCAACCTTACCCTCTTAACTCCCTTAAGCACCATTTTCATTTGTTTCCAGTATTACACAAATAGCATTTATGACTATATTTCCCTCTTTCCCCTCTTTCTTAGACAAAAGGCAATATATATATCTTTGAGTTTTAAAAAAACTCAACAATGTATTACAGAGTTCTAGAAAAAGTTCTTACTGTATATGCTGGGACTCAGACAACCAAATATCTATGTGCCTGGCCTAATTTTTCTCTATCAAAACTACATTTTTACAAGTATACTGAACAAGCCTGAAATCTTAGATGTTAGAGCATTCATTTTTTTTTAAATGCAAGTCTCTTAGAAACAGTACATAAGTTCTGAAAGAGGCTTTATACTTGACTCTTCATCATGCCTTATGCCAGTAAATACTTTTTCTTCTTTGTGGTAGCTATTTTTAGCATCCTCCTCAGTCAGGGTTCTGGGAGAAAGAATGAATCAACTTCATTTCTATGTGTCTACAATGGTACTAGCTGTGCACCTTGGGAGAACTGAGAAAATAGTCATCAGTTATTTTTTGTGATATTCACACAGGATACCCCGATACCCAGCTGAAATAGGCTATTCCAGAGAGTCTTAGTACCAGGGTTACCATTTGCCTTTTAAATTTAAATTCAACTCTTTCCCTCAACCAGTATCACAGTTGGACTCCAAGATGAGAAAAAACCAATTTATTCCTTTCTAGATCAGTCTCTCTCTTTTTTTAATTGAAGTATCATTTAAATATAAATCTTATATTGGTTTCAGGTATACAACACAGTGGCTCAACAGTTTACCCTTATTATTAAATCCTGACCCCAACTAGTACAGTTACCATCTAGATCAGTCTCTTAAAAAAAGGTTTGACATTTTCCCTGCATAATTAGATACTGATACAGAATAATTGATCAATGGAAAAGAGACCTTAGGTGGAATATGCTAGGAGACAAGAATGTTCATGTTATTAAGCGTTAGGGGGTCAGTGACAGGGCAGGGTCTCCTGGGATGGGGCATTTAGAGGTATTTAGGCAAAAGGGAAATCACTTGTAAAGGCCATAAGATCCATTCATTCATTTGTTCAATAAATGTTGATTTACATGCCTAGTATTATGTTGGATACTATACAAGATGCAGTGGATATAAAAGTGATAAAACATGGCCTTAGTCCTTAAAGAGCTCACAGTCTACTAGCTCACAAACATAATTATAATGCAGAGTGTTACATGCATTGTTAGTGATGGTGCCCCTAGAGTTGTGGAACATCACAGGAGCAGACCTGGCCTCAAGAAGGCATGCAAGTCATTGGAAAAATTTACATTGTGGATGGTGGCTCAGTAGTCATGGACCTTTTGCTCTTTGGACATATTCTCTGCTTAAAGTGAAACCCTGTCTTTCCTTTAGTCTATAAAAGAAGTCTTTCATCAGATCAGGTTCAACCTTTCAGAAGGGCTGATTCCAAATAAGGTTAGTCAGTTATGCACGTATCTCATACTCAACATAAAGTAGAGCTCGTAATTAATTACCTCCACCTCCATCCCAACCCTCAAAAAACCCCAAACCAAAAACAACTAACTCTTCCCCATCTCAACAAATGCAACCTTCCCCCAGTTGCTCAGAACAAAGCCTAGAGGCCTTATTTTCTTTTTACTTTTATTGTTATGGAAAATTTCAAACATGTGCATAAGTAGATAGTACAAGGAGGTTTGTTATATTACTGTCACCCAGCTTCAATTGTCAACTCGTGGATAGTTTTGCTTCATTTCTGCTTCCACCCACTTCCTCCCCTTCAATATTATTTTGAAGCAGGCTGTCATATCATTTCATGAGTAGTATTTCAATGTGATAATGTCTCTTAAAAAAAAGCATAACCACAATACTGTCATCTAAAACAATTAGCAATAATTCTTACATATCACCAAATATTCAGGTTCATTTTAAATTTCACTCTCTCAAATCTCACATGTAGTCTATCAAGTTCTTATTGGTCTACTTTATTTAGTCAAGTCACTTTTTATCACCTCTCCCATTACTGCCCTGCTCCAATCTACAATCACTTCTCTTCTAAAGTATCCAGCTGACCCCTTACGTGCCTTGGCTCTCCAAAGCTAGTTCTCACAACAGTTAGAATGATCCTTTAAAAGAGTGTACAACAGTATGTCCGTGTCCTCTTCAAAACCCCAGATGACTTCACCTTAACCCTGAGTGAAAGTGATCTGCATCTGCTCTTCTCCTCCCATTTTCTCTACCACTCTTCCCACCCTTACCTCTCCCTTGCTCTTTATGATGAATAGTTACCTCCACTTGTTTCGCCTTGGGGCTTTTTTACTTTGTTCTGTCTGGAATACTCTTCCCTCAGATCTTTGCCTGAGTTACTCCTTCATTCAGGTTTCTCTCCAATGCACCTCCTCAGAGAGGTCTTCTCTGACTGCACCTCTGTTACTCACTGTTTTTTTTGTTCTATTATACTTGTTATCTGGCATCATTAAATGTTCATTATTGTATAAGTCCCCTCGCCAGGATGACTCTTTCTAAGGGCATGTTCATTTGCCTCGCTTGCCACTCTGTCCTTAGTATGTTGGCCGCGTGTGAAATACATAATAGACTGCCAGCAAATATAGTGAATAAATGAATGAAAGGCCTCCTTAAGACACGAAACATAAAACAGGTCAACAAATGTGAGTACATTAAAATAAAAAATTTATAAAATTAAAGAGACTGTAAAGCAGCCAGTTGAGAAAACAAATATAATAATGTTAATAAAATAAAAAGGGTTTGTTGTAATATTAATAACAACAAGGGATTTATATATAGAATACATAAATAGCTCTTAGAAACCAGTAATAAAAAGACTAAGAAGCCAGTAGGAAAATGAGTAAAGAATATAAACAGGCAATTCACAAGAAGAAAACATTTGAATGGCTAATAAGCCTATACATAATACTCATCCTTACTGGGAATCTGGAAAATACAAATTGAAACCACAGTGCGATATGATCACACACTCAGATTGGCAAAATGTAAAAGTCTTACAGTACTGCATGCTGGAAAAGTTATGGAATAAACTGCTAGTGAGTATATAAATTGGCACTACCACTTTGGATAGTTATTTGGCAATATTGTTTAACTTAGTTGAAAAGTCCATCCCAGTGACCGAACTATTCAATTCCTAGCGTATATATACTCTAGAGAAACTGAAATATGTTCACCAGTAAACTAGTTCATTGCAGCAGTGTTTTGGGGAAATCTGGAAACAATGTAAATGTCAATCAATATGCAGAGTGGATAAGTTGCATAATAACAGCATATTTGTACAATATACAGTTGTTAAAATGACTTAGAGTTAAGTGTGCTAATGTAGCTAAAGGTAGAATAGTGTTGAGTGAGAAAAGAACAGATTGCAGAAGCATACAGATACAATACTGTTTATTTAAAGCTTGCAACTATTTATGTATGTATTGCTTTGCAATAAACATATACCAAAAAAATACATGGATGTGATAGCAAATTAGCAGTTATTTTGATGGGAGGAATAGGGGGTCAATGAGGGTGACAAAGGGAGCTGTTTCTCTTTCAGCAAATACAAGAAAATCTTAGATTTGTTAAAGCTGTTTAGTGAAGAAAAGGGTGTTTATATGATTTTCTATACTTCATGTATGTTTATAATATGTCATAATTTTTAATCTTCCCAGTAAAACTGCTCATTTTATGTTGGAGGTTACATTTCCTTTTGGTAAAGCTACAAAGCTATAAAGACAGAATATGTATACTTTTGATTAGTAAGATATCCTAAAATTGAGATGACCTGCAATATTTTCTAAAGTGAAATTCTTCATATTTGCTTGACATGAAAAGTATAAGGAAAGCAGAGTTAATTCCACTGCTAAATGGAGCAAACCAAGTATGGCTCAACCACATGTGATGAAGAGCATTGTTCACAGCATTGACCTCTCAGATGATCCTGGGGGTTGAGGATGAGCAGATTCTCATTAGTCTCAGCAGCCTAGAAAATGTTATTTTTTTTGAGCTTAAGTTTATTTTTTGGTTGCTTGTCTCCAAAGAGCTTTGTCTCCTGTGGACAGAGAAATAGTAATACAATTTGAAAAATTGCTTCACACTGATGACTGTAGTAGTTGAATGATGGTCACATGTGCTTTAATGCCCTTCCATAATCAAAGATATTTAATCTGTGTCTTCAGGTGGTTCCCCTTTCTCAGCGAAGTGGTGTTCTTGAGTGGTGCACAGGAACTGTCCCTATTGGGGAATTTCTTGTTAACAATGAGAATGGTGCTCATAAAAGATACAGACCAAAGGACTTCAGTGCCTTTCAATGCCAAAAGAAAATGATGGTGAGTGACAGTCAAAAGTATAAATTATTGCAAGATTTAGTAGTTTATTAAAACTGACAGTTATCGCATATTATAGAATACAAAAGGATTTAATATAATGTAGTACAAAAGGTTTTAATGATACTAAATAAAAGTAAATAAGCTCACCAAAATGAAAGTGTGTGAGTGCAAGGAAGGTTTTTAGACTTTGTAAAGTGTCAAATCTTGTCTGATGAAAAATTCAACATTATTCAGTGTTTGCTAATTCACTGGCCATCTGGCTTGACATTCATTTACCCTATCAGCAACATTTATTGCATTTCTGCTCTCTACCAGGTACTCTGGTGGGACTTCAGATATTATGACAAATCTTTATCATATTTGCCCTGTTTTAAGATGAGGAGTTTAGAGAATTTAACTTTCCCGAAGTCAATGAGTTAATAATTGGTGGAGCAAGGATTTGAATCTTGTCTATGCAACTCAAAAATCCATTTACTTTTAGTTCTGTTGTGCAGTTACACATGTTTTCTAAAATGTGTTGTAAAGTAAGGTAGGCACTTTGGATGGGAGGTTGGCTACAATAGGCACAGAGGAAGAAGTGGTTAGTTCAACCTGGCAGGGAGGAGTGGAGAGAATCAAAAGGTTTCATAGAGAAGATGGTGTTTGAGCTGAGTTTGTGAGCGAGTTGGTTTACCTAGCAACAGAAGCATACAGGCAAAGAGCAGGAGGCATAAACAGGCAGTTAAAGACAGCATTGGCTTAGTCTTTGAGGAGGAATCGATGAGATTAGAGCAGAAGTTGTTAGCCAAAAAATGTAGCAGTGCTTTATAAAATGCTAAGAAATTTGCACTTTATCCTGTAGAACTCTTGAGAAGGACAGTAATATCAGATTTGCATTTTAGAAAGAAAACTCACCAGCACTGTGGCTTATGTATTTTTTTTATTAAGGTATCATTGATATACACTCTTATGAAAGTTTCACATGAAAATCGTTGTGGTTACTACATTCACCTATATTATCAAGTTCCCCCACAACCCATTGCAGTCACTGTCCATCAGTGTAGTAAGATGCCAGAGTCACTACTTCTCTTCTCTGTGTTACACTGTCTTCCCCGTGACCCCACACACACCATGTGTATTAATCATAATACCCCTCAAACCCCTTCTCCCTCCCTCCCCATCCACGCACCCCCACCCCTCCCCTTTGGTAACTGTTAGTCCCTTCTTGGAGTCTGTGAGTCTGCTGCTGTTTTGTTCCTTCAATTTTGCTTCATTGTTATACTCCACAGATGAGTGAGATCATTTGGTACTTGACTTTCTCTGCCTGGTTTATTTCAATGAGCGTAATACCCTCTAGCTCCATCCATGAGGTTGCAAATGGTAGAATTTGTTCTCTTCTTATGGTTGAATAGTATTCCATTGTATATATGCAACCCATCTTCTTTATCCATTCATCTACTGATGGGCACTTAGGTTGCTTCCATTTCTTGGCTATTGTAAATAGTACTACAGTAAACATAGGGGTACATATGTCTTTTTGAATCTGAGAACTTGTTTTCTTTGGATAAATTCCTAGAGGTGGAATTCCTGGGTCAAATGGTATTTCTATTGTTAGTTTTTTGAGGAACCTCCATACTGCTTTCCACAATGGTTAAACTAATTTACATTCTCACCAGCAGTGTAGGAGGGTGCTCCTATCCTCACCAGCATTTGTTGTTCCTAATCTTTTAGATGGTGGCCATTCTGACTGGTGTGAGGTGATATCTCATTGTGGTTTTAATTTGCATTTCCCTGATAATTAGCGATGTGGGGCATCTTTTCATGTGCCTGTTGGCCATCTGAATTTTTTCTTTGGTGAATTATCTGTTCATATACTCTGCCCATTTTTTAATAGGGTTATTTGCTTTTTGGGTGTTAAGGTGTGTGTGTTCTTTATATATTTTGGATGTTAACCCCTTGTTGGTATGTCGTTTACAAATATATTCTCCCATACTATAGGATGCCTTTTTGTTCTGCTAATGGTCTCCTGTGCTATACAGAAGCTTTTTAGCTTAATATAGTCCTATTTGTTCATTTTTTATTTTGTTTCCTTTGCCCGAGGAGATGCGTTCAGGAAAAAGTTGCTCATGTTTATATTCAAGAGAGTTTTGCCTATGTTTTCTTCTAAGAATTTTATGGTTTCATGACTTACATTCAGGTCTTTGATCCATTTCGACTTTACTTTTGTGTATGGAGTTAGACAGTAATCCAGTTTCATTCTCTTACATGTAGCTGTCCAGTTTTGCCAGCACCGGTTGTTGAAGAAGCTGTCATTTCCCCCATTGTATATTTATGGCTCCTTTATCATATATTAATTGACCATATATGCTTGGGTTAATATCTGGGCTCTCTAGTCTGTTCCACTGGTCTATGGGTCTGTTCTTGTGCCAGTACTAAATTGTCTTGATTACTGTGGCTTTGTAGTAGAGCTTGAAGTCAGGGAGTGTAATTCCCCCTGTTTGATTCTTCCTTCTCAGGATTGCCTTGGCTATTCGGGGTCTTTTGTGATTCCATATGAATTTTAGGAACTGATTGCTCTATTCGTTGAAGAATGCTGTTGATATTTTGATAGGGATTACATTGAATCTGTAGATTGCTTTAGGCAGGATGGCCATTTTGACGATATTAATTCTTCCTACCCAAGATCACGGGATGTATTTACATTTTTGGGGATGTTCTTCAATTTCTCTCATGAGTGTCTTGTAGTTTTCAGAGTATAGGTCTTTTACTTCCTTGGTTAGGTTTATTCCTAGGTACTTTATTCTTTTTGATGCAATTATGAATGGAATTGTTTTCCTGATTTCTCTTTGTGCTTGTTCATCATTAGTGTATAGGAATGCAACAGATTTCTGTGTATTAATTTTGTATCCTGAAGCTTCGCTGAATTCAGATATTAGTTCTAGTAAGTTCTAGTAGATTTGTAGTGGATTCTTTAGGGGTTTTTATGTACAGTATCATGTCATCTGCAAATAGGGACAGGTTAACTTCTTCCTTACCAGTCTGAATGCCTTTTATTTCTTTGTGTTGTCTGATTGCTGTGGCTAGGACATCCAGAACTATGTTGAATAAAAGTGGAGAAAGTGGGCATCCTTGTCTTGTTCTGATCTTAAAGGAAAACCTTTCATCTTCTCACTGTTAAGTATGATGTTGGCTGTGGGTTTGTCATGTATGGGATGTTGAGGTACTTGCCCTCAGTAGCCATTTTGTTGAGAATTATGGGTTATATTTTTGAGAAAGCTGTCTAGCGGCCTTAGATGGGAGATCTGAACTAAGGGTAATAGCAAGTAGGAATGGAGAATAGGCAATGCATGTAAGAAATATTAAGGAGCAGAACTAATAGAATTTGGTTGCTGACTAGAAGTAGGATTGGGTAAAAAGAATAATCAGGGGCTCCCACTTTTCTGTCTGGTGTGATTGGGTGCAGGGAGAGGCTATTTACTGTTGCAAAAAACAGAGGAAGTGGTTGAAGTTTGATGAAAATGAGGAGGTGATGAATTAGTTTGGAATTGGGAGTGATTAAAGTGAAAATGCTGAGCGGGCAGTTGGAGAAGCAGTATCTTAATGAAGCACCTGGGCCAAAGACACAGATTTGGACGTCATCAGCATGTAGATGAGTGTTGAGCCCTAGAAGCAGATGAGCTGTGCTTCAGGCAGTGTGACATATATAGTGAGATGCTGGAGGACAGCTTTGAGACGTGTTCGCTGCTTTGCCAGCCACCAGTGGTGATTCCATTTTTCCTCCTTTCCTGAATTTCCTGTTGTACCCCTACTTCTATGATACCAGCTAAGATCATCTGGAGCTACTTTTGGCATTTTTCTGTTTACCTCCACATAGATAACAGAATCATTCAAATTAGAATTGAATTAAAACAAATAACAGTCACTAATGGTGTGGCTCTTTCCCCTAAGATAAACACGCAAACCCTAAAGGGATTATAACTTGTTATTAATTGCTTCCTGACCAGACTATTATTTCTTACTCATCTTATTATTGCCTCTATTATCTATCATACTGTTTTCCACATAGAAACTCTTAGTTAAGTAGACCTTAATTAAGTTAGTTGAACATATATTGAGAAAATAATCTTATATCTGATCTTTTTAAAGGATGTGCGAGAGAAGTCTTTTAAAGAGAAACATGAAACTTTTATGAATGTTTGCCAAAATTTTCAACCAGTTTTCCGTTACTTCTGCATGGAAAAATTCTTGGACCCAGCCATTTGGTTTGAAAAACGATTGGCTTATACACGCAGTGTGGCTACTTCTTCTATTGGTAATGTTCTTAATACGTTTTGGGGGATTCAGCACTTCCTACATGCTGAGCTGCAAGGAAATGGTGGTGGGGATGGTACTTGTCATTCAACCACCTTCATCATTAGATTATTGTACATCTTGTTCATCTTGATTCTTAGCTTCTAACTGTAGTGCTTCTTAGCTTTTGCCAGGAGAGAATTCTCCTATCCCAAGGTAGGGAAATAACACTGGTTATTCTTCTTTGTTTAATAGTGACTGAGACTTATTTTCTCTCCCCTCGATATATTATTTTCTGAGATTTTCTTTGAGATACAATAAAACCCACAACTATATTTAAATCATATCCTGTAAATATTGTTGTTCTTTTGCATAGAACCTCTGCAATACCATAATATTACCATCCAATGATTGATTCTGTTTAATAAGATTTTGCTTTCCAAATAGAAATCATGATGTATATTTAAATAAGCAGTCTACATGTATTTTCACTTTTTTCTTAATTTCTAAGATATTAAAATAGTGCAATTAACAAAATACTAAAAGTATGAGAACTGACAGGAACATCAGAGATCTTTTAATCTATTGATTTTTAACTAAAGACCATTCCTCTATCACTAGAATACCATACTCCAAGGAGGCAGAGGATGTATGTTTTGAAAAAGTTCTACATAATTATGAATCCCTCTTCTTTTCTACATTGAAAAATCACTAATCTGGTTCAACTAATGTAGTTTAAAAGCAAGCAATAAAGCCCCTAATGGCAGAGCTAGCCAGGCACCCGGCATCCTGACTCCCTTCTAGTGTTTTCCTGGATATTGTGGCTCTCAGTGGGTTGAAAGCATGTTAAGGCGCGTCATCTTCCATCTTAAAACAGAGATGCAGTTTTCCTGGATATGTACCTGATGAAATGAATTAAGGGTTAATTGGTGTCAGATACAATTCATCAAGAGGGAGAAATGTTTGATGAAGAATGAGTTTACCCATACGCTTCTCAATTTAGACGTGTACTCAGTAAATATTTGAGTGCATATATGCACTGCTTTGCCCTGGGAAATAATGGGTCTCAACTTTAACCACACTAATTTTCAACTACTAATATTTTTAAATGTGTGCTTCTTTGTGAAGAAAAAACTTGTTTTAACAAATCATGTCGGATTTGTAAAGGGCAGTATAAATGAAAATAGCTGGCAAGATTTGACTTAAACTCAAAATGACCAGGTACATATGTAATTTCCATTAAGTAGACTAAAAAGCCTAAGCTACTTAACATGATACTGATTCAGTAGAATTAGTTGAATTATGGCTAAATGTGTTATAGAATAGATGACATCAGTGATTTCAGGTGTTTTTTTTCCAGTTGGTTACATACTTGGACTTGGTGATAGACATGTGCAGAATATCTTGATAAATGAGCAGTCTGCAGAACTTGTGCATATAGATTTAGGTAAGTAATAAAAGATGTGCAGCTTTATTCTGTTAATAAATATGTGGCCACCAAGAATGTCTGCCTGCCAGGATATCACATGAAGGATAAGGAGCATCCAGCAAAATAATGAATTCCATTTAAGAGAAGAGCGTAAGCACAGTGATGCTGGATGGAACAGCCAGCCAGCTCTGCCTGGGGTAGGACTGACACTTACTGCAAGAGGGGACATTTAACTTAGGTCAGAGAGAAAGGAAGGAAGGCTAACTAGACAGCAGAGCAGATGTGAAAGGAGGAATGGAGAAGATGTAGCATGTTTTAGGAATGGGGAAACAAAATATGGCTGGAGTTTACCTGCAGTTGAGCAGCTTGAGAGATTGGTACTAGTCTGTAAAAAGCCAGCCTTAGAGTTTCGACTTTAATCTGTTGAACAATGGGAAGTAAATTAAGATATATTTAAGTAGAATATGATCGTATTTGATTATTAGGAAGATCATTTGGAGAGCAGTCTTAGCAGCAGGAAGGCAAACTATTATTATTACAATAATTTAGAAAAGAGATGACGTTTTGTACTGAAGTTGTAGAGACTAGGAGATTGGATCTGGGGGACATTTTCCTAGACCTGCACCAGTGATACTAGATGGGGAAGGAATGGGACAAGGGAACTCCACGGGAACTGAAGTCCCTGGCAGGTTTTGTAAAGAATAAGGAAGCACTGAGTTTAGTTTTACACATTGTTTTGAGGTATTATTGAGACTTCCTGGTGGAGTGGGCAGTTTAATTATAGGAAAGCAAGGAGGTTGAGCACAATGACAGATGTAGAACCCTCAGCAAATAGATTTCACTTCAAGTCATTGGACTGGAGGAGTTCTGATCTTATACATCATCCTTGATAAAGAGGACTAAGAATACAATCTGAAATTGTATCATTTGTATCAGCATTGAAAAGGCTGAGTCGGAAAAAAATTCACCAACAAATTGTGGACACTAGGAGGTGGGATGTCTTGGAAGCCAAGGGAGGGGAACTGTGATGAGGGAAGAAGTGCTTGGCAGTGTCTGATGCAGAAAGTCAGGTAAGGGGTGCTGAAAATAGGCCTGTGAATTTAGTCAGTCTTAAGTGGCCTGAGAAGTAAGCTTTGGATAGAATAAAAGAAGAGAGATTGTGAAAAAGCAGAGTGTCAAGTGAAAGGTAAGGATGTATATGCTCAGAATGTGGAATTGGTCTCTATGGAATTTAGATGTGAAGGGAAGGATAGAAGAGAAATTTGCTATAGAGATGAGACACATTTGGTCCTTTTTATTTTTTTTGTTTGTTTTGAGGGTTTTTGTTCATTTGCTTTTTTAAGATGGGAGAGATGTGAACATTAGATACTGATAAGATACAGGAGAGGGAAAATGGAAATAGCAAGGGAGATCATGAAGGGAGGAGGCAGAGTGCTTTACGTTGCAGGCGTGTTGGCTTTTCTGCTGAGAGAGGAAAGGATGAGCACTGATAAGTCTTACCCTAAAGGGAAAAGAATTGGAGAGAAATTATATTTGCTCCTCTTTTCTCTGAAGCACAGAAAGCATGTTTATTTAGTAAGAACTGGAGGGATGGTAATGAGCCTTAAGAGAACAATGAAATTCTAAAACAGGCACCATGGAAATGAGACCCACAGCTGACTAAAAAGGAATAAATAAAGACATGCCAGGCAGTTGACGGGGCAGTTTTCTTAGGCGATAATCCTAAACTGTAGTGTCACTGGATGCTTTCCTGCAGCGTCCCTGGGGTTGGAATGGTCCATGCGGCAGGGCAAGGGGCCAAGGGAATCTGAGGCACTAGTGTGAGTGACCACCACGCAATCTGTACCCTGAGCTGCGCAGGGAAGGAAGAGAGGCTGACAGACTAGAAATCTCATGAGTTTGAAGACTGTTTAATAAGGAGAAGGGAGTAGAAGAAGAAGAGGTTTTTATTAGGATGTGTAATTAAGATTTCAAAGAATGTGCAGCTGTAGGGGATTATAAATTCTACAGCATAGACATTTAGAGAAGACATCATACCCATTCTCCTTAAGTTTTTCCAAAAAATAGAAGAGGAGGGAATACTTGCAAGCTCATTCTGTGAAGCCAGCATCACTCTAATACCAAAACGAGGCTAAGGCACCATAAAAAAGAAAACTACAGACCAATATCCTTGATGAACATAGATGCAAAATAGTCAGCAAAATATTAGCAAACCAAATTCAAAAATACATCAAGAGGATCATACATCATGATCAAGTGGGATTCATCCCAGGGATGCAAGGATGGTACAACATTCAAAAATCCATCAACATCATCCACTATATCAATAAAAAGAAGAACAAAAACTGCATGATCATCTCCATAGATGCTGAAAAAGCATTTGACAAAATTCAACACCCATTCATAATATAAACTCTCAACAAAATAGAGAGCCAGATATAAACCCAAGCATATATGGTCAAATAATATACAATAAAGGATCCATGGATATACAATGGGGAAATGACAGCCCCTTCAACAGCTGGTGTTGGCAAAACTGGACAGCTACATGTAAGAGAATGAAACTAGATTACTGTCTAACCCATACACCAAAGTAAACTCAAAATGGATCAAAAACCTGAATGTAAGTAATGAAACCATAAAACTCTTACAAAAAAATATAGACAAAAATCTTGGATATAAACATGAGCAACTTCTTCATGAACATGTCTCCCCAGGCAAGGGAAACAAAAGCAAAAATGAACGAATGGGATTATATCAAACTAAAAAGCTTCTGTACAGCAAGGGACACCATCAGTAGAACAAAAATACTTCCTACAGTATGGGAGAATATATTCATAAATGACATATCCGATAATGGGTTGACATCCAAATTACATACAGAGTTCACACACCTCAACAAACAAAAAGCAAATAAACCAATTAAAAAATAGGCAGAGGAGCTGAACAGACACTTGCCCAAAGAAGAAATTCAGATGGCCAACAGGCACATGAAAAGATGCTCCACATCGCTAATCTTCAGAGAAATGCAAATTAAAACCACAATGAGATATCACCTCACACCAGTGAGGATGGCCAACATCCAAAAGACAAACAACAAATGTTGGCGAGGATGTGGAGAAAGGGGAACCCTCCTACACTGCTGGTGGGAATGTAAATTAGTACAACCATTGTGGAAAGCAGTATGGAGGTTCCTCAAAAAACTCAAAATAGAAATACCATTTGACCCAGGAATTCCACTCCCAGGAATTTACCCTAAGAATATAGGATCCCAGATTCAAAAAGACATAAGCACCCTATATTTATTGCAGCACCATTTACAATAGCCAAGAAATGGAAGCAACCTAAGTGTCTCTCAGTAGATGAATGCATAAAGAAGAGGTGGTACATATACACAATGAAATGTTATTCAGTCATAAGAGGAAAACAAATCCTACCTTTTGTAACAACATGGATGGAGCTAAAGGGTATTATGCGCAGTGAAATAAGCCATGTAGAGAAAGACAAGTACCAAATGATTTCACTCATCTGTGGAGCATAACAACAAAGTAAAAACTGAAGGAACCAAACCAACAGCAGACTCACAGAACCCAAGAATGTACTTAACAGTTAGTTACCAAATGGAAAGGGACTGGGGAGGATGGGTGGGAAGGGAGGGTTAAGGGGGAAAAAGGGCTATTACAGTTAGCACACATAATGTAGCGGGGGTGGGGGGAATACGGGGAAGGCAGTATAACACAGAGAAGACAAGTAGTGATTGTTTAGCATCTTACTACACTGATGGACAGTGACTGTAGTGGGGTGTGTGGTGGGGACTTGGTAATGGGGGTATGCAGTAACCATAATGTTGCTCATGTGGTTGTATTTTAATGGTACCATAAAAGAATAATTAAATAAATAATCTACAGCGTAATCCATATAAGTTGTTTCCTGAGAGAGTATAATTGAAATTTCATTAGAACATGGAATATCAGGGTTATTATATGGTTTTCCCCAGAATAAATTCAGTTGTAAAAATGGAGAATGGATTAGTGATGGCTTGAAGAATGGGGGTGCAGGGGTAGGTCACAGGAGGGAAGTGGGTGTGACTGCAAAAGGGCAACAGAGGGATCCTTGCCGGGATGAAAATACTCTCTGTCTTGACGGCATCAATGTCAATATCCTGGTTGTGATATTGTACTATGATTTTGCAAGATTACCAATGGCATAAAGTAGATAAGGGTATATGGGAGGATCTTTGTATATCCTGTTGACTGCATGTTGAGTCTGTAGTTATCTCAAAGTTCATTTAATAAAATTTTTAAAAAGTAACTATGATATACCTGTATGTTTAAGTAAATGTAAGTTTTATATATATATATGTACCTCCTGCATTTAAAATTTTAGCTAACACTTTTTTTTCTATTTTTTTATGAAAGTATCATTGATATATAATCTTATAAAGGTTTCACATGAACAACATTATGGTTTCAACATTCACCCACGTTATCAAGTCCTCACCACCCCCGTTTCAGTCACTGTCCGTCAGCGTAGTGAGATGCTAAAGAGTCATTACTTGTCTTCTCTGTGTTGTACTGCCTTCCCTGTGACCTACCTACATTGTGATTGCAAATTATCCAACACTACTTAATTTTTTTAAATCATCCTTCAATCTGGATTTCTTTATGCCAAGAAGTAGTTTGACTTTTTTAATTTGAAGTGGAACTCCTAGACAATGGCAGAACAAAAATGGAATAAAGTAATGTGCGTTCTAGTATTGATGGAATTTAGGTGACAGATTATTTGGTTCCTCTCCCAAGTTCACATGCCATTTGGGAGGAGAGTTAGCTGCGGGACCTCCTAACCCTGCTGTATTATTTACTTTAGGAGTCGCTTTTGAACAGGGTAAAATCCTTCCTACTCCTGAAACAGTCCCTTTTAGACTCACCAGAGATATTGTGGATGGGATGGGCATTACTGGTGTTGAAGGTGTCTTCAGAAGGTAAGTGATATAAGGTGATGTAAGGCAGATGATTTTCGGTGTCAGAATTATTTAGATTATTGGTAACTATAGATTGTAGAATTCATTGCTAGAATTATATCCCAGTGCTTTACCAGTACAAAGGTAAAGACCCTGGGAAGAAACAGTAATAGTTTCCTCTCCCTTCAGCCCACCTGGGACCTCACCCAATATTATATACATACTGTCCTTCCTGATCTCTGGAAGCAGCTGCCTTGACCTTTAATACTCTTTCCCAGCTCACTATGTTTCTTGTGCAGAATGCCTGTTGGGCACTCACTGTGGTGTGGGATCTGACTGTCCTGAAGGGGCTTCTGATCTAGGACCCCTTCCTGCCAAAGGAACTGTGCCGTTCCCTGTATATTTCCCAGCACAGGTCTATGTCTTCAACTTTTAATGGGGCAGATTCTACTCACAGTGAACTAATAATTATCACAATAATTAACAATTGAAAGAAGTGTTTCTTAGTAGTAGTGTGTTATTCTTACAAATGCTTATATTCACATATATATTTGTATTCCTTTCAGAAACCACTGAAAACCCACTCTTCCAAGTACTGTGCTGTTTGAGATATTAATTTGGAAATTAGCAAGAATAGTCTGAGCATATAAATATTATATTTAAAGATATGTTGAGAACATTGTTGTGTAATGAAATCCATATTTACAATGTGTTTGTAGATGCTGTGAGAAAACTATGGAGGTTATGAGAAGCTCTCAGGAAACCCTGTTAACCATCGTGGAGGTAACGTGTATCATACCGAAACCTATTTCTCTGCCTGATAGACTGTGTGTCTCGTTAGGAAGTCACCGACCTGAGCATCAGTGCTTCATTGTAAGGTGCTGGAGTAGTGCTGGGCAGCAATGTGGAGGTCACACCTGCCAGTAAATACTGACCTAGACATGCCTCCAGGCCCCTCATGTTTCTTGCAGTGTTACAGCTTTATAAGGAATCTCTAATCTTCAGGACATCAGTTAGCTCTTTGACAACTTGGATTTTGTATGATACTGTTTTCAGAATGGTTTCCATTGGGGTTTTAAGAGAAATCAGTAAATTATATCTCCTTTTCCTCTGCCCCAGTTCAGAGCCATTTGGTCAGACAGATGTGGGTCAGTGCCAGCACTGTTAGTGGAGGGTCATGGCTTAGGACCGAGGCCTGGTGTGGGCGCCCCTCAGCACCGTGCCCCGTGGGGCTTTGGGCCTGCAGAGCACACACGCTTAATTGCAGCCACTGCCTCCTCTTGATCAGGGCAGGAAGGGAAGGAAGTCAAGCAGATTTCCAGGGCTTACCAGTTAGTTCTTCTACCCATGCATCCATGTGTACCTAAAGCAGTCACCACCCTGCTACAGAGGACATGGGGCAAGAGATCAGATTTCAGGATTACTCATCGAGTATGTGTCCTGGAATTAAACATGTAATGCTAAAGGCGTTTTATAGTCCCAGCCTGCAGACCTTCTGAGAAATGCTATAAAGGCAGAAGCAAATAATGTGTTACATCTTTTTAATGCTAGAATATCCTGTAGAATCACTCATCCCTGAAATTGTCTTCATTTATTATTAAGACCTGTATGGTAAGCATTTGCTAAGATGTATTAAAAAAAAATCTGTGCTTATAAACACCAGGGGCAGTTAACTTTTCTAAATTGGCAAAGTCAGAAATCCCTCATGACCTCACTTAGTAAAATTTAAGACCTTAGGTCACTTGTTCTGGTCACACCAGTTATATTGGTATTCATATCGTCCTCCACATATTTATATCTGAAGATGCCAGCCATAGCACTAGACCTTGGGCTCTGAGGAGCTCTCAGTAAATTATACCCTTTTTTTCTCCACCCAGATTTTGAACTAACTGAGAGAAGAAGAAAGGGACTTAGGAATAAGATGGAGAATGAAATGTTAGGTTTATTACTGATAGAACTGCTGGAAAACATGGCTTAAGAGGGAGGTCCAGATAGGCTTGCTGGTACCATGTGGCTCCCACAGCTAATCTACCCGTGGGTGCAGCGCACCTCAGGACCACAGCTAATCTACCTGTGGGTGCAGCGCACCTCAGGACCACAGCTAATCTACCCGTGGGTGC
>JAQQAC010015615.1:16211-37287 GCA_029783875.1 Phataginus tricuspis | reverse complement strand
GCCTAGGAGATACCAGTAGTACTTTTACATTTTTTTCTGATAGCAATGAGCAAAGAAAAAATAGATTCTGAATGACCCAAGTCATTTACTCTTGAGTTTCATACTTTGATGTATTTCATTTATAAGATGCCTGTTTTGTTTGTATCTGACAGAATATAGTTCTTCCATTGTCTAGATATGCACATAAATTCTTTTTCCTTTTGTATTATAACTCCTAACACTAACTGTTGGGTATTTGCTTATGTAATGTTTTTTATTTTTTATATTAATAGGATCGAATTGAGGCTGCACACAGAATAATACATACTCTCAGAAGCAGGAAACCTCAGATGGTCAGAAGTGTTGAGGCACTTTGTGATGCTTACATAATGCTGGCAAACTTAGATGCCACTCATTGGAAGACTCAGAGAAGTATGTGTTTGAGGGAATGAGTGTTGCTTTCTTGCTGTGTTATTCCCTGTAAGGATATTATAGAGCCTAATATGTAAATCTGTTTAACTCACATACACATATTAATGAGAGATATGAAGGTCCTGATGATTACAGTTCACCTGTGATCCAAAACCCTGTTTTTAATCTAATAGCTTCAACACCTCCCAGTCACTTTTTCACTTAATATCTTTTGGGGGAACTGATAATAGGTGACAGTACTGAATTAATTATCTGATTTCTCTGGGTAATTGCTGGTACAAAAACTTATTGCAGAAAATTCATAGAGGCAAGTCCATTAAAATAACTGAGTAACATAGTTTCCAGGGTCAAAGGTTTCTTAAAATTATGTTGGTTATTCACTGTACCCTAAGACTTAAAAATGGAAAGCCATACCATTTCATATTGGCCATAAGTTAGAGGGAAGTGTTAGAATACCTTGCATGTGATCCTTCATTCTTTTTGCTGTAGCTGTTCAAATAAATATAAGTTGCAGTAATATTTGATGATATGCATACACTTATAAGTATCTCCCAAAACTTTAATCATCATATTCCTGTTTCTGTTGAAAGTTATTTAAACCATGATTCAGAATCATCTTCACATTTAAATTACTACTTTAAAATAACAGACTTCTCATGGTGTTTTTCTAAGCAAAGAATATTGTCGCATCTTTCAATCACATTTAATAGTAATATGGAAGGAGTACATTATCTATGTGCTATACAAACTGTTACATAATTATCTTAAGATGCCAGCCTAGCCCTCGGGTGGAATCTGGTCTAATTACCAGTGCTAGGTAACCTGCAGATTCACTGCTAAGCCATGATAACCATTGTTACGCTATGACCCTGAGATACACTGTGTCCTGAAGCCTGGGTCAGCATTTCTAAATCCGAACCTGAACCACAGGTTAGCTACAGTTTGGAGTGTATGGCATCTGCTGAATTCTCCTCCGTCTTCAGTGTTGTTCCTCAATTTGCAGTTGTCACTAAAACCTCTCTGTTTTCAATATACAAGGCATAAATGTTCCAGCAGACCAGCCAATAATTACTAAACTTAAGAATTTAGAAGATGTTGTTGTCCCTACTACGGAAATTAAGGTAATTGGCCATTAGTTGTTTTAGTTTTCCTGTTAAACTAAATTCTTCCTTATTAGGTTAAACCATTTGAAATAGCAATTCTTTTGAAGTCAAAATTAGTTAAATATTGACCATTTCAGTTGTTTCAATTTACAGTTTTTTTCTTTATTAGATTCCCTTTGCCAAAGCCTTAATTTGCCAAAGCCAAATACTTAAAGGACCCTCCTGCTTTCTTTTCTTTTGCTGTCAGATTTACATTGTTTGTCTTTTTAATAAAGGTCTGTAGACTGTTACGTCCACTGGTCAAAAGAAGGAAATATTCCATGTTCTTATGCCAAGATTAATTTTTAACTTGGCAAGAAAGTTCCTAATTATTTTATATTGGCTTTTAAAATTCGGTATGCGTTAGAATGTGTTCACTGTGATGTGTTATCGTATTACATAGTAAGGTATATATCATAGTAATAAACTATAGTATACATGACATGATTAGACTTTGTGGGCCAGTTTATTACTTCATTGTTAGAAGTAGCAGGTGGGCAGGGATATATATAGTAATAAAGCTTATAGTTCAGAAAATAATCATTTTACTACATTGTAATTCTCTCTGTCAAGTTTGCAGGTCTCAGTGTTTAGTATTTGTACTTACTTGATTTGAAATGTAGCTGCATCATATGGATTAACTGCTATATTTCCAGCTATAGTGGCAAAGTTATTTTGCTGTATATTTCCTGGAAATGCCATATTTATCAGTGAAAACCTGGAAAACTTCCTTTCTGTGCTTTGCTAAAATTCATCTCAGTACACTACTATAATTTTGTATATACTACTTTCATTAAGAGATAATAGGAAGTCAAATTGTGTTACCAGTATTACTTTTTAAGGTTTTCCAATGTCAAATCTTTCTTTCATTTAAACAGATAGAATCACTTCAGTTCATAATCAAGAGCACATTGTCATTCACTTCTCTGTTTAATACTAAAATTGTCATATAATTCTTTTTTTTAACACAAATATTATATCTGACCTATTATCATATTTACACTTTTTATTAGGTGGACCCCACAGGAGAATATGGAAATCTGGTGACTATACAATCATTTAAAACAGAATTTCGTTTAGCAGGAGGTTTAAATTTACCAAAAATAATAGATTGTTTGGGGTCTGATGGTAAGGAAAGGAGACAGCTTGTCAAGGTGAGACCTCCCTTCCCTGCTGTGCTGTGGTTCCTAGAGGGTTAATGAAAGACGTCCAAGAAAAACTGTAGTTGATATTTTTTTTGCTTTAGTTGGGTTATTTTTATTCTGAATAATTACAAGTGTGGAATACTTACCGAGTAGAAATATATTTCCTAGAAGCAAAACCGTTTTCCTCATTTTTTTTGTGTGTCTCTGAAAGACCATCATTATTCCAACAGTTGCTTGAAATAAAAGAATACTTTTAACACTACAGACATGATGAAATCAACAATCAGCTTGCTTGTTAGGGAAAAACATTTTGGTGGTTGTTGCTTATTTTGTTGAATAGTCCCAGTTGAAGACCATTGTTTCAGTGTCCTGAGGCAAGCACTGTGCTTAGTGGTATTAAATGTACCCAAAGGGGACAGCATCCCTCCCTTACTTCTGTTCCCCAGTCTGGGCCTTGCTGGGAAGTAGTAGAGAGGAAACAGTGCTGCCCCGCCCAGGTGTTTTGCAGCATGCTCTCAAGTAGAGGAGTTTTAATTACTCTAATTGCAAAAGCAGCAAGGAGAAACTTCTTTTTTCTGAACTGGTTTGCCTATACAATGTTACAGCGTACTCTAAATGAAAGAACAGCATTAGGTCTTCATTATTTAAGAGACTGTTCAGAGGAGCACAGATGCCCAGATTGGTTTCTGATTGCCTTTTGCTGTCTTCAGATGACTCTCTGTGATTTCATAGTAGAATGAACTGTGTTTGGCTGTTTGTGCTTTGGTCATTCTGAAGGGCCGTGATGACCTGCGACAAGATGCTGTCATGCAGCAGGTTTTCCAGCTGTGCAATACACTGCTGCAGAGGAACCCCGAGACCAGGAAGAGGGAACTGACTATCTGCACGTATAGGTGACTGGTTTATACTTCTGCTGCTTTAACAAGAAGGTGTAAAAAAGTGTTCAGACCAGGATTCAGCAAATGTTTGCTACGAAGGACCACATAGTAAACATTTTAGACTTTGTGGGCCACATGAGGTCCCTGTTGCAGATTTTCTTTACATACCTTTAAAGCTGAAAAACCATTCTTAGATTATAGTCTGTTCAAAAACAGTCATGGCTGGGTTTGATTTGGACAATAGTATTTTACATTTTCTTTTTCAGAAGTATTTGTTAATATTAATTACAGTTAGGTGTTTCTTATAATCACCTAAAGTATTTTTCCCTTTTTTCTGACTATTTGGCCTATTTCTGGTGTAAAATTGCTCTTAAGATGCAAGGTGGTGTTAAGAAGAAAATTCTGATTCAGTGAAGAATATAGTATATTACAGGTTAGTTTTGACTAGGTGAGGCATTTGCATGGTTCGAAAATCCAACAACAGAAAAAGGTATAAAAAAAAGAAGCCCCTCTTACCCTATTCCTATCAACCTTACCCTCTTAACTCCCTTAAGCACCATTTTCATTTGTTTCCAGTATTACACAAATAGCATATATGGCTATATTTCCCTCTTTCCCCTCTTTCTTAGAGAAAGGGCAATATGTATATCTTTGAGTTTAAAAAAACTCAACAATGTATTACAGAGTTCTAGAAAAAGTCCTTACTGTATATGCTGGGACTCAGACAACCAAATATCTGTGTGCCTGGCCTAAGTTTTCTCTATCAAAACTACATTTTTACAAGTATACTGAACAACAAGCCTGAAATCTTAGATGTTAGAGCATTCATTTTTTTTTTAATGCAAGTCTCTTAGAAACAGTATATAGGTTCTGAAAGAGGCTTTATACTTAACTCTTCATCGGGCCTTATGCCAGTAAATACTTTTTCTTCTTTGTGGTAGCTATTTTTAGCATCCTCCTCAGTCAGGGTTCGGGGAGAGAGAATGAATTAACTTCATTTCTATGTGTCTACAATGGTACTAGCTGTGCACCTTGGGAGAACTGAGAAAATAGTCATCAGTTATTTTTTGTGATATTCACATAGGATACCCCGATACCCAGCTGAAATAGGCTATTCTAGAGAGTCTTAGTACCAGGGTTACCATTTGCCTTTTTAAATTTAAATTCAACTCTTTCTCCCTCAACCAGTATCACAGTTGGACTCTGAGATGAGAAAAAAACAATTTATTCCTTTCTAGATCAGTCTCTCTCTTTTTTTAATTGAAGTATCATTTAAATATAAATCTTATATTGGTTTCAGGTATACACACAGTGGCTCAACAGTTTACCCATATTATTAAATCCTGACCCCAACTAGTACAGTTACCATCTAGATCAGTCTCTTAAAAAAAGGGTTTGACATTTTCCCTGCATAATTAGATACTGATACAGAGTAATTGATCAATGGAAAAGAGACCTTAGGTGGAATATAGTAGGAGACAAGAATGTTCATGTGATTAAGCATTAGGGGGTCAGGGACAGGGCAGGGTCTCCTGGGATGGGGCACTTGTAAAGGCCATAAGATCCATTCATTCATTTGTTCAATAAATGTTGATTTACATGTCTAGTATTATGTTGGATACTCTACAAGATGCAGTGGATATAAAAGTGATAAAACATGGCCTTAGTCCTTAAAGAGCTCACAGTCTACTAGCTCACAAACATAATTATAATGCAGAGTGTTACATGCATCGTTAGCGATGGTGCCCCTAGAGTTGTGGAACATCACAGGAGCAGACCTGGCCTCAAGAAGTCATGCAAGTCATTGGAACAATTTGCATTGTGGATGGTGGCTCAGTAGTCATGGACCTTTTGCTCTTTGGACATATTCCCTGCTTAAAGTGAAACCCTATCTCTGCTTTAGTCTATAAAATAAGTCTTTCATCAGATCAGGTTCAACCTTTCAGAAGGGCTGATTCCAAATAAGGTTAGTCAGTTATGTACGTATCTCATACTCAACATAAAGTAGAGCTCGTAATTAATTACCTCCACCTCCACCCCAACCCCCAAAAAACCCCAAACCAAAACCAACTAACTCTTCCCCATCTCAACAAATGGTGCAACCTTCCCCCAGTTGCTCAGAACAAAGCCTAGAGGCCTTATTTTCTTTTTACTTTTATTGTTATGGAAAATTTCAAACATGTGCATAAGTAGATAGTACAAGGAGGTTTGTTATATTACTCTGTCACCCAGCTTCAGTTGTCGACTCGTGGATAGTTTTGCTTCATTTCTGCTTCCACCCACTTTCTCCCCTTCAATATTATTTTGAAGAGGATGTCATATCATTTCATTAGTAGTATTTCAATGTGAATTTTAGGAACTGATTGCTCTATTTGTTGAAGAATGCTGTTGATATTTTGATAGGGATTACATTGAATCTGTAGATTGCTTTAGGCGGGATGGCCATTTTGACGATATTAATTCTTCCTACCCAAGAGCACAGGATGTATTTACATTTTGGGGGATGTTCTTCAATTTCTCTCAGGAGTGTCTTGTAGTTTTCAGAGTATAGGTCTTTCACTTCCTTGGTTAGGTTTATTCCTAGGTATTTTATTCTTTTTGATGCAATTGTGAATGGAATTGTTTTCCTGATTTCTCTTTCTGCTTGTTCGTCGTTAGTGTATAGGAATGCAACAGATTTCTGTGTATCCTGCAGCTTTGCTGAATTCAGATATTAGTTCTAGTAAGTTCTAGAAGATTTGTAGTGGATTCTTTAGGGTTTTTTATGTGCCATATCATGTCATCTGCAAACAGGGACTGGTTAACTTCTTCCTTACCAGTCTGGATGCCTTTTATTTCTTTGTGTTGTCTGATTGCCATGGCTAGGACCTCCAGAACTATGTTGAATAAAAGTGGAGAAAGTGGGCATCCTTGTCTTGTTCTGATCTTAAAGGAAAACCTTTCATCTTCTCACTGTTAAGTATGATGTTGGCTGTGGGTTTGTCATATATATGGCCTTTATTATGTTGAGGTACTTGCCCTCCATACCCATTTTGTTGAGAATTATTGGTTATATTTTTGAGAAAGCTGTCTAGTGGCCTTAGCTGGGAGATCTGAACTAAGGGTAATAGCAAGTAGGAATGGAGAATAGGCAATGCATGTAAGAAATATTAAGGAGCAGAACTAATAGAATTTGGTTGCTGACTAGAAGTAGGATTAGGTAAAAAGAATAATCCAGGGCTCCCACTTTTCTGTCTGGTGTGATTGGGTGCAGGGAGAGGCTATTTACTGTTGCAAAAAAACAGAGGAAGTGGTTGAAGTTTGATGAAAATGAGGAGGTGATGAATTAGTTTGGAATTGGGAGTGATTAAAGTGAAGATGCTGAACGGGCAGTTGGAGAAGCAGTATCTTAATGAAGCGCCTGGGCGAAGACACAGATTTGGACGTCATCAGCATGTAGATGAGTGTTGAGCGCTAGAAGCAGATGAGCTGTGCTTCAGGCAGTGTGACATATATAGTGAGATGCTGGAGGACAGCTTTGAGATGTGTTCGCTGCTTTGCCAGCCACCAGTGGTGATTCCATTTTTCCTCCTTTCCTGAATTTCCTGTTGTACCCCTAGTTCTATGATACCAGCTAAGATCATCTGGAGCTACTTTTGGCATTTTTCTGTTTACCTCCACATAGATAACAGAATCATTCAAATTAGAATTGAATTAAAACAAATAACAGTCACTAATGGTGTGGCTCTTTCCCCTAAGATAAACACACAAACCCTAAAGGGATTATAACTTGTTATTAATTGCTTCCTGACCAGACTATTATTTCTTACTCATCTTATTATTGCCTCTATTATCTATCATACTGTTTTCCACATAGAAACTCAGTTAAGTAGACCTTAGTTAAGTTAGTTGCACATATATTGAGAAAATAATCTTATATCTGATCTTTTTAAAGGATGTGCGAGAGAAGTCTTTTAAAGAGAAACATGAAACTTTTATGAATGTTTGCCAAAATTTTCAACCAGTTTTCCGTTACTTCTGCATGGAAAAGTTCTTGGACCCAGCCATTTGGTTTGAGAAACGATTGGCTTATACACGCAGTGTGGCTACTTCTTCTGTTGGTAATGTTCTTAATACTTGGTGGGTTCAGCACTTCCTACATGCTGAGCTGCAAGGAAATGGTGGTGGGGATGGTACTTGTCATTCAACCACCTTCATCATTAGATTATTGTACATCTTGTTCATCTTGATTCTTAGCTTCTAACTGTAGTGCTTCTTAGCTTTTGCCAGGAGAGAATTCTCCTATCCCAAGGTAGGGAAATAACACTGGTTATTCTTCTTTGTTTAATAGTGACTGTGACTTATTTTCTCTCCCCTCGATATATTATTTTCTGAGATTTTCTTTGAGATACAATAAAACCCATAACTATATTTAAATCATATCCTGTAAATATTGTTGTTCTTTTGCATAGAACCTCTGCAATACCATAATATTACCATCCAATGATTGATTCTGTTTAATAAGATTTTGCTTTACAAATAGAAATCATGATGTATATTTAAATAAGCAGTCTACATGTATTTTGACTTTTTTCTTAATTTCTAAGATATTAAAATAGTGCAATTAACAAAATCCTAAAAGTATGAGAACTGACAGGAACATCAGAGATCTTTTAATCTATTGCTTTTTAACTAAAGACCATTCCTCTATCACTAGAATACCATACTCCAAGGAGGCAGAGGATGTATGTTTTGAAAAAGTTCTAGATAATTATGAATCCATCTTCTTTTCTACATTGAAAAATCACTAATCTGATTCAACTAATGTAGTTTAAAAGCAAGCAACAAAGCCCCTAATGGCAGAGCTAGCCAGGCACCCGGCATCCTGACTCCCTTCTAGTGTTTTCCTGGATATTGTGGCTCTCAGTGGGTTGAAAGCATGTTAAGGCGCGTCATCTTCCATCTTAAAACAGAGATGCAGTTTTCCTGGATATGTACCTGATGAAATGAATTAAGGGTTAATTGGTGTCAGATACAATTCACCAACAGGGAGAAATGTTTGATGAAGAATGAGTTTACCCATACGTTTCTCAATTTAGACGTGTACTCAGTAAATATTTGAGTGCATATATGCACTGCTTTGCCCTGGGAAATAATGGGTCTCAACCTTAACCACACTAATTTTCAAGTACTAATATTTTTAAATGTGTGCTTCTTTGTGAAGAAAAAACTTGTTTTAACAAATCATGTCGGATTTGTAAAGGGCAGTATAAATGAAAATAGCTGGCGAGATTTGACTTAAACTCAAAATGACCAGGTACATACGTAATTTCCATTAACTAGACTAAAAAGTCTAAGCTACTTAAAAATGATACTGATTCAGTGGTTTTAGTTGAATTATGGCTAAATGTGTTATAGAATAGATGACATCAGTGATTTCAGGTGTTTTTTTTCCAGTTGGTTACATACTTGGACTTGGTGATAGACATGTGCAGAATGTCTTGATAAATGAGCAGTCTGCAGAACTTGTGCATATAGATTTAGGTAAGTAATAAAAGATGTGCAGCTTTATTCTGTTAATAAATATGTGGCCACCAAGAATGTCTGCCTGCCAGGATATCACATGAAGGATAAGGAGCATCCAGCAAAGTAATGAATTCCATTTAAGAGAAGAGCGTAAGCACAGTGATGCTGGATGGAACAGCCAGCCAGCTCTGCCTGGGGCAGGACTGACACTTACTGCAAGAGGGGACATTTAACTTAGGTCAGAGAGAAAGGAAGGAAGGCTAACTAGACAGCAGAGCAGATGTGAAAGGAGGAATGGAGAAGATGTAGCATGTTTTAGGAATGGGGAGACATAAAATATGGCTGGAGTTTACCTGCAGTTGAGCAGCTTGAGAGATAGACTGGTACTAGTCTGTAAAAAGCCAGCCTTAGAGTTTCGACTTTAACCTGTTGAACAATGGGAAGTAAATTAAGATATATTTAAGTAGAATATGATCGTATTTGATTATTAGGAATATCATTTGGAGAGCAGTCTTGGCAGCAGGAAGACAAGCTATTATTATTACTATTATTATCATTACAATAATGTAGAAAAGAGATGACGTTTTGTACTGAAGTTGTAGAGACTAGGAGATTGGATCCGGGGGACATTTTCCTAGACCTGCCCCAGTGATACTAATGGGGAAGGAGTGGGACAAGGGAACTCCACGGGAACTGAAGTCCCTGGCAGGTTTTGTAAAGAATAAGGAAGCACTGAGTTTAGTTTTACACATTGTTTTGAGACTTTCTGGTGCAGTGGGCAGTTTAATTATAGGAAAGCAAGGAAGTTAAGCACAGTGACAGATGTAGAACCCTCAGCAAATAGATTTCACTTCAAGTCACTGGACTGGAGGAGTTCTGATCTTATACATCATCCTTGATAAAGAGGACTAAGAATATAATCTGAAACGGTATCATTGGTATCAGCATTGAAAAGGCTTGAGTCGGAAAAAAACTCACCAACAAGGTGTGGACACTAGGAGGTGGGATGTCTTGGAAACCAAGGGAGGGGAACTGTGATGACAGAAGAAGCGCTTGGCAGTGTCTGGTGCAGAAAGTCAGGTAAGGGGTGCTGAAAATAGGCCTGTGAATTTAGTCAGTCTTAAGTGGCCTGAGAAGTAAGCTTTGGATAGAATAAAAGAAGAGAGATTGTGAAAAAGCAGAGTGTCAAGTGAAAGGTAAGGATGTATATGCTCAGAATGTGGAATTGGTCTCTATGGAATTTAGATGTGAAGGGAAGGATAGGAGAGAAATTTGCTGTAGAGACACATTTGGTCCTTCTTTTTATTTTTTTGTTTGTTTTGAGGGTTTTTGTTCATTTGCTTTTTTAAGATGGGAGAGATGTGAACATTAGATACTGATAAGATACAGGAGAGGGAAAATGGAAATAGCAAGGGAGATCATGAAGGGAGGAGGCAGAGTGCTTTACGTTGCAGGCGTGTTGGCTTTTCTGCTGAGAGAGGAAAGGATGAGCACTGATAAGTCTTACCCTAAAGGGAAAAGAATTGGAGAGAAATTATATTTGCTCCTCTTTTCTCTGAAGCACAGAAAGCATGTTTATTTAGTAAGAACTGGAGGGATGGTAATGAGCCTTAAGATAACAATGAAATTCTAAAACGGGCACCATGGAAATGAGACCCACAGCTGACTAAAAAGGAATAAATAAAGACATGCCAGGCAGTTGACGGGGCAGTTTTCTTAGGCGATAATCCTAAATTGTAGTGTCACTGGATGCTTTCCTGCAGCGTCCCTGGAGTTGGAGTGGTCCGTGCGGCAGGGCAAGGGGCCAAGGGAATCTGAGGCACTAGTGTGAGTGACCACCACGCAGTCTGTACCCTGAGCTGCGCAGGGAAGGAAGAGAGGCTGACAGACTAGAAATCTCATGAGTTTGAAGACTGTTTCATAAGGAGAAGGGAGTAGAAGAAGAAGAGGTTTTTATTAGGATGTGTAATTAAGATTTCAAAGAATGTGCAGCTGTAGGGGATTATAAATTCTACAGCATAGACATTTAGAGAAGACATCATACCCATTCTCCTTAAGTTTTTCCAAAAAATAGAAGAGGAGGGAATACTTCCAAGCTCATTCTGTGAAGCCAGCATCACTCTAATACCAAAACGAGGCTAAGGCACCACAAAAAAAGAAAACTACAGACCTATATCCTTGATGAACATAGATGCAAAATACTCAGCAAAATATTATCAAACCAAATTCAAAAATACATCAAGAGGATCATACACCATGATCAAGTGGGATTCATCCCAGGGATGCAAGGATGGTACAACATTCGAAAATCCATCAACATCATCCACCACATCAACAAAAAGAAGGACAAAAACCACATGATCATCTCCATAGATGCTGAAAAAGCATTTGACAAAATTCAACACCCATTCATGATAAAAACTCCCAACAAAATAGAGAGCCCAGATATAAACCCAAGCATATATGGTCAATTAATATACGATAAAGGAGCCATGGATATACAGCAAGCGATACCATCAGTAGAACAAAAACACTTCCTACAGTATGGGAGAATATATTCATAAATGACATATCCGATAAGGGATTAACATCCAAATTATATAAAGAGCTCACTCACCCCAACAAACATAAAGCAAATAAGCTAATTAAAAAATGGGCAGAGGAGCTGAACAGACACTTCTCCAAAGAAGAAATTCAGATGGCCAACAGGCACATGAAAAGATGCTCCACATCACTAATCATCAGAGAAATGCAAATTAAAACCACAATGAGATATCACCTCACACCAGTTAGGATGGCCAACATCCAAAAGACAAACAACAAATGTTGGCGAGGATGTGGAGAAAGGGGAACCCTCCTACACTGCTGGTGGGAATATAAACTAGTTCAACCATTGTGAAAAGCAGTATGGAGGTTCCTCAAAAAACTCAAAATAGAAACACCATTTGACCCTGGAATTCCACTCCTAGGAATTTACCCTAAGAATGCAACAGCCCAGTTAGAAAAAGACATATGCACCCCTATGTTTATTGCAGCACTATTTACAATAGCCAAGAAATGGAAGCAACCTAAGTGTCCATCAGTAGATGAATGGATAAAGAAGATGTGGTACATGTACACAATGGAATATTCAGCCATAAGAAGAAAACAAATCCTACCATTTGCAACAACATGGATGGAGCTAGAGGGTATTATGGTCAGTGAAATAAGCCAAGCTGAAAAAGACAAGTATCAAATGATTTCACTCATATGTGGAGTATAAGAACAAAGAAAAAAAACTGAAGGAACAAAACAGCAGCAGACTCACAGAACCCAAGAATGGACTAACAGTTACCAAAGGTAAAGGGTCTGAGGAAGATGGGTGGGAAGGGAGGGATAAGGGGGAAAAGGGCTATTACAATTAGCACATATAGTGTAGTGGGGGTGGGGGTGGGGGATACGGGGAAGGCAGTATAACACAGAGAAGACAATTAGTGATTCTATAACATCCTTCTACTCTGAAGGACAGTGACTGCAATGGGGTATATGGTGGGAACTTGATAATAGGGGGAGTCTAGTAACCATAATGTTGCTCACGTATTATATATTAATAATAGCAAAAAAAATTAACCATTAAAGATGAACTAAAAAAAAAACTCTCAACAAAATGGGTATAGAGGGCAAGTAAGTCAAGATAATAAAGACCATATATGACAAACCCTTCATCCCATGCTCTTGGGTAGGAAGGTCTAATATTGTCAAAATGGCCATACGGCCAAAAGCAATGTACAGATTCAATGCAATCCCTATCAAAATACCGACAGTATTCTTCAACGAACTGGAACAAATAGTTCTAAAATCCATATGGAAACACAAAAGACCCGAATAGCCAAAGCAGTCCTGAGAAGGAAGAATAAAGCAGGGGGGATTACGCTTCTCAACTTCAAGCTCTACTTACTTCAAAGCCATAGTAATTCATACAATTTGGTACTGGCACAAGAACAGACCCATAGACCAATGGAACAGAACAGAGAGTCCAGATATTAACCCAGGCATATATGGTCAATTAATGTATGATAAAGGAGCCATGGATATACAGTGGGGAAATGACAGCCTCTTCAACAGCTGGTGTTGGCAAAACTGGACAGCTCCAAGTAAGAGAATGAAACTGGATTACTGTCTAACCCCATACACAAAAGTAAACTCAAAATGGATCAAAAACCTGAATGTAAGTCACAAAACCATAAAACCCTTAGAAGAAAACATAGGCAAAACTCTCTTTAATATAAAAACATGAGCAATTTTTCATGAACATATCTCCCCAAGCAAGGGAAACAAAAGCAAAAATGAACAAGTGGGACTACATCTAACTAAAAAGCTTTTGTACAGCAAAGGACACCATCAGTAGAACAAAAAGGCATCCTACAGTATGGGAGAATGTATTCATAAATGACATATCCGATAAGGGGTTGACATCCAAAATATATAAAGACCTCATGTGCCTCAACAACCAAAAAGCAAATAACCTGATTAAAAAATTGGCAGAGGATCTGAATAGACACTTCTCCAAAGAAGAAATTCAAATGACCAACAGGCACATGAAAAGATGCTCCACATTGCTAATCATCAGAGAAATGCAAATTAAAACCACAATGAGATATCACCTCACACCAGTTAGGATGGCCAATATCCAAAAAACAAACAACAACAAATGCTGGCGAGGATGTGTAGAAAGGGTAACCCTTCTACACTGCTGATGAGAATGTAAATTAGTTCAACCATTGTTGATAGCAGTATGGAGGTTCCTCAAAAAACCAAAATAGAAATACCATTTGACCCAGGAATTCCACTCCCAGGAATTTACTCTAAGAATATAGGATCCCAGATTCAAAAAGACATAGCACCCCTATGTTTATCACAGAACTATTTATAATAGGCAAGATATGGAAGCAACCTAAGTGTCCATCAGTAGATGAATGCATAAAGAAGAGGTGGTACATATACACAATGGAATATTCAGTGTTAAGAAGAAAACAAATCCTACCATTTGCAACAACATGGATGGAGCTAAAGGGTATTATGCACAGTGAAATAAGCCAGGTGGAGAAAGATAAGTACCAAATGATTTCACTCATCTGTGGAGTATAACAACAAAGTAAAAACTGAAGGAACCAAACAACAGCAGACTCACAGAATCCAAGAATGGACTTAACAGTTAGTTACCAAAGGGAAAGGGACTGGGGAGGATGGGTGGGAAGGGAGGGATAAGGGGGAAAAATGGCTATTATAATTAGCACACATAATGTAGCGGGGGTGCGGGGGAATACGGGGAAGGCAGTATAATTGATAATGGGGATATGCAGTAACCATAATGTTGCTCATGTGGTTGTATATGAATGGTACCATAAAAGAATAATTTAATAAATTAAAAATCTACAGCATAATCCATATAAGTTGTTTGCTGAGAGAGTATAATTGAAATTCCATTAGAACAGTCCTTTTTCTTAATTACCCCATTAAAAATAGGCAAATCAGTGGCCTTTGAGCCTAGAGAGTGATCTAGTTGACATTTTGAGAATCTTAACAGACATGCTGGCATTTGACAAACACAAAGATCCTGTGATATCCTAAATGTGGAGGTTTACATTCTAATATTTGTAAATAAGTAGGTAAATTCAGTCCTCTAGAGTTACAGGGTCTTTTGTCTAGGTTCTGAAAAAAAATTAATTTTGTATAAATAGTCAGATTTTTACAAAAATTAAGTTCAGAATTGGGTAAGGTAAAAATCTCACATAATGAAAATTGTTCCCTCTAAATAATTGCCCATGAAGTACAACATACATAATCTTTAAGTATACACTAATGTGTAGAAGTGTATACTTTCTACACTAGTACAGTGTGTGATTATAAAGCAGTGGTTCTCAGCCGGGGGTGATTTTACCTCCTCAGTCTTCAGCGTCACAGAGGATGTGCGGCAATGCCTGAGGACATGTCTCATCAGTACCTGGTGAAAGCACAGAACACTGACCCACGGTGTGAAGGTCAAGGTAAGTGCTCCCAACCAGGACAGAAGCTGTTAGGTTAGGGTTTGGTTTTATAGCCGTGCTGTAAGTGTGTGTTCATAGCTGGTCTTCTGCTAGTAGTGACTCTTTTTTTTATTGTAATACAGAAAACATAAAATTTATAAACTTAACCATTTTTTAAGTGTACAGTTTCGTAGTGGTAAGTACTACTGGTATCCAGTTTTGCTCAAGGATGCCTAAGTTGACTGGGCTCAGGCTTCTAGTAAGGCTTTTGCTCTCCTGAAAAAAGGAGAACTTGTTAATTGCCCTTTTTCTTTTTCTTTTAATGGAAAAAGAGTTCTGCTTGACATTAATGCCCACATAAAAAAGAAAAACAACCCGAAGATTTTTAAATCTGAGTATATCTTTATTTGTCATTGTTCTTAGAATACCAGAAATAATTTCTATATTTACCATAACTGCTGTATTCAGTCTGATGTTCTATTTCTATTCAATCTTCCTAAATTAACTAGATTAGCCAAGAAAATACATGTCATTCAGACAGAATAAACTCTTGACTGTAACTGATAGAACCAGGATATGACTACAGGTCAGAAAAGAAAGTACTGTACATTTACCCTCCATAGTGGAATCTGGCATTAGTCTAGTAAAGTTTGGTATGTAAGCATCTCCATATGAAGTGTATTCAGATGTTTCCGTTTCCTCTGATAGATCTTCATGGTCATGTGTTTCTTTCTGTGTTTGCTCAGACCTGGAACCTAGAGGAATGACAAACATTTAGAAAGATACCAGATGTAACAAGATAGAGACTCATTCAACATGCTTCTATATGCCAGGTAAGGTCTATTCCACATAACATTTTACCACTTCCAGAGAAAATATCTTTATATCATATTTAACTGAAACCATAAATGTCCCAGTTTCAGAGCAGATCCTACTTTTTCACTACCATATTTTGTTTTCCATTACATAAAGGTTGTGCAAAGACCTAGGTTTAAGGTTTGATTTACAATTAACTGGCTGTGTAGTTTGGGACAAGTCACTTAACCTAAGTCTCAGTGTCCTCAACTAGAAAAGGGATAATAATAGTAGATGCCTCATGAAATTATGGTGAGAATTGTGTGATCGTGCAGGTATAGCATTTACGTAGTGCTCCATAATTAGCTACGAGCTAACACAGGTCTTTATTCACAAAAGAAGAGAAGAGTTTTACTTCTCTAGTGCTAAGGTTTCCAAATCTCTGGTTTTGATTGCCTCGTGCATTTAAAGAAGTGGCACAAATTCTCTTCTTGTTCAATGACAACATCTTCAGTGCATCCTTCCATTGACATCAGTTATGCAAATCTTCTCTATTTGATTTCCACTTGCCTTAATGCTCCTTCCAATGGCCATGCTCTATCTTCCTTCTTTTCACAGTAATCTCTTTTAACTCATTAATTTATATTCTCTGCTTCCAATTTTTTTATTAAGGTATCATTGATATAAAATCTTACGAAGGTTTCATATAAGCAACCTTGTGGCTACTATATTCATCCATATTTTCAAGTCCCCCCACCAACACTCCATTGGAGCCACTGTCCATCAGCATAGTAAGATACTGTGGAGTCACTACTTGTCTTCTCTGTGCTATACTGCCATCCCCATGACTGCCGTACATTAGGTGTGCTAATCATAATGCCCCTTAATACCCTCCACCCTCTCTCCCCACCCGCAAGCCCCACTCCCTTCCCTTTGGTAACCACTAGTTCCTTCTTGGAGTCTGTGAGTCTACTGCTATTTTGTTCCTTCAGTTTTCTGGTTATTTGCTTTTTGGGTGTTGAGGCACATGAATTCTTTATACACTTTGGTCGTTAACCCCTTATTGGATATGTCGTTTACGAATATATTCTCCCATAGTGTAGGATGTGTTTTTGTTCTGCTGATGGTGTCTTTGGCTGTACAGGGCTTTTTAGCTTAATGTAGTCCCATTTGTTCATTTTCACTTTTGTTTCCTTTGCCCGGGGAGATGCGTTGAGGAAAAAGTTGCTCATGTTTATATTTAAGAGATTTTTGCCTATGTTTTTTTCTAAGAGTTCAATGGTTTCATGACTTACATTCAGGTCTTTGATCGATTTTGAGTTTATTTTTGTGTATGGAGTTAGACAATAATCACTTTCATTCTCTTACATGTAGCTGTCCAGTTTTGCCAACACCAGGTGTTGAAGTGGCTGTCATTTCCTCATTGTATGTCCATGGCTCCTTTATCATATATTAATTGGCCATATATATGTGGGTTTATATTTGGGCTCTCTGTTCTGTTCCATTGATCTATGGGTCTGTTATTGTGCCAATACCAAATTGTCTTGATTACTGTGGCTTTGTGGTAGAGCTTGAAGTTGGGGAGCATAATCCCCCCAACTTTATTCTTTTTTCTCAGATTTCCTTGGCTGTTTGGGGTCTTTTGTGGTTCCAAGTGAATTTTAGAACTATTTGTGCTTTTCGTTGCAGAATGATGTTGATATTTTGATAGGGATTCCACTGAATCTATAGATTGCTTTAGGCAGAATGGCCATTTTGACAATATTAATTCTATCTATGAGCATGGGGTGCATTTACATTTATTGGTGTCTTCTGTAATTTCTCTCATGAATGTCTTACAGTTTTCAAGGTATAGGTCTTTCACCTTCTTGGTTAGGTTTATTCCTAGGTATTTTATTCTTTTTGATCAATTGTGAATGGAATTGTTTTCCTGATTTCTCTTTCTGCTAGTTCATTGTTAGTATACAGGAATGAAACAGATTTCTGTGTATTAATTTTGTATTCTGCAACTTTGCTGAATTCAGTTATTTTAGTAGCTTTGGAGTAGATTCTTTAGGGTTTTTTATGTACAATATCATGTCATGTGCAAATAGTGACAATTGAAGTTCTTTCTTACCAATCTGGATACTTTTTATATCTTTGTGTTGTCTGATTGCCATGGCTAGGACCTCCGGTACTGTGTTGAATAAAAGTGGTGAGAGTGGGCATCCTTGTCTTGTTCCCAATCTTAGAGGAAAAGCTTTCAGCTTTTTGCTCTTTAGTATGAAGTTGGCTGTGGGTTTCTCATAGGTGGCCTTTATTATGTTGAGGTCCTTCACCTCTATCCCCTTTTTGTTGAGGGTTTTTATTGTGAATAGATGTTGAATTTTGTCAAATGCTTTTTCAGCATTTGTTGAGATGATCATATGGTTTTTGTCCTTTTTGATGTGGTGGATGATGATGGATTTTCGAATATTGTACCATCCTTACATTCCTGGAATAAATCCCACTTGACCATGATGGATGATCTTTTTGATGTTTTTTGAATTCGGTTTGCTAATATTTTATTGAGTATTTTTGCATCTATATTCATCAGGAATAATCATCTGTAATTTTCTTTTTTCATGGTATCTTTGCCTGGTTTTGGTATTAGAGGGATGCTGGCCTCAAAGAATGTGTTTGGAAGTATTCCCCCCTCTTCTTCTTTTTGGAATGCTTTAAGGAGGATGGGTATTAAGGGTCTCTAAATATCTGATAAAAGTCAGGGATGAAGTTATATGGTCCAGGATTTTGTGTTCTTATTTAGTTTTTTGATTACCATTTCAATTTCATTGCTGGAAATCAGGCTGTTCAGATTTTCTGTTTCTTCCTTGGTCAGTCTTGGAAGGTTGTATTTTTCTAGAAAGTTTTCCATTTCTTCTAGGTTATACAGTTTGTTGGCATATAATTTTTCATAGTATTCTATAATAATTCTTTGTATTTCTGTGGTGTCTATAGTTATTTTTCCTTTCTCCTTTCTCATTTCTGATTCTGTTTATGTGTGTACACTTTCTTTTTTTCTTGATAAGTCTGGCTAGGAGTTTATCTATTTTATTCTCTCAAAGTACAAGCTCCTGGTTTCATTGTTTATTTCTCTGGTTTTATTCTTCTCAATTTTATTTGTTTATGCTCTCATCTTTATTATGTCCCTCCTTCTACTGACTTTGGGTCTCATTTATTCTTGTTTTTCTAGTTTCATTACTTTTGAGTTTAGACAGTTCATTTGGGATTGTTCTTTCTTGAGGTAAGCCTGTATTGCAATATAATTTCCTCTTAGAATTGCCTTCGCTGAATCCACAGATTTTAGGGTTTTGACTTATTGTTTTCATTTGTCTCCATACATTTCTTGATCTCTGTTTTTATTTGGTCATTGATCCACTGATTATTTAGGAGCATGCAATTAAGCCTCTGTGTGTTTGTGGGCTTTTTGTTTTCTTTGCATAATTTATTTCTAATTTCATACCTTTGTTGTTGAGAAGCTGGTTGGTACAATTTCAGTCCTCCTGAATCTGAGGCTCTTTTTGTGGCCTAATATGTGATCTTGTCTGTAAAATGTTCCATGTGCACTTGAGAAGAATGTGTATCCTGCTGCTTTTGGGTGGAGTGTTCTGTAGATGTGTGTTATGTCTAACTGTTTGGTGTTGTTCAGTGCCTCTGTCTCCTTACTTTCTGTCTGGTTGATCTGTCTTTTGGAGTGTGTGGTGGGTGGAGTGTTCTGTAGATGTGTGTTATGTCTAACTGTTTGGTGTTGTTCAGTGCCTCTGTCTCCTTACTTTCTGTCTGGTTGATCTGTCTTTTGGAGTGTGTGGTATGTTGAAGTCTCCTAAAATGAGTGCATTGCATTCTCTTTTCCCCTTTAAATCTGTTAGTATTTGTTTTGCATATTTAGGTGCTCCTTCGCTGGTTGCATTGGTATTTATAATGTTTATATCCTTTTGTTGGACTGACCCCTTTATTTCTATGTAGTCATTCTTTGTCTCTTTTTACTTTCTTTGTTTTGATATCCATTTTGACTGATGTAAGTACTGCAACTCCTGCTTTTTTTCTCCCTGTTACATGCATGAAATATCTTTTTCCTTCCCTTCACTTGTAGTCTATGTGTGTCTGTGGGTTTGAAGTGAGTCTTTTGTACGCAGCATAGAGATGGGTCTTGTTTTTTTATCCAAATTGTAACTTTGTGCCTTTTGATTGGTGCATTCAGTCCATTTACATTTATGGTGATTATCTATAGATATGTACTTATTGCCATTGCAGGCTTTAGGTTCATGGTTATGAAAGGTTCAAGGGCAGCTTGTTTACTAACAGTCTAACTTAACTCGCGTATTATGCTACATCAAACATAATCTAAAAGTTCTTTTTATTTCCTGTGTCTTCCTCCTCCACTCTTTATATATTAGGTGTCATAGTCTGTACTCTGTGTGTGTCCTTTGACCGACTTCATGGGTGGTTGATTTAATTTTGGATTTCCTTAGTAATTAGTTGGTCTACTTCCTTTACTGTGGTTTCATTTTCTCTGGTGACAGCTATTTAGCCTTAGGAGCACTTCCATCCAGAGCAGTCCCTTTAAAATACACTGTGGAGACGGTTTGTGGGAGGTAAATTCCCTCAACTTTTGCTTATATGGAAATTTTTAAATCCCTGTTTCAAATTTAAATGATAATCTTACCAAGTAGAGTCTTCCTGTTTGGTGGCCCTTCTGGTTCATTGCACTAAATACATCCTGGCACTCCCTTTTGGCTTGTACCGTTTCTGCTGAGAGCCTGATGGGTTTTCCTGTGTATGTGATATTTTTTCATTCTCTGGCTGCTCTTAATACTCTGTCCTTGTCCTTGATCTTTGCCATTTTAGTTATTATATGATGTCTTGGTGTTGTCTTTCTTGGGTCCCTTGTGTTGGGAGATCCCTGCACTTCCATGGCCTGAGAGACTGTTTCCTTCCCCAGATTGCAGAGGTTTTCAGCAATTATGTCCTCAAAGACACTTTCTATCCCTTTTTCTCTCTCTTCTTCTTCTGGTGCCCCTACAATGAGAATATTGTTCATTTGGATTGGCTGCACAGTTCTCTTATTATTCTTTCATTCCTAGAGATCCTTTTTTTCTCTCTGTGCCTCAGCTTCTTTGTATCCCTGTTCTCTAATTTCCCTTTCATTTACCATCTCCTCTACTTCATCTAATCTG
>JAQQAC010015615.1:0-15711 GCA_029783875.1 Phataginus tricuspis | reverse complement strand
CTCTAATTTCCCTTTCATTTACCATCTCCTCTACTTCATCTAATCTGCTTTTAAATCCCTCCATTGTAAACTTCAATTCATATCCTGTATTTTTCAAAGTTTCTAGATTTCTTGAAGTCCTCCCTAAAATCTTGAATATTTTTCTGTAGCTGCATGAGCATATTCATGATTTTTAATTTGAAATTTTTATCAAGAAGATTAGAGCTCACGGCTTCTCTTAGTCCTCTTTCTGGTGTTGAGAGATTGTGGTGTGTACAAGATTCTTTTTCCATTTTATATTTTTAATGATGACTATGGAATAGTAACTTTGTCTAGGTAGCTTCCTCTGCTGCCCAGAAGCTGTACTCTCTGGATCTGTCCAGCACCTGGAGCGACGGCAGGTGTGGCAGGCCAGTGCTGACACCTGCCAGGAAGAAAGAATTCTTTCCTGCTTCCTGGCTGCAGTGCCTGCCTCCACTGCCAGTGCCAGTGGGCCGAGCACACATGGAGGAGCCTCTGTGCTATGTCCCTGTAGGTGCTGTAAGCGGGGCCACCCTCTGGTCTGGCATAATGTTGGGCGCAGCAGGTTTGTGAACTGGTGCCCACCGGAAGGAGGGACCGGCAGGCTATGTATTACAGTGGGGGCCTTGGTTGCTTTGCCAGCCAGGGGGATGAAGTGCCTGAAGCTCCTGATAGTTTCCAACCTACTGGGCTGAGTGTGCCCAGACGATTTTGTCCACCTGTCCCTCCTCCTGAGCAGCAAGCTCTGTGTAATCTTTGCCCCTTTAGCAGCCCTCTCACTGTTAGGACATCTTTCAAAGTGTCAGCCTTTCTTTTGACCCAGAGCAGCCAGTTCTTTTGACCCAGAGCAGTGGGTGCCTGTTCTCCACAAGTGGCTGGTATCTCAGTCTCTGAATATTCCACCTGTCTTTGCTTTCCAACCCCTCTTATCTCCAGGGCACTGCCGCATAATGTGGGTTTGTGCTCCTGGAGCAGATCTCCAGGGCTGGGTGTTTAGCAGTCCAGGGCTTCTACTCTCTCCCCACTCCATTTGTCTTCTTCCCACGTGTGAGCTGGGGTCGGGGGAGGGCTTGTGTCCCACGGGATTGTGACTTTGCTACTTTACCCTTTTCTGTGAGGTTTTCCCCAAGGTGTAGGCAGTCCTTAGCAGTCTTCAGGTTGCTCTTTCAGAATTAGTTGTTTTGCTGTATTTTTGTGTATATGGTGTTTTGGGAGGAGGTTTCTGCCTCTCTTCTCATGCCAGCATATTTTTTCCTGGACTCTCCTTCCATTTTTATTCTTGTCATTTCTTAATATGTTTTTATCTGCCATTGAGAACATACTGTGTGCTACACATCGGATATTCATAATCAAACAAAACATACAACTCCCTGTCCTCAAATGAACATGGCTACCTAAATATGTTCTCTAGAAGACCAGCATCTCTATGAACCTCCCAAAGTGGAAACCACAGTGTTCAAAGTACAGGCAAGAGGTCAGTGTTGCCAGCTTGTGAGTGAGCGGGACGTGATCCGGGTGTAGGGCTAGGCCAGAGCCGGAGTGAGAAGGCCGCGGTGAAGCTGGGATTTTATTCCAAATGCACTGAAGATGATGAGGCAGCAGCAGTTGTCACCATTAGGAGCAGGGGTTCTGGAGCTGGCCTGCCTTAATTGAAACCCTGACCCTCACAGGAAGACAGGAAGTGATTGTGTAACAATGAGCAAGTAGTTTATGTTCTTTTTTTTTTTGCTCCTCTGTAAAATACAGATAATAGACCTGACTTGTTGGGTCGTTCTGAAGATCAAATGAGTTCATTTTACAAAGCACTTTAAGACAACATTTCCAAATGATAACTGATAAAGAAGATTTGGTTAAATAACTGTTATGTTTTAGTTGCACTGCTTTAAATTTGTAACAGATCACTATATTATGTGGGGAATGGATGGGAGGAGTATCAGTTTGCAGGCTGGTATAGAAGCTTGCACTGGGTGGTGGCAGCTTTGTGCTGGTGGCCATGCGTAGGAAGTAAGTGAGCAGGTTAAGGCTAAAGGTAGCTAATATGTATAGAGTACAGATTATGTGCCAGGCACCAATCTAAGCTCTTCACATGTATTATCTCTTACTACCTCACGACCCATGAGCTAGGCACTGCTGGTGTTCTCCTTTTACGGATGAGGAAACTGAGCTAGTAATTTGCTCAAGGTGATACCGCTCCAGTACACAAAAGAGCCAAAAATAAAAACCGGGCCGTCTGAGTCAATACTCCACAAAGGTGACGTCTCTACATACCGCCCCTCTCAGACGGTCACAGCCCAGAGCTCGTACACTCAGACTGAACAGTAACCATACTCAGGATTGGCTCTGGCAGAGTCACTGATATTTCTGGGTATGGCCGTGGGCTTCCTCAACACGCCATCACTTTCAGCTTCTCAGTATTGTGGGACACTCGTGGAACAACAGGGGCATAGAACCTAAAAGATATTTCTAAGATTCTGGGGCATTTATTTTGCCAGGTGAAGTTTGCTCATTGAAAATCATTACTGAAACCATGAGATTTGCAACTGCTTTTTAAAGAGGATTCACTTTTTAAAACTATTTTATCTAACCCTAAATAAAATAGAAAATTTCATTCTACTCCCAAATAATAATCTTACCTAAATAACATGGAAAATTCCTCTATATTTATATACAGTGCAGGGTGCTGAAATGTTAGTTGCTTAGAAATCTGTACATGTGTGGAATGTATCATTTTTGTTCACAAGGATTCCCATAAAGGATTGCTAAAAATCACCTACTTTTGAAATTAGCTGAAGAGTTGCTTGTAGCAATTTCTTTCCAGTGGGAAATACCTAAGCAAGTTATAAGATCATTCATTAAGTTAAATGGATTTATTAGAAGTAATAAATTGATTAATTAGTACATGCTTAGGCTACATCTACAAGTCCTCTTTCTAAAATTCACTATGTTCTGATGGACAGTGACTGTAATAGGGTTGGTGGGGAGGACCTGATGAAGGGGGTAGTTTAATCATCACAATATTGCTCATATAATTGTAGGTTAATGATACTAAAATAAAATAAATTGTTAAAAAAAAATAAAATAAATAAAAAATAAAAAAAATAATAAAATTCACTATGTTGTATCCTGAATCTAATACAATATTTTATATCAACTACAATTTTAAAAAATAAAGGCTATTAAGTACAGAAAAAATATTACATAAAAATGAAATAAAATTCCACTTTCTCTATGAAATCTTAGACTAATTTTGACAGATTCCCTAATCCAAGTGTTTACTTTTCATGACTTTCCCGCCCCCAAGAAGCACCCACACACTAAGGCAGCCCCCAAAGACAAGGAGTTGGCGGAGTTGTAGAAATGGTGCCCACCCTCTACCATACGAGGGCCCACTGATCTTCCTCCAGCTCCCCTCTCCTCATTTTATCCTGTACAACTGCTGTAAGATCAGATCTTCAGTTGAGTGCTAAGATGTTAGTTAACTTACAAATTAAAAGTATGGAAGTAAAATAAACTGAGAGAAAAAAGTCAGGGAAACAACAAGAACCAACTCCTCTTGGTCCTGAATTGCCAGACACACCGTCTCCCACACAGCACTGGGGCTTCAGTGTGATTTGTGACCTCAGGGCAATGGTGTGTCTTTGCCGTGTCCAGTAAACAGGAGATCACACCTAAGTGAAGCACGTGCAGCCACCTCAGTTCCCTAAACAGAGACTAAACTAGGGCGATGCGGGCAGCCAAGCAGAGGTGGACACAGGAAGGACAAGGTATGGTGAGCTGCAATGAGGGAAGCCCCAAGGGACACGTTTCGTGTGACTTACTCCATTTCATAGTAAGCTCTGAGTCCCCTTTCCCAAGCCTCCTTTCTTCCAGCTGTGCCCAGGAAACCAGGTAAGGAGTTGGTCCTAGCAGGTGCTGAAAGGGACCTGGCAGACAAAGGGTGAGGAGAATTAGAACTGTCATGAGTTTAGAAAATGTTATTTTCCAAGTATTTATTCCATTTGAATTATTTGTACTTTTGTTAACTCTGTGATCCTGAAGTGTTTTGTTATAGGAAGGTATATATTATCCTCCAGTATTTAATTGTGATAAAATGTTAAGCATACAGTCGGCTCCTTGATACTGCTGCCTCTGGTGGCTCCCAGAACTTTATTCTATGGCTTTAAGTGGGATACTGCTGGGTCACTTTTAAAGTAAAACAGGGGGGATCACAGTAGGTTATATAAACTCCTTTCAGGATCTCTTAGTAGATTATTCAATCTGGCTTGATTTTAGATGTAAGCATTTTTTTTACTTGAAATTTTTTACTTGAAATTTTTGCTTTCAGTGGTTGCTGAGCAGCACTTAGAAGGGGTGGATGTCCATCACCCTCTCCCTTGGATTTACATCCTGAAATGTTTTCGTTCCACCTTCAAGGAAGGAACCAATGTAAAGGACCTCTGGTCAATTTTATGCTAAGCCCTGGCAGTCTGAGGCACAGACATATGCCTTATTTAGGGCTCATCACTGACCCTGCTTTACCTGAGACCAGGACATGAATCTATTCAATTGTTTAAAAAGAACTTCTCATAAAGAACATACCAGCTGTAACCAATATGAAATCTAAGTTTTACAAAAAGAAGCAACAGTCCAATAATAGCATTGCTATGCTGCTTACATCACAGAACAGATCTCTCCTCATTATGAGGCTTCTGGAATTTAAGCAAATATTGGCCATTGAAATGCAGTGATGTTTAAAAAGGTCAGACATTATAACCATAATGTGTAGATTCCAGGAATGCTGTGTAGGTTGGACATTCAAATACAAGAAATATAGTATCTCAATTAAAGCAGAGAAATGTTTCACAAAATTTAACATCCATTCTTGTATTGCTCAAAAAAACCTTTTTGTTCAATAAGAACAGAAGGGATTTTTTTTAATCAGATAAAATTTTTCTATTAAAAAAACCCTATAGTACACCACATAATGATGAAATATTGAGCCATTTCCCTTTGAAATCAGGAATGAGAGAGTGGCAGCCACTTATATTCACACCAATTTACTGAAGGTTCTAGTTATTGCAAAGGGCAGGAAAAATAAATAAATAGAATGGATAATGTTTGGAAAAGATAAAATAAAACTTATTTGAGGATGGCATGGTGTTTACGTAGAAACTCCAAAAGAATCTATTTATAAATTATTAGTTAATAAATGAGGATAGCAAAGTTGCTAAGGCCAATGCTAATAAACAAAGGTTGACTGTCTTTCTATATACTAGCAACAAAAACTGGCAAATAAAATTTTCTAATTACCATTTATAGGAGTTTGAAAAAGCAAGGTATAAATCTGACAAAAGATGTACAAGTCCTCTATATAGAACACTATAAAGCTTTGTTGTGAGAAATCATAATGATTGGAGTTTCTGGAAGAAGATACTGATATGAAGTAGGGCTGCCACATGTTTATGAGGGAGCAACAGCTATGAAAGGAAGGGGAAGGAAGAGTTTGAGCTACAGTGCAGGCCCCACAAAGCCTGGACCAATCTTGCAGGGAGTTCTAGAGTGAGTATTTCCCAACAGAGTTGTTCCACCTCATGGCCCCTTCCCTACCCGCAGCCCCTTCCTATTTGGTTACTGGATATGGACCTTCCTGGAAATAGTGGACCTATGGTGAGGCAGTTTTCTCCTGAGGTAGGAACTGAAGATGCTCAGAGATGGAGGCTGTCTGCTGATGGAACGTGCTGTGGTTGGGTAGTAAGTCCTTTGGTAGCGAGGACTGGAGTGGAAACACCTTCATGTTTCCCACAAATGTTTATGGGTTGGAGCTCTCAATACAGTTAATATGTTTGTTTTCCTCAAATTTAGGTAATATTTTTTTTATTGAGTATCACTGACATACAATCTTATATTGGTTTCAAATAGACAACACAGTGGTTCAACAGTAACCCATATTATTAAATACTCACCCCCTCTAGTGTGGTTACTACCTATCCATGTAGAAGGATGTTACAATCACTGACTACCCTCTTCACGCTGTACTACTGTCCCCATGACCAACTTATACTGTGATTGCGATTAACATGCCCATTTATACCCCTCACACTCCCCCACACCAACCCCTCCCCCTTGGTAACCACTAATCACTTCTCAATGTCTATGAGTACTGTTGTTTTGTTCCTTCTGTTTTGCTTTGGTTTATACTCCACAAATAAGTGAAATCATATGATATTTGTCTTTCTCCACCTGGCTTATTTCACTGAATATAATACCCTTCAGATCCACCCATGTTGTTGCAAATGGCAGGATTTCTTTTCTTTTTAAGGCTGAATAATATTTCATTGTGTGTATGTACCACCTCTTCTTTATCCATTCATTTATTGATGGACACTTACGTTGCTTCCATATCTTGGCTACTGCAAACAGTGTGGCAATAAACATAGGGGTGCACATATCTTTTTGAATCAGGGATTTTGTTTTCTTTGGGTGAAGCCTTACAAGTGAAATTACTGGATTGAATGGTATTTCTATTTTTATTTTTTTGAGGAACCTCCATACTGCTTTCCACAGCAGTTGCACCAATTTACATTTCCACCAAATGTAGGAGGGCTCCCATTTCTCCACATTCTTGCGAACGTTTATTTCTTGTCTTTTTGGATAGTGGCCATTCTAAATGGTGTGAGGTGATATCTCTTTGTGGTCTTGATTTGCATTTCCCTGATGATTAGCGATGTGGAGCATCTTTTCATGTGCTGGTTGGCCATTTGTATTTCTTCTTTGGAGAAATGTCTGTTCAGGTCCTGCATCCATTTTTTAATTAGATTATTTGTTTTTTGGGGGGTGTTGAGGCATATGAGTTCTTTATATATTTTGGATATTATAATCCCTTATCATAAGATGAGTCATTTATGAATATGTTATCCCATACTGTAGGATGCCTTTTTGTTCTGCTAATGGTGTCCTTTGCTGTACAGAAGAATTTTAGTTTGATATAGTCCCACTTGTTCATTTTTTATTTTGTTTCTCTTACCCAAGGAAATGTGTCCAGGAAAAAATTGCTCATACTTATGTTCAACAGATTTTTGTCTATGTTTTCTTCTAAGAGTTTTATGGTTTCATGACTTACATTCAGGTCTTTGATCCATTTTGGGTTTATTTTTGTGTATGGAGTTAGACAATAATACAGTTTCATTCTCTTACATGTTGCTTCCCAGTTTTCCCAAAACCAGTTGTTAAAGAGGCTGTCTTTTCCCCATTGTATGTATATTCATGGCTCCTTTATTGTATATAAAATGACCATATATACATGGGTTCATATCTGGGCTCTCAATTGTGTTCCATTGATCTGTAGGTCTGTTCTTGTGCCAATACCAAACTGTTTAGATTACTGTAGCTTTGTAGCAGAGTTTGAAGTAAGTGAGCATAATCTCCCCAGCTTTTTTCTTCTTTCTCAGGATTGCTTTGGCTATTCGGAGTATTTTCTGGTTGTATATGAATTTTAGAACTATTTGTTCTCATTCATTGAGAAATGCTGTTGGTATTTTGATAGGGATTGCATTGAATCTGTAAAGTACTTTGGGCAGGATGGCCATTTTGACAATATTAATTCTTCCTATCCATGAGCACAGGATAGATTTCCATTTATTGGTGTCTTTAATTTCTCTCATGAGTCTTGTAGTTTTCAAAGTATAGGTCTTTTACCTCTTAGGTTAGATCTATTCCTAGGTGTTTTACTCCTTTTGATGCAATTGTAAATGGAATTGTTTTCCTTATTTCTCTTTCTGCTAGTTCAGTTAGTATATAGGAATGCAACAGATTTCTACAAATTAATTTGTATCCTGCAACTGTGCTGAATTCAGTTATTAGTTCTAATAGTTTTTTGGTGGAGTTGTTTGGGTTCTCTATGTATATCATATCATCTGCAAATAATGACAGTTTAACTTCTTCCTTACCAATTTGGGTGCCTTTTATCTCTATGTGTTTTCTGATTGCTGTGGCTAGGACCTCCAGTACTGAGTTGAATAAAAGTGGTGAGAGTGGACATCCTTCTCTTTTTCTTGATCTTTGAGGAAATGCTTTCAGTTTTTCGCTATTAAGTATGATGTTGGCTGTAGTTTTGTCATATATGGCCTTTATTATGTTGAGGTACATACCCTCTTAACGCATTTTGTTGAGAGTTTTTATTATGAATGGATGTTGAATTTTTTCAAATGCTTTTTAAGCATCTATTGAGATGATCACGTGGTTTTTATCTTTTTTATGAATGTGGTATAGGATATTGCTTGATTTTATGAATATTGTGCCATCCTTGCATTACTGGTATAAATCCCACTTGGTCATGATGTATGAACTTTTGATATATTTTTGAATTCAGTTTCCAAATATTCTGTTGAGGATTTTTGCATCAATGTTCATCAGGGAAATTGGTCTGTAATTTTCTTCTTTTGTGTGTGGTATCTTTGGTTTTGTTATTAGAGTGGTGCTGGCCTCATAGAATGAATTTGGAAGTATCTCCTCCTCTTCTACTTTTTGGAATATTTTAAGAGGGATGGGTATTAACTCTTCTTTAAATTTTTGGTATAATTCAGGTATAAAGCCATCTGTACATTGCATTTTTTTAATTAACAATTTGATTTGATTTCTGGTAATTGGTCTGTTCAGATTTTCTGTTTCTTCCTGGGTCAGTCTTGGAGGGTTGTATTTTTCTAGGAAGTTGTCCTTTCATTCTGGGTTTCCATTTTATTGGCATATAATTTATCATAGTATTCTCTAATAATTTTTTGTATTTCTGTGGTATCCATTGTGATTATTACTTCTTGATTTCTGATTTTGTTTATGTGTGTACTCTCTCTTTCTTCTTGATAAGTCTAAGTGTTTATTTATTTTATTTTCTAAAAGAACCAGCTCTTGGCTTCACTGATTTTTTTCTACTGTTTTATTCTCAATTTTATATATTTCTGCTCATCTTTATTATTTCCCTCCTTCTACTAACCTTGGGTTTAATTTGTTCTTCTTTTCCTAATTTCTTTAACTGTGAGTTTAGACTGTTTATTTGGGATTGTTCTAGTTTCTTGAGGTAGGCCTGTACTGCTATGTGCTTTCTTCTTAGAACTGCCTTCACAGCATCCCACAGATTTTGGGCTGTTGAATTTTCATTTTCATTTGTCCCCATGTATTGCTTGATTTGTTTAATTTATTCATTGATGAATTGATTATTTAGAAGCATGTTGTTTAGCCTCCATGTGTTTATAGGCTTTTTTTTTTCCCTTGTGTAATTTATTTCTAGTGTCACACCATTGTGGTCTGAGACGCTGCTTGATACAATTTCAGTTTTTTTTAATTTACTGAGGCTATTTTTGTGGTCTAGTATGTGATCTATTCTGGAGAATGTTCCATGTACTCTTGAGAAAAATGTGTATCCTACTGTTTTGGGGTGGAATGTTCTGTAGATATATTTTAAGTCCATCTGATCTAATTTATTGTTCAGTGCTTCTGTTTCCTTATTTATTTTCTGTCTGGTTGATCTGTTTTTTGATGTGGTATTGATTGGTATTAAAGTCTCCTAATGAATGTGTTGCCATATATTTCCCCCTTTAATTCTATTGGTATTTGTTCACATATTTAGGTGTTACTATATTGGGTACATAGATATTTATTATGGTTATATCCTCTTGTTGGACTGACCCCTTTATCATTATGTAATGTCCTTTTTTGTCTCTTGTTATTTTCTTTGTTTTGAAATCAATTTTGTCTGATACAAGTACTGCTACTCCTGCTTTTTTCTCCCTATTATTTGCATGAAATATCTTCTTCCATCCCTTCACTTTTAGTCTGTGTATGTCTTTGGGTATGAAATGAGTCTTTGTAGACAGCATATAGATGGGTCCTGTTTCTTCATCCATTTGGCCACTCTATGTCTTTTGGTTGGTGTGTTCAGTCATTTGCATTTAAGGTGATTATTGATAGATATGTACTTTTTGCCATTTTATTAATTGTTTTCTGGCTGTTTTTATAACTCCTCTCTGTTCCTTTCTTCTTCTTTTATATCCTTTGTATTTTTTTTATATTATTTGATTTTTTTTTAGTGTTGTGATTGTATTTCTTTTTAAATTTTTTATTGTATGCTCTAGTTTTGTGGTTACCAAAGGTTCAAGGATAGCTTCCTTACTATATAACAGTATAAAGTTGCTGATTACTCTATTTCAAACACAATCTAAACTTACTTTTTCTTCCTACTTTCTTCTCCACACTTATGTATTAGATATCATACTCTGCACTTTTTGTGTATCCCTTGACTGATTTTGTGAATAGTTGATTTTGCTTCTTTTGTTTTGTTTTAATTTTGTATTTGCTTGGTAATTAATTGGCCTACTACCTTTACTGTGGGTTTATTTTCAGTGGAGAAAAACTATTTAGCCTTAGGAACATTTCCATGTATAGCAATCTCTTTAATGTACCTGTCAGGCTGTTTTAGTGGTGATGAATTCCTTCGACTTTTGTTTATCTGGGAATTGTTTAGTCTCTGCTTCAAATTTGAATGATAATCTTGCTGGGTAGAGGATTCTTGGTTGAAGGTCTTTCTGTTTCAATACATTAAATATGTCCTGACACTCCCATCTGGCCTGTAAAGCTTCTGCTGAGAAGTCTGCTGAGAGCCTATTGGGGTTTCCTTTATAAATAATCTTTCTTCTCTCTCTGACTGCTTTCAAAACTCTCTCCTTATCCTTGCTCTTTGCCCTTTTACTTATTGTAACCCTTGGTGTCCTGGGGTTCCTTTGTTAGGTGCTCTGAGTGCTGCCATGACCTGAATGTCTAGTTCCTTCCCCAAATTGGGTAAGTTTTCAACAATTATTTCCTCAAAGAGACTCTCAACCCCTTTGTCTCACTCTTCTCATTCTGGTACCCCTATTATGCAAATATTTTTTATTGGTTATACAACTCCCTTATGCTTTCATTGCTAGAGATCCTTTTTCTCTCTGTTCTTCGGCTTCATTATGTTTCTGTTCTCTAATTTCCGTATCGTTGACTTTTTTCCTCTGCTTGCAGGAATCTACTCTTCAATCTCTCCATTGTACATTTCATTTGTTACTGTATTCTTCAGCTCTAACTGGCTCTTTTTCAGCTATTCTCTCTCTTTTTTGAAGTCCATCCTGAAACCCTGAATATTTTTCTGTAGATCCATGAGAATGTTTAAGACTTTTACTTTGAAATCTTTATCAAGAAGATTGGTAATCTCTGTTTCATTTAGCCATCCTCCTGGTGTATTTCCTGTAATTTTGTTGGGAACATACTCCTCTGCCTCATTTTTCAAGGTTTTTGTGTTTCTTCCTTTGTATTACGTGGATCTGCTATGCCTCCTGGCCTACGGAATGATGACTTTATGAAGAAGGCATCCTGTGGTGCCCAGAAGCTCAAGACTCTTTACTCTCCAGTGCCTGGTTCTATGTTGAGGGAGCCCCAGCTGTTGCTGGTGAGCAGTGGGCAGGGCCACTTTTCTGTCTGTCTACTGGTGGTGGTCCAAGTCTGCAGCTCTGGCAGTTTGCCTCATCTGCCTTTGTGATCCAAGCATAAGCCTCTGCTGGGATTGCTGCGGGCAGGGCTGCCCTCTGCCTGCCCTCAGCCATTGTGGGGCTGTAGGGTTTATGGGGTGGGCAGGGCCTTTATGTGGCTCTGGGGTAGGTGGGACATGCAGCACCAGGCTTGGACACCTGTGGGGAGGAAGTAGCTCTTTGGGGCTAACTCCTGCAGGCACCTGCCAAGTAGGGCTGAAAATGGGCCAGGAAAGCTTGGAGGGTATCCCTCTGCCAGTCAGGCAGCAAATCCTGACATTGGGGCTGGGCCAAGTCAGTTGGCTCACCAGCAGTGTGCGCAGGGAGGTAGCTTGGGGCTGAGTTACCAGTGAGGGGGATGGAGTGTCTGGGGCTTCCAAGAGTTTCCAACTTGTTGGGCTGAGGGAGGGCTGTGGATGTATCATCCACCTGCCCGTTCTCCTGAGGCGAGAACTCCATCCAACCTCACCCCCCTCGTACCCCTCTCACTGCTGGCAAGTCCTTCAAACTGCTGCCTCTACTTTGGGTCTCAGGACCAGCAGAGCATGCCCATTCTCCACAAGCTGCTGGAGTCTCAGCCTCCCAGAGTGTTTTTCCTGCCCCTGGTGTCCAGCACCACTAATCACCAGAACCCAGTGTAATGTGGACTCATGGTCCTCCTGGAGCAGATCTCCAGGGCCAGGTGTGCAGCATTCCTGGGCTCCTATCCCCTCCGCGCTCTATTCCTCTTTCTCCTGCCTGCGGGCCAGGATTGGGGGAGGTCTTAGGTCCCCCTTAATCGCAGCTCTTCCAGTTTGCCTGTCTCTTCTGTGTGGTCTCCTGCCCCCCAGGTGTAGGTGGTCTGCTCTGCAATCTTCAAGTTGTTTTCAGGTTTAGTTGTATTTGCTTTATTTTCTTCTTAGTGTTTTTGGGAGGAGGTTTCTGCCTTGCCTTCCTACTCTCCCATCTTTTTCTCTGACCTGATGTAATGTTCAATATTATCCCAATCAAGATTCCAATACGTTTTTTAAACATTTTTAAAAGTTGCGGTAAACTACACACAACATAAATTTACCATTAGTGGTATTTAGTACATTTACAATATTGTACAGCCACTGTCTATTTCCAGAACACTTTTATCACTCCAGAGGAAACCCATGGCCCTTAAGGAGTCACTCATCATTCCCTCCCCCCTCCCCCAGTCTCTGGTAATCACTAATCTCCTTTTTATTTAAAAATTTCTCTACTTGGTTGGACATCTCCAAGTATCTTCATCCTCAGCTTTGTCCTTCCCAGGCTTTTGTGTCTGCTGCCCTATCTGCCATCCTGGAAAGAACTATATGACTTCCAATTTTAAAGCTGGCCCAGTCCTGGGACTGCATGGAGCAGGTGAAACAAAGGTAAAACAATGTTAAGTGGAGAAGCAAAAATGTCACAATGCTTCCTTACCCAAATTTAGCAGCTTTCTTCATTAAGCACCATCCTAGTTGCTCTGTTTTTTTAAAATTAGATTCTAGAATTCCAGTAAGTTGACTCTGATAGTTATTCTTAGAGCTCTCTATTCCATTATGTTCCATGATGGTGGAGGAGTTTGTGTATATGTAGAAATTAACAATTCTAAAATTTACATGGAAATACAAAGCATCCAGGAATAGCCTGAAAGTGTCTTCCTGATGAATTATAAACTGGAATATTTTCTATCATATAATAGACATGTTATAAAGCTATAGTAATTAAGGGTAGAAAAACAGACCACTGGAACAGAATAGAGAATTCAAACCCATACATAAATGGTACTTGATTCATGATAAAAGTATTACTGTAGAGTGGCAAAAAAGTACTATCTTTTTAATAAATAGTTTTTAATCATTTGGATATCTATATGGAGGAATATGAAAGTGACCTCTACCTCACACCATACACAAAGAAATGAATCCTAGGTGGGTTGTAGATGTTAGTATGAAAGTCAAATCAATAAAGTTTATATAATGTAAGAGAATATTTTCATGACCTCAGGGTTGGGAAAGTTTACAAAAACAGCACCAACCATATGGAAAAAAGATTGACAAATTGGGCTATATTAACACTAAGAATTCTGTTCATCAGAAGACAGCCTTGCTTCCAAATATTAACCTTGGGGCTGGGGAAAGTACATGGAAGTGGAGCTGAAGCTGGATTGGCCATTAATTGCTAATCATTGAAGGTAAGTGACTGGCACGTGGTGGTTTATTTATTCTACTTTTTAAAATATGTTTCACATTTTTCATGATAAAAAAATCAATGGAAAGACTCTAGTAAGAGAGTGACAAGTCATATCATAGAGGAAAAAATGTAAAATAGATAACTAACAAAAGGCTTATATCAAGAATATATCAAGCCAAATCAATCTTGAGAAAGAAGAACAGATCATGTTCCTTTATTTTCAAACAATACTTCAAAGATACAATAATCAAAATAGTATGGTACTGGAGAAAGAAGAAGAAATCATGTTCCTTGACTTTCAAACAATACGGCAAAGATACAATAATCAAAATAGTATGGTACTGGCACAAAATACATAGGCCAATGGACAGAACAGACATCCCAGAAATAGGAAGCAAGAATATACAATAGAGAAAAGACAGTCTCTTTAATAAATGGTGTTGGAAAAACTGGACAGATACATGTAAAAGAATGAAACTGGACCACTCTCTTACACCATACACAAAAATAAACTCAAAATGGATTAAAGACCTAAATATAAGACCTGAGAACATAAAACACCTACAAGAAAACATAGGCAGTAAACACCTGGACATAAGCATTAGTGATTTTTTTCTAAATGTCTCCTAAGCAAAGGCAACAAAAGCAAAAGTAAACAGGTGGGAATGCATCAAACTAAAAAGTTTCTGCACAGCAAATGAAACCAGCAACAAAATGAAAAGGCAACCTACTGAATGGGAGAAGATATTTACAAATGATATATCTGAAGAGGGTCTAATATCCAAAATACATAAAGAATTCATACAACTCAATACCAAAAAACAAACAATGCAATTTAAAAATGGACAGAGGTCCTGAGTAGACACTTTCCCAAAGAAGATATACAGGTGGCCAACCAACACATCAGTGTCAATAATCATGAGGGGAATGCAAGTCAAAGCCACATGAGCTGTCCCCTCCCACCACTGAGAATGGCTAATATCAACATACAAGAAATACGTTTTGGCGAGGATGCAGAGAGAAGCAAACCCTCATACGCTGCTGGTGGGATTGCAAATGTGTGCAGCCACCTTAAAAGTAATATGGAGGTTTCTAAAAAACTAAAAATAAAAATACCATATAACCCAGTAATTACATTTCTGGGAATTTACCTGAAGAAAAAAAAATCACTAATTTGGAAAGATGATATATGCACTCCTATGTTTATTGCAGCATTATTTACAATAGCCAAAATATGGAAGCAACCTAAATGTCCATTGATAGATGAATGGATAAAAAGATGTGGTACATATATGCAATGGAATATTACCCCATAACATAAAAAAGAATGATGGGTGGGCCTGAGGGTATTATGCTAAGTGAAATAAGTCAGAGAAACACAATATGATTTCATTCATATGTGGAATCTAAAAAACAAAACAAAGCTAAACTAAAATAGACTTATAAACAGACAACAGACTGGTAGTTGCCATAGGGGAGGACAGTAGGCAAAGAGGAAAAAATTAGTGAAATGTTTGCTATCTTGATCTGGGTGATGATTACATGAGTGTATTTACATGACAACATTCATCAAGCTGTACACTAAGATTTGTGTATTTTACTGTATGTACTTCAGTATAAAAAATTATATATTAAAAACAGCTTAAAACCAATTAGAATAAGAGAGACAATGCAGATGTAAAATACATGAAAAAAGGGTCAGGAACTCTGCTGATCTAGGGGAGAGAGCTGAGATGGCAGATGGCAGAGCAGTCAGTTAAAGAAACAAGTAAAAAGGGAAAGTTTTCAATCACTTACTGCGACGGTACAAGCAAGAGTTAAAGCGTCTAAAACCAGAGGAAGCAACAACTCGTCTGCTCCATTTTCCCCGTGGAACTGCATGTCCATCAAGGGTCAGGTGGATCCGCACAGACACGGGTGTCCTCTCAACACTGGTTGAAGTCTCAGACAAAAGACTCAGCAGTTTTATGAACCCTGAGTGTGTGTGTATGTGTGTATGGTGGGGGGG
>JAQQAC010015602.1:0-11451 GCA_029783875.1 Phataginus tricuspis | reverse complement strand
TGTTGAACAGAAGTGGTGAAAGTGGACATCCTTGTCTTGTTCCTGGTCTTAGAGGAAAACCTTACAGCTTTTTGCCATTGAGTATGATATTAGCTGTGGGTTTGTTGTATATGGCCTTAATTATGTTGAGGTATGTACCCTCTGTTCCCATTTTGTTGAGAGTTTTTATCATGAATAGATGTTGAATTTTGTCAAATACTTTTTCAGCATCTATTGAGATGATCATGAGGTTTTTATCCTTTTTGATAATATGGTATATGATGTTAGCTGATTTATGAATATTGTACAATCCTTGCATTCTATGAATAAATCTCACTAGGTCTTGATGGATGATCTTTCTGAGGCATTTTTTAATTTGGTTTGCTAATATTTTCTTGAGGATTTTTGCATCTGTGTTCATCAGGGATATTGGTCTAAAATTTTCTTTTTTTGTTCTGTCTTTGTCTGGTTTTTGGTATTAGAGTGATGCTGGCCTAATAGAATGAGTTTGGAAGTATTCCCTCCTCTTCTACCTTTTGGAATACTTTAATAAGGGTAGGTATTAGCTCTTCTTTAAATGTTTGGTAGAATTAAACTGTGAAGCCATCTTGTCCTGGACTTTTGTTTGTTGGGAGTGTTTTGATTACGAGTTCAATTTCATTGATGGTAATTGGTCTGTTCAGATTTTGTTTCTTCCTCAGTCAGTTTTTCAAGGTTGTGTTTTTCTAGGAATTTATCCATTTCTTCTAAGTTGTCCAATTTATTGGCATATATTTTTTCATAGAATTATTTAATAATTCTTTGTATTTTTGTGGTATCTACTGTGACTATTCTTTTTTGTTTCTGATTTTGTTTATTTGTGTACTCTCTCTTTTTTTCTTGGTGAGTCTAGCTAGGGATTTGTCTATTTTGTTTAGTTCCTCAAAGAACCAGCTTTTTGTTTCATTGATTTTTTCTATTGTTTTATTCTTCTCTATTTTATTTATTTCTGCTTTGATCTTTAATATGTCTCTCCTTCTACTAACTTTGAGTTTCATTTGTTCTTATTTTTCTAGTTTCTTTAATGGTGAGTTTAGGCTGTTTATTTGGGATTGTTCTTGTTTCTTGACATAGGCCTGTATTGCTATGTACTTCCCTCTTAGAAGCACTTTTGCAGTATCCCCCAAATTTTGGACTGTTGTTTTTTGTTTTTATTTGTCTTCATTTATTGCTTGATCTCTGTTTTAATTTGCTCACTGATCCATTGACTATTTAGAAGCATGTTGTTTAGCCACCATGTGTTTTAGCCTTTTTTGCTTTCTTTGTGTAATTTATTTCTAGCTTTATACCATTGTGGTCTGAGAAGTTGCTTGATACATATCAATCTTTTTTAATTTATTGAGACTCTTTCTGTGGCCCAGTATGTGGTCTATTCTGGAGAATGTTCCACATACACTTGAGAAAAATGTGTATCCTGCTGCTTTTGGATGAAATGTTCTGTAGATATCTGTTAAGTCCATCTGATCTAATGTGTTGTTCAGTGCCTCTGTTTACTTATCTTCTGTCTGGTTGATCTGTCTATTGATGTGAGTGGTGTGTTGAAGTCTCCTAAAATGAGTGAATTGCAGTCTATTTCCAATTTAATCCTGTTGGTATTTGTTTTGTTTCTTTAGGTGCTCCTCTGTTCCGTGTGTAGATGTTTATATTGGTTATATCTTCTTGTTGGACTGATCCCTTTATCATTATGTAATGTCCTTCTTCATCTATTGTTACCTTCTTTGTTTTGAAGTCTATTTTGTCTAATACAAGTACTGCTACTCCTGCTTTTCTCTCCTTATTATTTGCATGAAATACCTTTTTCCAACCCTTCACTTTCAGTCTGTGTATGCCTTTGGGTATGAAATGAGTCTCTTCTAGGCAGAATATAGATGGGTCTTGTTTCTTTATCCATTCTGCCACTTTGTGTGTTTGGATTGGTGCATTCAGTCCATTTACGTTTAAGCTAATTATTGATAGGTATGTACTTATTGCCACTGTAGTAATTGTTTTCTGGTTGTTTTTATAGTTCCTCCCTGTTTCTTTATTCCTCTCTTTTATTCTTCTCTTGTTATTTGATGGTTTTCTTTAGTGTTGTGATTGGATTTCTCTTTTTAAAAATTTTTTGCATCTATTATAGGCTTTAGGTTTGTGGTTACCCTAAGGTTCAAGGATAGCTTCCTAACTATGTAACAGTCTATATGAAGATGGTGATTGCTCAGTTTCAAACACAAAATTAAAGTACTTCTTTTTTCTTCTTCTTCCACACTTTTATGTATTAGGTGTCATAATCTGCACTTCTTGTGTATCCTTTGACTGATTTTGTGTATAATTGATTTTACTACTTTTGTTTTAATTAGGTTCTTGCTTGGTAAGTAATTGGTTTACTGTGTTTTATGTGGGTTTATTTTCACTGGTGAAAGCCATTTAGGCTTAGGAACATTTCCTTCTACAGAAGTCCCTTTAACATAAGGACTAAGTCTTATAATGCTGGTTTTGTGGTTATAAATTCCTCAGCCTTCATTTACCTGGGAAATGTTTAATCTCTCCTTCAAATTTGAATGATAATCTTGCTGGGTAGAGGATTCTTAGTTGAGGTCCTTCTGTTTCAATACATTGGATATTTTATGCCACTCTTTTCTGGACTATAAAGTTTCTGCCGAGAAGTCTGTTGATAGCCTGATGGAGTTTCCCTTATAAATAATCTTTTCTCTATCTGGCTGCTTTCAGTATTCTCTCCTTATCCTTAACCTTTGTCATTTTAATTATTATATGTATTGGTGTTGTCTTCCTGAGGTTCTTTTGTTAGGGGTTCTCTGTGCTTCCATTGGTCCAAATTTCTTAAGGGTCATATTATATTTGGTTAGTTTTTTCTTCCTTGTTCATTCATCCAGCAAATACTGAGGACTGCTCTGTGCATTCTGAGCTATACTGCAGTCTTGAGACATAAAGATGAAAAAGAAACAGAGCCTGTCTTCAGGGGGCTTGTCACAGAGAAGAGAAATCACAAAACTAGAAGGGGTTAGATGCTGTCTGATTCTTCTTCTCTGCTGACAGAAGCCTAGCAAGGGGTTGGCACTGTCGTCCTCACCCCTGGCAAGAGTGAAGGTGATAGGAGGGTGGACCCAGGGCTTCCTACCAACTATGCAGTCTAGAGGGGATGTGGGCAAGCAGGTCATCAGCCTGGAGAGGGGAGAGGGCCAGCGTAGATAAAGCAGGGAGCCAAAGTTCAAGGCCAAATGCTGGATATAAAATATTTAGAACAGCAAGGGAAATGACAGTGGGAGCTAATGGGTGTGAATTTCCAGGGTCCTGGAACCAGTGCGTGGACAACTTTTTGCTTTCTCCTGGTGGCTGACCCTCAGTATGAGACTGGGTCATTGTGAGGAAGTGGGAGGAAGCACAATGAATGATGTGGGGAGGCTTGGACCCCCAGGCATTGGAGCCCATGGGTGGGAGGGATACTTTTGTTTGGGAGAATCTGGGAAGGTTTCGATAGCCCTTGTTCTGAGCATTGAAGATTGAGGCGGTTTTAGCTTTGTGGTTAGAGATAGACTGTGAGGAGTGTGGAGAAGTGAACCAAGTTTATTCTGGTCAAGTGAATAGTGTTATGTGTGGTTCATGGAATAGAAAGGCACAGGGTCACATGCTCCTTAATAAATGAGCTCCGAGTCCCCTGCTCATATAAGTATTTGACATATTATTTTAAAAATTTTAAATCTACACCCAAAAAATAATCCAAAATTATAATCTTCATCTGCTCTATTTAAGCTAACATCTAAATTAATTAGGCCAAAATTGATACCATAATAAAATCAAAACTAAGGCTATTTACCTATAAACTAATATGATGAGCTCTTTTAAGTAGAAATTCAGCAAACCTTAGATCTGGCATACTGCTAGCAGCAATATTGGTGAGTTAAAGTCAAAATTTACTTATTTTATAACAAAATGAACAAAACAGCAATAAACTCATTGACACTGAGAAGGACTAGTGGTTACCATGGGGAAAGGGTTGGAATGGGTGGGTTAAATAGGTGAAGGAGATAAAAAGGCACAAAATCTCAATCATAATATAAATTAGTCATGAGAATGAAAGTATAGCATAGTATATAGTCAGTAGTTCTGTAATACCCTTCTAGGTTGACAGATAGTAACTACACCAGTTGGGGTAAGGATTTAATAATGTATATAACTGTTGAGCCACTATGTTGTATACTTAAAACCAATATAATATTGTACCTCAACTATACTTCAAAAAAAATATGTCAACAATAGCAACCATAAAATTTCCTTGTTTTACTTGATTATTATTCTTCCTTCCTCTCTGCTAGATCATCAGGTGTCTGAGTTTGTTCTAATGCTATGCTGTCCAATATGGTGGTCACTAGCCACATGTGGCTATTTAAATTTAAGTCGATTAAAACCAAATAAAATTTCAAATTCAGTTCTTCAGTTACACTTGTCATGTTTCAAATAACTATCATGTTGAATAGCAAATAGTAGAACATTTCCAGAGTTTTCTATCTGATAGTGCTATTCTAACAACACAGGTGATAAATTCCCAACTTAAATCCTTGAGCACCTAACCTCACGCAGTCACAGTTCCTACCATGAGGGTAAATCATGCTTTGAATTTGTGCTTTGTATTTTGTTTTGTGTCAAACAGTCTGACTCCTTATTAGAAGGTGTATATACTTGCATGATACATACACATACTTGCTGTAATTCTCAAATAGGTAAAAAACTTCAGCAACAAAGTTTGTTTGCAGAAATTTATAAATATCTCTGAACAGGTGAGAAGTAGAGCATCGCTGTATCTTTATTTGTCAAATCAGAGCACTAATATCAAATCAACTTTTCATGGCGATTAAATGCAGTCATGTAAAGCACATAACGTGTGGTAAGCCCCCAGTAAATGGTAGCTGTAAAGCAAAAAATGGTAATAAAAAAGTGAACCATTTCATTTTATGCTCTAAGAAAAACTAAACACTAATAAAATGGTATAAGATGGTAGCATTTTGAAGAATCCCATATTCACAGCTAAAGTGTTGTTTCTATCAGTAAAAATAAGTAAGTGCTAGAGTTCTGTATTTTATTTTAGCCTAAGAGAACCCACAGGCCAGCTGATTTTGTTTGTACCCTTTAGGCAGCACAAGCAACCGGTCCAGCACTCGGAGCCTCCTGAGTGTGAGCAGCGGGATGGAGGGGGACAATGAGGTGAGAACCGGGGACCCCAGCCCATCTCTTCTCCTAGGGGCCATTTCACTGCAGAAGATAGAAACTCAGGTGAGAGATGCCAGACACACAAGGTCACGTATTATAGGATTCCACTGATAGGAAATGTCCAGAATAGGTAGATCCATATAGACAAATTGGTAGTTACTGGGGGCTGGAGAAAGAGCGGAATGGGGAGAAACTATTTATTAGGTACAATGTTTCTTTTTGGGGTGGTGAAAATATTTTGGGACTAGACAGAGATGATGGCTGCACAATATTGTGAATGTACTAAATGCCACTGAATTATTTGTTTTAAAATGGTTAATTTTGTGTTCTGTGAATTTCCCCTCAATAACAAGAGAGAAAGGAAAGGAGGGAGGGAGGTGATGTTGATGGCCCACAGACCACACTTTGAGTTACAAGGACCATTAATGATAATTTGGGTCCTTTTGTCTCTTCAATAACTCCAAGAGTCAAAGGATAACCTTCAGCCAAAGCCTGAGGAGGGCCGAGAGGCTTTGGGGATAGTGGTGTCCAACTACGTGATTGCTGGATGTAATTGTCATCTTTCTTTCTTATCCTTTTTACTCTAGGATAATGAAGTCCCTGAGGTCACCAGAAGTCGTAGTCCAGTGCCCCCACAGGTGGATGGAGCACCCACTGTGCCCCTCGAGAGGCCCCCCAGGGTGCCCCCTAGAGCTGCCTCACAGAGGTAACTTTGAAGCTGATAGGAAATTTTTTCTTCTCTCTCTGAATTCCAGCAGATGAGTAGGATTTGGAGACATCCAAGATGACCTAAGAAGGAGGTCAGATCTAATTGAAATGTCTGCTTTTCACACATTTCAGTGTGGACTCTTCGTTAATTTAATTGATGCTTTATTCAGTTGAAAATACTGTAAATAACAAATGCAACATTTCATCAATGGACTACATTGGTAAACATTGACTTTTTAAATAATTGTTATCTGTTTGGTTAGAATTTGGCTCCCTAATAATTCCTTTGGCATGTGGGGATAGTGCGTTTTGGGGACCAGGAGATAAAAAGAAATTGGGAATGAAAATAAAGGTGAGAGGCAGTTTGGTGTGTGGTAGGGAGCATGGCTCTAGTGCCACACTACCTGGGGACAAGTCTGGCAGCCACTTGTGAACTTGGTTGAATTATTTAACTTTCATGTGCCTCAATTTCCTTGTCTGTAAATGGGGGATAATAATAGAACCTCCTCACAGAGTTGTAAGGATTGAGTTTCTGGCTCATAGTAAGAGCTCAGCAGTGTGAGTGATTTTTTTTATACAGGAGAAGAGTGAGTATATGGAGACTTGGAGATGGGCTTTAGACAAAGGAGTGTGATAGATTTACTGGGCTGCAATGTACATCTTTGTTTATGATACTCAGGCCTCTGGTAGGAACCTTAAGGTGTGTGGCGTAACAGAAAAGTGGTCAAAGCTAGCCTGTGTATCTGCTGATGCAGAAAGGAGCCCCTTGGAATAAAAGCCTAGGCTTGTCCTAGGACTTTATTTCTTTGATGTCGAAAACATAATGTGGGGGGAAAATGATTACAAGGAGGAAGCTTTTTTTTTTTTGCATTTGAAACTTAAATGAATCTCATCAGTGGAATTTGTTGAGAAAGTGCAACAAGGAGGCTTTCTTTTGGTTCTCTGAAAAGGGAAGCTGACTCTGCACTAAGGCTATTTCCATCTCTTCCTTTGCTATTTATCACTGTGCTGGGTGCTCCCAGCGGCAGCCATGTACTGACACTTGTTACAAAAACCTCCTGCGGATTCAAGTGGCATCACATTCACCAGGCATGCTTCCCTGTTACAGGTCACATATTAGAATATTAGTCCTCAAGAAACAGTAATGATAATCTAGTCCAATCCCCTGAATTTTCATATTATTGTTCTTCAAAATTATTATATAGTTGGTAATTGCAGAGGGAGAACAATTTTAGTAATAAATGCTAATATTTATTGAGCACTTACTATGTGCTAGGTATAAACACACTGAATGTATTATCTCATTTGGTTCCCTCAACAATTCTAAGAGGAGATATTTAGTATTAACCAGTTCTACAGATGTAGAAACTGGGGCTTGAGAGTTGAGATTTGCTCTGGGTGGCAGACCTGGGTATGATTGATTCCAGGAAATAGTCTCCTAGTTGTTTTTTACTCATGTCCAAGTAAGTCTGGGTATCAAAGGAGGAGGGCCAAGACCTAAGACATTTTATTTCTGAAGATTGAAGGGTTTGGAGGTAATTATCTAATAGTACCAAGATCAAAAGAGTTGTTAAGCTTGAAACTGTAGCTACAAGACTGTGGGATTTTGTTAACAGAAGAGAAAAACAACCAGGAAAATAAGTTCCAGAAATTAAAGGACAGAAACTGGGATGCATTTAAATGTGTAAAGAGAGATGGCAGATGAATTGTTTGGGGGAGTCTGGAAGCATGTGGTGATAAAAATGGGGAGAATAAAGGAGAAAAAATGCTTTTTCCTGAAGAAATGATGTTTGCAAAGAAATCTGCAATTGATAGAACTTAGGATTTGTGTGCATTTTGGGTATGAAGAAAGATTGCAAATATGCAATTATCTTATAAGTTTGTATGCAGTTTTCATAATAAAATGAGATATTTGAGCAAGGAATAAAATGGGCCTCTCTTCCAAGTGGCTTCAATGCTTGACCTGCTGATAGACAGGAGAGGAGGCTGACCTTGGTAGTCTCCTTTCCACTTCCAGATCTGGATTGGCAGCTCTTCTCTGCCCACAAGCTCCTGAACCACCATTCCTCCTGCCCTGCAACAGCACTAGAAGGTGGGGTCTCTCTCCCACTCATCCCTCTCTCGCAGTCCTGGGCCATTCCTCTGCTCGCTAGCTCCAGGGTGTGGACTGCCAGCCAAGATGCCAAATCATCTCCATTTCCATGTCAGCCTTCTGTTTTCTACTCCTTACAGGACCCCATAGGTGTCCCAAGTACAGCCTGTGCAAAACTGAGCTTATCCCACCTGCCATTCTCTGCCCCAAACTGCCTTCTTCACGTGAGTTACCCAAGCACCAAACCTGGAGTCACCCTCCTTTTCTGCCTCCCTGGCAGTCCTCAGCTCCTGCATGTCTGCAGGCTCTGTCCATCTGCTGTCTTTTCAGTTGTCAGATCCATGCATGCCCCACTCCATGTGCCAGTGCCTAAGTTCATCCTTGGAGCCCCACACTTGCCTCCCTCCTTCACACTGTGGCCAGAGTGCACTTGCTAGGACAAAAATAGCTGATGATGTCACTTACTGGCAAAAAAGCCTTCAAATTAAATCAGCATTTTGTAGCATGCTCTGGCCTTGTCTAGCCTCAAGTCCCACCCTTTTCTGTATTCACCTCTGCTCTACACCTCTAGAATTCCCAGTGGGCTGTGCCATTTTGAACTGTGTCTTTGCCCAGTCTGTTAATTTTACTTGGAATTCTGCCTTCCTATTCCTTTCCAATCTCTGCTTAGAAAAATCCTACACATACTTCTGGATTCAGTCCAAATATCACCTCCTCTGTGAAGCCTTCCTTGATGTTCCTATGCAGAGTCAATCTTCTGGTTGTTCCCCAAATACCTCTATTATAATTAATTCCATGTTGTGGCCCTTGTTTGTATATCTGTCTCCTCAAGTGGATGGTGAACCATGAGAGAATAGAAACTATTTTCGATTAAAAATTTTTTTTCTGCTCTCCCCAGTACTTAGCCCAGTAACTGCAACATACTAGGAATTTCATAATTATGTAGCATGTAAGTGAATTAATGGTTAAATGGATGGATTAGTACTGCCTGGGTTGAATTACCCATCTCCTAAACAGTTAGCCATCAAGTCATCTACCACAGTGCAAGGTGGGTTATAGATTAGTGGAAAGAGGCTTCACACTCCTACCTGTTTTAAGTTCTCAATATATTTCAAAGTCAGGGCGGCAGATGGTGACAAGAACAGGAGAAAATGCATTATATCTTTGCATGGCATTTCCCTTGCAGGGTATTAGTCCCTATACAGTGGGCAGCTGACAATGCCGAACACTTCATAGGTAAAGTCCTGCCAGTTTGGAAAAAAAAAAAGCCAAAATCATGCTGAGTCATTGTTTTGTGTTTGAACATATTTTGCCATTTACTAGTGATTTGCCAATCACTAACAATCTTTGCACTCCCCTAAGGCATAGCCTAGGTACCAGCTAATCAGAACACACTTCTGGAGGCCTCCTGTAGTACTAGAAACTCCTAGTACTCCTTTAGATGCTGACTTGTAAAGAGGTTTGTGGAATCCCTAGGAGGGACTGGAGTGGTCAGGAGTAAGGGGACTTGGGACAGAGGCTAATTACTAATAGGGAAGCTTAAAAGTGTTTTTAATGGTGTTATAATCATACAAAAGCATACCATCTAAATGACAGTCCTGCTTTAAAAAATGTTAACCAACATTGGGATGGCTGGGTTCTTGAACCAAACTCATCACTAGCAAGACCTCACCCTCAACAGGGAGGAGAAAGCAGCCAGTGCCCAGGTATCTCTGGACAATTGTGTCTCCAACTCCAGCTTCCCAGTGTCCTTGAGAAGCTGTTTCTCCATAGACCACCCCTTGATTCTGGTTTAATATTCTTTGCTGCTTTGGTTCTGATATGTCTATACTCGCAAATCCATTTCTCTGAGATGGGGCTTCCAATCCTTAGCTGGGACTGTTCATGAAAATGAAATGTAGGCATGGTTTGTGTGTAGACCCATCCCAATGGCAGAATGGGGCAGCAGAGAGAGGGAGAGGGGCCAGGAAGGAATCCTGACTGTCTTTGTGGTGGAAATCAGAATATGAGGCTCATAGGACATACAAGGGGAAAAAGATGATCTAAGAACAGATCTTTAATCACCATGTTAAAATGATCAGCTTTACTTCTTGAGTGTCTACTCTAAGGCAGAAACTGTGCTATCTACTTTCCAGTTGTCACCTCCAAGCCTCACAGAATAACACAGGTTTCATTACTTCTGTTTGGCAGATGAGAAGCAGGTTCAGAGAAGTTTGACTTGTCCTTCAGGTGTGTGCATAAATGCCTCTGCTATGTGTTCCCACGGGTTCTGAACTTCCCCTATCAAAACGCTCAGTTCAGTGTACTGATTTTCCTTATTGTCTGTCTTATCCATTACATTCTCAGGACCTTGAGGACAGAATCCATGCCCATTTTAATTGCTGTTATATCCCACATTCAGGAGTAGAGGCATAGCAGATAAATGTTTGTTGAGAGAAAGGAAGGCAGGAAGAAAGGAAGGAAGGAGGAAGGTGGGGGGGGGAAGAAAGGAAGGAAGGAGGGGAGGAATGGAAGGAGGAAGAAAGCAAGCTTGAATTTATTCAGGTAATAAGAGGCATCACCTGATGGTCTTTCTGCTTTCTTCTATAAGCCCACAGTTCACAGGGCAAGTCAGGGCAATGGAAGGAGAAGGGCCATTTGCTTTCCCTGGCTAAAGAGACAAGTACACAAAACCATCTACTCCAAGAGCCCACAGCAGGACCTCCTGAGGGTGTCTGTGGTTATTTTTTTCTACTTCTACCTCCCTAACTTGTTCCTGAGATGGCCCCTCTTTCCCCAGTGCTTTGCCATTTCCTTGATCTATGCAAAACTTTCATTCAAGAGACATAGTAAATATTTACTTACTGATCTCATCAGTCCTCAAGTACGTGACTGAAGGGTAGCCCAGTTCAGTTACACCTCTGACAAAGCCCTCTTTCTTGACTTACTGGCTTGCTTCCAAGAGAATTAAATGTTGGTTTTACAGCACACATGTGGAAATACCATCTGCAATCATTGAACCTCTCTAAACAGACTCACCCAAGGCTACCTGGAGTGTCATTTACAATTGTTCAGAAACCATCCGGAGTAACATGGACGGGGGTTTCTAGGAAAGCAGGTGTGAAGCTGGGATATAACACACATAGTGACCCCGTGGTTGTGAGGAAGTAGTTGTGAGAAGCAGACCAGGAATTCTCGGTTCCTCTCTCAGGGGCTCTCCCTACTACTGTGTGTCTCCTGCCTGACTGCATATATGAAACACTGGTGTTTTAAAATACAGGTTTTATTATTATTTAGGTATGGCAAAGTCAACAGACCAGGAGACAGCTGCCAGTGAAAAGGCAATTTGTTTTACTCATAGATCCCAAGAGTTGGGGGCGCATAATGCCATGGTGGGAGTGTGGCACATGTGGAAGCCCCAAGTTTAGTCAGGAGGAAGGGGCTTGGGGGGG
>JAQQAC010015601.1:0-10897 GCA_029783875.1 Phataginus tricuspis | reverse complement strand
GTTTATATGCTGCATTTAAAACATTCAACAGAAATATTTTTATTATATAAAAAGGATAATTATCCTGGCTTATACTTATCATTATCTATTTCATTGAATATGAGAATATCAGTGAGAAAATTTGCACACCTTCTCTCTACTGAACTGTTAACAGTTGGACACTTTTGAGAAATGGAAACACAGAACTAAGTTTCTCATCATTCAGCTGCCATTTGTAGAGTACTTTAGAATTCCTAAAATTTATGTATATGTACAATCTCATTGCACTGAACACAGAAAGTTAAGCTTAAGCAAAAACTATGTAAGTCTTCATTATAATTGCATATATTTCTGATGTCTCTGGTTCTAGGTTTATTTCAAGTGAAAAGGACTGTCTGCTGTTGTGAAGGGTACCTGGTAGGAATGCCAGACTCCTGAATCCTTGACTCACTAAATTTCACTTGAGTCTCACTTGAACTTTGAGACTCAGAGATGATGTTACCTGCCCCCAAACACAAAGTAATGTAGAGTCAAAATAGGGTCAGCATTGATTCTGGTGTTGTGACGTGGCCCTCCCTTCTGCCCATTCTTAGGGTGAAAGGACGAGAGTACTTAGAGCTAGAATATGTCTATCCTGAGTTGGGAGACTCAAGCCAAGAACTTTAGGGCCTATACATTTTTACTACAGAACCCAGTCTTGATAGGGCTGTATATGATATAAATGAAAAACTTCCCTTTTCTCCTATTTATCCTCATATTGGGGATCCTCAACCAGAAAGGTGCTAGAAAAGAGCTAGTTCATATAGTGCTCGATGCATTTCAAATATGTACATGTCAGTACTGGCAAAGAATCACAAACCTCTCTCTCTTGTCTCCAGAAGTATCTCATTCCTTGATTCTGGATGTAGGGGTTAATATATTCTTGCTGCCATTTTATCCCAATAATCCATGGTCAACCAAGCTAACCACATCTGCTTTGTCTATTTTGGCCATGATGTCGATATCCTTAAAATTGCATGTCTTGGTTTGGGACTATGACTGGTGGTGAAATCCTGTACCGTTTTATTTCTTTTGTTTACAGTTTGTTTAGAGTCCTTTCTAGGAGAGGTGCTGGACATGAATAGGAGAAGTGACATCAGATCCATGGTTTTCTCGATTAGATCATAATAGGCTGGAAAAGAAACTGCCTCTTATGAAGTGTAGCTAAATACTGGCTGATAGTAGGCAGTCTTTCTTCCCCAATCCCTGGAAAAGAAGACTGAAATCTTCAGTAACCTCTTTTGCTAGAGGGTACACATGGTAGCAATTAAGTTAAGCCATCCTTTAATTTATATAAATAATCAAGAAATGGCAACTGACTTTGTTCACAGACAAATTTAAATCTATTAACATATGTAAACTTTGTACATCTGCTTCATGGATGTACTGTCAGCATCTTTCTGATCTTAAACCCGTGCAGGATTTTGCTTCCTGGATTGGAGACAAAACATGATCAAAGGTAGATGGTCTGAAAGGCTTAGGATAATTGGACAGGTAATGAAGTTTTCCTGAAAATACTCCATTTACCATAGTTCAGTTCAAGGAAGTACAACTTACTTGCAATAGTTCATGAAATTAACTCTCCAATTATAGAGGCCTCTGCAGTATAATTCTTAATTAAAGCTAGTGACTAATTTATGGCACTGACAGGGGAATGGTGGCTCTTGTTCTGCTTTTGAACGAAGTTGCAGATGCGTGCAACACTACCTGTATATGACCCTACTGGAGAGGGTTCTGGACAAAGTGGTCGCTATATTTGGCAACAGATGAAGTGACTTTTGATCTTGATTCTCTGCCGAAATCTAAATGGAACTTTCCTTTAAGAAGTCTGGAACTAGAACTTGATGGAAAATCAAAAGCAATAATTCTTATATCCTGTGTGAAGAAATACATCTTGGGTAAGTCCTACCCGTGCCTACTATGTAAATTTCAGCTACCCAATCTTAAAGATTGAATTCAAGGCCATCCTCTGGATTAAACTTATTTCAGAAGAATAATTAGTTATGAATGAATACATATATTTATTATTATTATTGTTTTTATTAGCTAATAGGAATGGAGAGTTTGCCTTATATGGATTTATTTAATCTCACTTAATCTCACTTAAAATTGTCTCAGTTATTCTTCACAGCAATTCTATGATTAGGTACTATTATTGTTTACTTTAAAGATTAAACAGTTGGGGCTCTGAACATTTGGTACCTTGGCCAAGGACACACACTTTCTAAGAGGATGGTCTGGAGCTTGAACCAAACTTTCTTTGACTTCAAAGCTGAAATTTTTTCACTTATATTAGTTTCACCTCTTTTAAAATACAGACTTTTTAGGTAAAACCTTTTCTTAAAAATGACTCATTTCTTGAGTGATTACCTCTGTCACTACCTAGCAGGAAACAGATAATACCCAAATTAGGATGGTTCCAGGAGAGTTTATTTCCAAAGGGACTGTTTATAAGGGTATGTGTTGTGGAGGAGAATAGAGTATAGAGGAACCACCGGGTGTAGCGCGGCAACCTGACGCCAGTGGGATGAAGTTACTGCACTTGGATCTGAAAGGATGAGGGAAGGGAGCAGTTACTGAGACAGAAAAAAGAGGTGGGTGGAGAAGGTTGCCTGGAAAGGCACATTGACCCTGGATGGAAGGACACGTCTAACCCAAGGCTGCCTCCCAGGGAGGGAGCCAGGGGAATACACACCCTAATCTCACTTCCCTCCTACCCTTTGATGGTCGGCCAAACCCCAAGGGAAGGCAGAGGGCCGAGTCTTGTTGGTGTGGTCCTCCTGCATCGGCCCAGCAAGGCACGGAGCAGAACAGAGATGAATGGAGAGACGGTCTGGAGAAACAAACAGAAGGTATTCAGGACAATGACACATATGAAAAATGCACTGACTGATTCTACGCAGTGGCTTTTTCTGTGATTAAAGATATAACTTAGAGACACAGCTTTTCTTAGGGCTGAGGAAAGTGACTACAAATTTGGCTTTCTTGGACCTATTTCTGGTTCTTGCCTGGTATCAAGCCTGACTTCAGGCAAACTGGATCTGTTAACTGTGAAAGAGCTGGCTCCTGGAGCAAATTTCCCACCGGGGTCACGGCACAAGGTCTCCCTCATTAGATTTCCTTCTTACCCGCTTTTGAAAAAAGCAGCTTTCGCTATGCCGATGGACAGTGACTGTGGAGGGGTGGGGGGGGCGACTTGATAATATGGGTGAATGTAGTGACAGCAATGTTGCTCATGTGAAATCTTCATAAGGTTGTATATCAATGATGTCTAAATAAAGAATAATAAATAAAAATTAAATTAAACTAAATTAATGCAAACTTAAAATCCCAAACTAACTAACTAAATAAAAGTGTAACTACAAACTAAAAAAAAAAAAAAAAAGAAAAAGGCAGCTTTCTTGAAGGGTCACTGGGGAAACACTGGTTACTCTCAGCATTTCCAGAGGAAAGGCAGGTATCTACCCATCCAGACAGTTGCCAAGAGGATTCCATACAAAGGATTTCTTGGCATCTTTAAAAACAAAACCAACAAAAAGACTAAAAGAAGACGATGGAAGAACAAATATTAAGCTGTGAATGCTGAAGGATCCTGGAATGGTCCTGGGTGGGAAGAAGGGTTGCACCTGCATTACAGGAGGAAGAATAAAGAAAAATAAACAGAAAAATGCTTGTCAGTGCTCAGCTGATCATCTCTCCAGATTTTAGTTAATCATAGAAGATATCGGCACGCCATATATTTGTAAGATTCGCATTTACAATTTTTCCTGCCACCAAATAGCCATAAATACTTCAGTAAACATAAACTGATTGCACTTTGGTTTCTTATAAATGTACTTTTCCAATTTGTATGTTTCCTCCTATATCTGCCACTTCTTTTGAATAATGTGCATTACCTTTTTGCTAAGTTATCCTCTCAACTCTTAGAAAGCTCCCATCTTCAGCATATTTACTCTCCCAAAGCATCTTTTCTCCCACATTCACCTCTTCTCTATCTGGAAGTTCACCACCACTTCCTTTATAGCTGTGACCCACCTACCTAATCTCCATTTTTTGTTTGAACCTTTAGCTAAGTAGATCTAAAAAACTCTTCTGTATAAAGTATCAGGATACAGATGTTGCAGAATCTGCTACTTTGTCTGCTAATTTTATAGGAGAGGCCAATTGTTGTGCCCAGAAGTCCCACGATAAAGAAGAAAGAACTGTTTTGTTAGGAGTAATTCATGGGCTGTGCATGGGAACATGGAGCTAAGGTGGTATCACCCTAACTATACATTGAGTCTGTGGTGCAGCTAGGACCACACCTGGAGTCTTTGCACAGGGTTATTTATTTTGATCCATATTTTTCTTAGCAGATTTTTCACCTAAAATGTGGAAATGATGTAACTTAGTCGTAGTTTCTTTGTGTGAACCTTCTGTTTTTGCCAAATTCATTCCCAATCCCCTTGCTTTCTTGATGTTTCTGTTTCTCTCACTCAGGAATCCTTCATTATCAATGGCTTTCCAAATTCTATGAGATGTTAAGTACTGTGTTCTTATTGAAACCTGCTCTCACATTCTAGGCCAAGGAGACTGTTCACAATTCTGAATGCCTGCAGTGGTTAGCTATGCATATATCACTACCTTTTCTACATCTGATTAGATGTCGTACTGAATTTGGACTTAAAACTATTTCTAAAAGTCTGTATTTATTTATTTTAGAGTTTGTTCATGTGTGTGTATCTCTCACCTTGTATATAAGCTCCATTCATTAGAGCAAAGAATATACAACAAGAATACTTCCTTGTATCTCTTCCTATCCACAAGTATATGCTCACACTGACAGAATATGGGCCAAACAAATTTATAAATCATGTTGGAAAGAGAAGTGAGGGACCTGTGGTCAACACAGCAAAAGGAACAATGAGCAATCTCCCCCAACTCCACTAAACTGATAGTAAAGAAATGACAAAGGTTTAAATCCATCCAACAGAGAAAAGGGACTTGAAGTGTGGAAGAGACGTCCTCAAAGTTTGGAAGACATTATGACTTAGTAAAGGGGGAAAAGACAAAAGTAAGTGCCTGCAGGAGGGAGGATAAAGGAAGGAGGTGGATTCATGCAGATGAATTTGAGAAGCACTCAGGAAGTGGAGACAAGCTACTCTGGAAGCGAGCATGGGCAGAGCTGAAAAGCAGTCTGTAAAAGAAGCATGAGAGGCCTAGATTCCTCCTCAAATCAGTTCAGTGGTAACGACTCCATCTCCTCTGGCAGAAGTTTGAAATAAAGCTAATGAAGCTCAACCAGCAAGGCTTTGGATGAGGGAACACAAAGAACGTGTGAGGACAAGCGTGCAAAGCAGTGTTAGAAACCGGGGGTTTAATGCCAGTCTGCACCCGGGGGCATGTGACCCCCAGTCTCCTGTCCCTGCATGGCATGCAGAATACTAGCAGCCAGGAAGGGGCAGAAGGATTATTCTCCGGTAAACCTGACCGTCCCAGGAAAAAGACCTACGGGCACTGACATTTGGTACATCTGGCAAATACTCCTGATTTTACTGCAGTAAGGCCCACCAATTACCAAACCCTACCCAAACATATGAATTACTCAGAAGGCTTTTGATCAGCTTTTAGGTGCTTTATTTAAATGAACAGAGAGTGAAGGGTCACCAGATCATTTTAATGTGGGAAAAGAGACTGAACCCAAAAGATACTTAAAAAAAAAAAAAAAAGGCATTGCAGGCTCTTCCAAGTAAAAGAAAAATCAGAAATCTGCAGAAAGGTAAAAGAAGAAATTGCACTGTGAAATATGCAAAGAACAAGGGAAACTGTTTGCAAATTAAAAATATGATGAGAGTAAAACTAAAAATATTCAAAATAAAGATTGGAAGATAAAGTTGAAGAACTCTCCCAGAAAAGAAGTGAAAAAATGAGAGGGAAAAGATAAAATGATTAGAGCATCCAGCCAGGAGATCCAGCCTCAACCAAAATAAATTTCACAGAGAATGGAGAAAATGAAGTGGAAGGAATTATCAAAGAAATAATACAAAGAACTTTCCAGAACTGAAGGATATAAATCTCCAGGTGAAAGGGTCTACCGAATGTCACGAACAGTGAAGGCAAAAAAAAATACAACATACACCCACTAAGCCACATCGTTGTGACATTTCTGAACTTCAGTATTAAATCAAAAAATCTAGAATTTCCGGTGAAGGCCAAAAAAACCACACCCAGAACACAGAATTCTCCACAGATGATTGGGAATTAGAATAACGTCAGCTTTCTCTACAACATTGGAAGCTAGAAGGCAATGAGCAATCTTTTAAATTTCTATATAAAAATTATTTCCAGACTACATTTCTTTACCCAAACTACCAACCAAGCATGGAGGTAGAAAAAAAAAACATGTCAGACATGCGTGTGTCCTTTACCTCTCAATGCAGCCTTTCTGAACAAGTTAATGGAAGACATGTTTTAGCAAAACAAGGGAGTAAAAACCATGAAGAAAAGGAAATGAGATTCTGAAAAATAGGACTCAACACAGAGGAAAAATAAAGGGAATTTCCAGAATGATGGTGATGAAATTCCCAGAATGACAGTTGTGCAGTAGGCCTAGAGAGCAGATGATCCCGGATGGAGCAAAAGGAGAGAGGGCTTCAGGAGGAACCGGTCCTTGGGGAGCGGGGAAGGAATGTGTAGATTATCTGATGTGTTGATTACACTGAGAGGAATTTATATAACTGCCAGTGAATTGGGCATTGATTAGTGATAAGTACATAGAAAACCAAAATAGTGACAATTTTAACTCGAAGAAAAACAAAACCTTTACAAGAAAGAAAATGTGATCAAAGTACAATATATATCTTCTAGGTGAATGACAGTTATACAGTTTTAATGATGTAAATACAAAAGATGATTTAATAAAAAACTCAGTATTGGGAAGATGGGAAATATGTGGGTGTGTAATTGGTAAGGGGTTTATGTAAGAGATTTAAATTTGATCTTCTCAAAATGGGAAGCCAATAGATCACATATAAAGGTGAAGAACTCTGAAATAACAGCATAAGAGAATTATTCAGAAATAAACTAAGAAGAAATAATTGAAAGAGTAGAAAGCGATTGCCTCTGGGTAAGGGGGGTGAACAGAGGTGAGGCCGATGACTGGTATTTTTTGTTGTAAGACTTTTAGTATTACTTAACCTTTTGTATGGGTTGACACACATGCATATATTTTTGATAAAATAGAATTTTAACTTAGTTTTTAATTAAAAATTTAAAAAGAAAACTGAAGAGGAATGGAAGTACACGGCATACACATAGGTATACAAGGGTGGGAAAGAGGCCAGAGGGCTGTTCTCATAGATGGCTGATGGCAAAACATGAATTTCCTCTCCTCCCAGGGTGTTTTGACAAATGCAAGCTCATGGGTATGTGCCAGGCCATCAAAGACTGAGAATGCTGGGTCGGTCTCTGAGGCAAACTGCAGCATAAGGAAGGATAAAATAGGGAAGTCTGAATGCAAGGGGAGGTTCCTGCTGAAAGGCTTTATTCATTTCACACTTGGGTTTTGGCAGTAGGTCGGGCTGTGGGTAAAGGGCATCTCCAGGGACCACGATAACAGTGCTGAATGCTGCTATGAATCAGGTTTCCCGTGATGAGCGTGTGGCAGAAATGTATATGGTAATAATGATAATCGTCTGACTGTTACAAACCACAGAGTTAAAACCAGCCTCCTGCTCATTATTTAGGACTTGCTAAGTTCTCCAAAAGAACCCTGAACGCAATTAGCAGCTCTGATAGTTTTTCATCTTACTGATATTGCCTTTTCCCTTCAAACCATTAAAATTCTGTATTATTTGTGTTCAAGCTGAAAAAGTCCATCAGTGTGTGTGTCTCATGGGAGTTCCAGTCCTGAGACGGGATTGCAATATTAATGGCACATCTATGCTAGAATCTTGTTTGTTTTCCATATCTAAACTTATTATCTCATAGTTTTTCAGAACTGGAATTCTCTTAAGCAGTTCTGGGCTATGACCAGATAGTTTATATGTATCTATACATAATGTATGTATGTATATATGTACATACACAAATATATATATGCATATGTATATGAGAGAGTCAAATTGGCTATTAATTTTTATGTGTAATATTCATGACCTACTTTCTAGAGAATATAATCTAGTTCTTTAAGGAAAACATTTTACAGCCAGTTACACAGGCTTGTTGACATTGGATTCTTATTGAGGCATTGTAACTTGCCAGAGTCAGAGACTCTATCATATTACTGAGTTGTTAAAAATGTGAGGTCTCTTGTCCTTGCTGTGCTTAAATTTTTTCATTAAGGACGGAGTTGATTATAGTTAGCCGTGTTTATGTCACATGATGATTGCACATGATAAATGTGAAAGTGCTTTGAGATCATGGGGAAAAGTTATAGTTGAATTGAGTGAAATATTATATTCTTGTGGACAGATTCCTTAGAAATTCCAGATTTCTCTCTCTGTCCTTCTTCTTGCACATTTGATTCAACTCAGGAAAGAAGGGAAACATATTTATTGCTCACCTCTTACATGCCAGGCATTTGTGCTCAGTTCACTATGTACATTACAAGTGAACATATAATCAAAATATCTTTTTCCTGTAATACTATTTCTTCGAGTGAGAGGTCACTTGTAAAATATTGTTCCTAGCAGTAAAATCCCTAATTGACTATCCTACAGATCTTCAATTGCAAAGTAGAATATATGCAAGAATAAATAATGTGGTTGGTACGGTGGATATAACACTTCCCTGATTTATTATCAATCTTTTAAAATAGGGACCCATTTTCCTTTTAGAGAGGAAATTTGTGCTAAAGAAGACAAGAAAGATCTTCTATTATATCTGATTGATCCAGCCTGGTTCAAAAGCCACACTCAGCAGTTATAATGGGAAAGGATGTGAAATTGAAGGTGTGGCTGGTCTGCTGAACATCTGCTTTTAGATAGTGCTGGTGGTGGTCAAAAGCTTATTGATTTCCATCAAAGGAAGTGAGTTAGCAGGTTTCAGATGCCCTCTTTCTATGTTTAATGCTCTTTCACTATCACTCTTACATGAATTCCTAGAGCAGAGCTTAACAAGGCCATGTGCATTGTCATTGGGGTTATTATTTTGAAGGCACATTGTAATTTAAGTGACACTCAAAATGCTCAGTTTAATAGGACTGTGTTTGAATGCCTAGAGACTAATTTTATTGGTGAATATAAGGCAAATTAACTCACTTTTGGTATTCCAATTCCTTTAGAGACTCCCATAATTGGCCCCCAAATTGCTTGAAAAAGTGAATGAAGCTACCAATATATAAGCAATTTACCCCATGAATTGTAACCTCCAGAGTTCCCAAATGCTACAAAACCAAATAAGATGCAGACCTGCTTGACTGCGTCCTGAATGAACATGCCCCCCAAAGACACCACACAAGTCAGACAGCCCTTTTCTCCTGGTAGTTGTTACAAGAGTAGATGTTAACATCTCAGAAAATTAGCACGTTAGATCTGGAAAGGGCCTTTAGAGATCGGCATAGGGTGAGAAGACCCAGAGAGCAGCAGTAACTCATGCAAGCTTATGCCCTGCTGGCGGTGGTAGAGCCCACATCTCCGGAACCTTCCCAGTCTACTGATGTTTGGACTATATCAAAAAATTATCTTGTTACTATATGTATTTATATATATATATATATATATATTTCCCCCCCCCAAAAAAAGAACATTAAAGGATATTTTAGTGGGAACCAAGTAGGGAAAGAAGAATTCTCAGAGGTTTAACCCAACGGTTTTTCCATTTGTTAATTTGTGACCTTTACATTTTTTAATATTTTTCAGCAAGAGGGATAACTAATATTTTTACAGCCTCCTCAGGGAGTAGAGTCCCAGAAGCCATATTTATACTATAAGACTCTGCCCCTCTTTGACCTCCAACAATATAATCAGGAAGAGAGTTCACCCATGTTGGGCCAATTCGATTGTCCTGTGGGAGTTTGCAACAGAGCTTTTGGTCAGACTCTGTTCAGTTGAGAGGTAATTTTTTGTAGCTCGTGTATGGACAAGGAACATGCTTCTGCTGACAGGTAAGATGGGGGCAAATCCTCAGAGAAAGGCCGAGATGAGAAAACATAGGGAGCGAGGGAGAAAGAAAGAGGGAAGATGGGGGGAGGGAGGGAGAAGGAAAGAGAGGAGAATAACTGCTTTAGTTCCTGAGAAATTTCTGTGTCTGCCTCTAGTTCTTAAAGGTCTTTTCTCCCGTGGGATCATGAGATACCCTTGTAATAAACTTCCCGGCCACCCTCCCATCCCCCACCTTTTAATCAAGGTGGTTGGAGTAGACGTGTGTTATTTGCAATCAATGACACCTGTGTAAAACAAAAATGCTTTAAGATAAGTGTTAAACCCCTACTAGACAGCTCAAGGTTACAGTTTTTGAGTGCCAGAATTTCAACTGAATTCCACTCTGAGGTTTGGTCAACATTGGGACTTCTAATAAATGACTACAGCTTTTCTTGGTGAAACTGCATCAAATCCATCATTTAGATCTCAGGCTGGAATTTTAATGGCTGAATCATGAACATTCAGCTTTTCTGTGGTGAATCTCATGAAAAATGTCATTGGACTTTTAGGTTATTATCTTTCCACTCTCAGGAAAATTATTTAGTCTGATTTTACATGAACCCTGTCAAATTGTGCTAAACCAAAACATTGGTTTAGCAATGTCTTTGGAGTTCATTTATAGGAGTGGTGTTTGTTTTTGTAATAGTGGTGTCTTTTCCAGTTTTTGTGATAGCAAAGATATTTGGAGATTGGTTTAAATGATGATGAGTAGACCAATATGAGCATGGAGTTCAGCATTGACAATGGAGTTGGGGGGG
>JAQQAC010015597.1:0-11615 GCA_029783875.1 Phataginus tricuspis | reverse complement strand
TTTTTTTGGTCTTAAAGGCTTTTTTGCCCTCCTGACTCCAATGTTAAAACAAGTAACAATGGCATAGGCAGTTATTAGCTTAGCTGATCAAGAAGGAGCAGAAAAAGCCCAAGCATTTAAAGTAGAAATAATCACAGATATAAATCAAAAGGATGAAAAACTTCTTTGCTGAACTGTTTCAAATAAATTTGAGAGCATATGATTTTGAAGAAAATAAAATTACCAAAGCTGAAAAATTCTGTACAAATGAATTATAGAACGAATAGAGGACACTGTCAAGAGCCGGACTACCAAAAGCCAGCAGACTTAGAAGCCTTCACAGGGAAATTGTAACACACTTTTAAGGAACAGATCATTGTAATACTATTGAAAATTCTCTAGTGTGTAGAAAAAGAAGGAAAGCTTGCAAAATCTTTTTCAAAATAAACACAATATTTACATCAAAATGTGGCAAAGATAGAACATAGTAAATTCCTGATAAATCTCATTTCTGAATGTCAGTGCAAATAAAATAGTGACAAACAGAACCTTCCAATGTGTTAAATGGTAATACACTATTACCAAGTAAGGCTTATTTCAGAGAAGCAAGGTGGTTCAAATTTTTGGAAACGTAATTTGCCTTCTCCATGTCAAAAGATCAAAAGGAATAAATTATATAGACATCTTAAGATACTTAAGAGGCATTTTATTAAATTCAGTGTTCTGATTTAAAATTCAGTCAAATAGGAATAAATGGATGCTTCCTTAAGTTGATAAACTACATTATTTCACATTAAATTGAAAAACTCATATGTATACTCTCATGACTGTAATTTAACATTGTTCTAGAGGTCCCAAACCATACAGTTATTCAAGAGAAAGAGTAAGTTGGAAAGGAGGTGGTAAAGTGTATCATTACTTAAAGATGATACGATCTACAAGACAGTCAACTGGAAAAACTGCCGTAGGCTATAGAAGAAGGCACGAGATGACCGGACCAACATAATGAGGTCAAGTAGCACCAACCACCTTTAGAAGATGGAGAGGAAGAAACGCAATACCTAGAACGGAAGAACAGTAGAAGACATTTATAAAGAAAACATTTTTATTCCTACTGAGAGACCTAGAAGACAATTCAAAGAAATAACTAGACATGCACACCATTTATTAGCTAGAATGACTCAACAATAAAGATGACAGATCTCTCTCAACCTATGAAGGTAACATGAGCTAATACCAATAACCACAGGAGTTTCCAGAATCAGATGAGCTGATTCTAAACTTATGTGGAAAATTAGAAAGGAATAGCTGGAATATTTCTGAAGAAGAAAATTAATCATAGAAACTAGCCCCACTAGAAATTAAAACTTAAAAGCCATAATAACTAAAATAGTGAGGTTCTGACACATGACCAGACAGAGCAGTGGGGTACAGCAGAAACCCAGAAATAAGCCCAAGTACTTACGGAAATTTTGCATCAGTGGTGAAGCATCAGCTAATCCAAAAATGGGAATCAGGACCACCTACCCTTTGGAAACAAACCAGGAGCCCTACCTCACAACTTAAAATTATTTAGTTCTGAGCAGCTCAGAGATTCTTTTAGCTTTTTTGTTTAACTTCTTTGGTATTTAACATTTTAGAAGAGTCCATAAAAAGAAATATTTTTATGATCTTAGAGGTAAAAAAAGTCTTCTCTACAAGTGGTACAAAATTTAGACTACAAAAAAATAAACATTTTGAGGGCAAGGAAAATTGTACCATAAAGAGCCAAAACACAGTATCCTGGGGAAAATACTTACTGCTCATAAAAGGAATTTTTTCAAGTATGTAAATAGGTATTAGAGTCACTAATAAAGACCACTAACCAAAAAGAACAGAATAGGAAGGATATAAACAAATAGTTCACCAAAAAAGGAAATCAAATCAGGTGCTCCTATATGAAAAAATTTCAACCTCCAATTAAAATAATGGTAAATTAAAACTAGTAAGGTACAAATTTTCATCAGATTGTCAACCGTGGTGAAAGTTTGGGGAAGTGGACACTCAGACACTGCTTATAATTTAAACCTCGAAGGAGGGCACTTTAGAACTCTTCACCATGCATCAATGACTATTGCAGTGCTGCAGTTCCCCTTCCAGGGATTCATCCCGTGTAATATGGGGAGCAGCAGGTATACTGACAGTTATGAGAGTGAGCACCTTTGAGAGCTACTATGTGTTCTAAGTGTGTGCTACACTAACTACCTGAGTCCTGGCAGTGACCTCATGGGGAGGGTCCTGTCACTTTCTGTTCTGCAGATAGGAACCTGAAGCCCAGAGTGGTCGAAGTGCGCAGGGGTCCAGAGCTTGTGCATGCAGAGAAGTGAGCCCTGGGTGGGTCGGCCTACCCAGGGCTCAGCCTTACACTGCAGCATCTTGCCTCCTGTTGCAGCAGCGTCTCTTACAGAAAGAGCTGGGAGACAGCCGGTCACCCTTTAGTAGAGGCTGGTTAGGTAAATGACGGTACACCCATATGGCCCGTGATGAAAGGGAGGCCCGCTTTGTGTGCTGCATTCGTTCTGAGACACACGTTTGCACATTTTAATATCCCTGAGATCAGGGTACATCTTATAACCAGTGGCATCTGACAGTTATATTTGGTAATGATTTTTTTCTTCCTTGGTGGTACATAAAGTACCAGTTTACCTTAGATTCAATTAAACATCCTGTATGAAGTGATTTTATTTTTCCTTCCACTTTTCTGTAACTTTATACAAATTTTCTTCCATAACAATACATTGCCTTTGGACCCAGAAAAAAGTTACTTAGAATGTATAAAGTACTTGATGTGGTGCCTGGTACCTGAGGCTGGCTTTTGTTCTTGACGGCAGGGACTTCTCCACGGCCTTCTTCAACAGCATCCCACTCTCAGGCTCCCTGGCAGGCACCGTGCTCTCCTCTCATGGTAACCCGCAACTGCTGCCACTGGACCCCAGTACCCCCAACTCCTTTGGCGCCTCGAAGCCTTCCACAGAGTCCGTGGCGGCAGCTGGTGCCAGGCCTGTGGGTGACTCTGTCGGCAAGGACAGGTGAGTGGGTACGCCAAGGCTTGCTCCTGCCCCTGGGGGATGTTCAGATTTGGACACATTTCCAGTGACACAGCTTGTGGCCCCCTTCAATAAAAAAGAAAGAAAGAAAGAGATGCTTGTTTTCAGAGGAGGGCCTCCTCGGGACGGAGACCTTGTTCAGGTAGGTCTCGGATACACAGGGCCATGAGGACCCTGTGTCCTGGGGAAGATGCAGTCCCAGGATTGGGCTGCTAAGGGTAGGAAGCAGCACGAGGCTCATCACCTGCTGCAGGGTCAGCCCCACCTCCCTGCAGGTCAGTGCAAGAAGTGGCGTAGGCCTCCACTTCACTATTGAGAGTGTCTCCACACCAGTCCTTTTGGGGTGCTCGTGTGTGGAGGTGCAGGCTCCTCTCACACTCAGAATTACATTTGCTTAGGGAGCTCACATCTTCACTGACCATTACCTGGAAGTCACATCAGAAGTCAGAAAGGACCAGGAGAGCATGAATAAGAGCCAGGAACTGTTCACTCAGCAAACATTTGCCCAGCAGCTCCTGTAGTTACACAGTGTGCCAGAGCCTGGTGTCTGCACGGGGCATGTAGGCTGGTGGGGGAAGAGGCAGACATGGGTGTGGAATACCTCCTGGGGACCCCTGGGCAGAAATGGCAGGCCTCTTAGAGGGGGCCTTGCCCAGGGCCCATCAAGCCAACCAGGGAAGATGGGGACAGTGGTAACAGCAGAGCCCCAAGCCCCAGAGGAGTGGTGGGAGACGGAGAAAGCTGGGCTTCTGTGCTGAACCAGGTACTCTGGGCCTCTCGCTGCAGTGGGGATGCAGAAGGCTCTGGGATGCGCATTTAAGATCACTCTCACAGGCCTTGGCACCCACATTCAGCCATCCAAGCACAAACTGATACTGTTAGAGTGATTCTGTCGGCGAGGATGAGGCCATGTATTACCACAGCCTCTTCTGGACTCTGGTGTCATGGCTGTGGAGCATGCACCATGTGTTAGGTGTCACATCTCTTGAGGGAAGTGTGAGGGTAGATGGAAAGGAGGAGATGGGGCAGTAAGACCAGTTAGGGCAGAAAGCATCCATGGGGGGTGGGGAAGGACAGGCAGCTCCAGCTCTGTGCAGTACTTCAACGGATGGCCCTGCATGTCGTAGAGGAGAGGGCTGGTCATGATGCCTGCCAGGTGTGTGCAGTGGGCTCCAGGCAGGGGGATGTGGTCAGTTGGAGACCCAGTGAATCTGGGACCCAGCATGTTGAATGTCCCTGGGTGTAGGGGAAGCTGGTCAGCTTGTGCCTGAGCCTCTCCTTACTCTTTAGAGTAAGTCCAGGGCTCTGGGGTGAGCACCTGGAGGAGAGTGTGAAGAGTGTGATCGTCAGGTGGGACAGGAAGGGCCATGCAGGCTGAGGATGAAGGCCAGGAGTGGACTACAGTTGCAGGCCCCTCTGGGGGCTCTTATCAGGCCCGTTGTCGAAGCGCACAAAGCTGTTCGTGGAAGCAGCTTTGCATGAAGGTGCTGGATTCCAGCTGTGCAGGTGGGGCTGTATGATGAATAAAAAGTTGGTAAGAACTATTTCTAGGCCTCGTGCTACCCTCAGAAGCTGAATAGTGGGGCAAATGTGAGTGCATTTGCTCACAACTTTCTGAGGTAGACAAACTTCCAGAATTTTAACACATGGAATTATTGAAGAAATAGGAATAGTAGATTAACTTCGTGACATTGTATTTATAGAAGTTTGGTGTCTGTGCCTTTCACTTGGCTCCCAGTAATGCAAATCCCGCCTCCTGAGTCCCTGATGGCTGTGTCTGACGTGCTCTCCCGTCTTCTTCACCCCACCTCCAGTGTGAACGCGACCTCCACTCCTGCTGCATCGTCCCCCTCCGCGTTAACAACCCCCTCCAAGATCGAACCCATGAAAGCATTTGACTCCCGATTCACGGAGCGGTCCAAAGCCACCCCAGGTGCCCCTGCCTTGACCAGTGTGACTCCAACGTCTGTGGAAAGGTAGGTGGTGTCTGCGAGGGGCCCCAAGAGACCAGAGAGAGTGCAAGCTTGGGCCAGCAGTGCAGTACCTGCTTTCCCACCAAGCAGCCTGCCTTCCCATGGTGGAGCTGACACCCCAGTCCCTCTGTCCTAAGGAGCCCCCATTTATTGTTTTTTTATTTGTTTTTTTATTAAGGTATTATTGATACACACTCTTATGAAGGTTTCACATGAAAAAACAATGTGGTTACTACATTTACCCATATTATCAAGTCCCCACTCATTCCTCAGTTCAGTCACTGTCCATCAGTGCAGTAAGATGACACAGATTCACTGTTTGCCTTCTCTGTGCTGCACTGTTTTTCCCGTGAACCCCCACACCATGCGTACTAAACGTAATACCCCACAATCCCCTTCTCCCACCCTCCCCTTTGGTAACCACTAGTTCCTTCTTGGAGTCTCTGAGTCTGCTACTATTTTGTTCCTTCAGTTTTGCTTCGTTGTTATACTCAGGAGCCCCCAGTTCTGATGAGAAAGGAGCACCTACTTCGGGGTGAAGGAGGCTGGAAAGAGCTGAGGGGTGGGGTGACACCACAGGCACAAAGGACAACAGCTGGTCAGGGCAGAGGCTGTGCTGAGAATCATATTCTGATGGAGCCCAGAGTTTGCCCAGAGGGGAGCAGTAGATTGGTTGGAAAGGTGGAAGGCTCTGATACCATTGCGCTGTGGGAGTAAAGGCCTTCTGCTCAGACACTGACAAGGAAGGTGGGCACTCAGCTAAAAGGAGTGGAGGGGAGGTGTTTGTAAAGTCCTTCTGACTCAATGTGCTTCTGAGCTCTTGCAGGCTCTATGCTGCTTGCCCATTCCCTGCACCTCCTTTAGAATATAGCCACCAAGTTACATAGGATGTAGTTCTTTATTCCTTGAAGTTGCAGGAGTCACCCTGAGGTGGCCAGTGTGAGTGTGTCAGCCTCTGCCATTGGCACACAGCTTCTCTTGCCTCCCACCTTGAGGCAACTAGGGCTTGGCAACCTGGGCAAACATACCCTGGCCTGTGTCACCATAGAACAAATGGAGGGACATTGGTCACAGACTCTTGGCAATGGCCAACCAGCCAGCAGGTGCCCAATGAAGAGCACATTTGTGATGAGACCTGACTTGTAGTATAGTGTCCTGGAACGAAAGCTGCAGTATGCTGTTCCCAGGGCTTCATTCATGATCTCAAAACACTTACCTGATTAGGATTTGTTCTCTTGAAGAACAGCCCTTGGAAACCAGCATCAGAGGACTTCCCTTCAAGACAGCTACTGCATCTGTGGCCTTGTGGGACATTGTAATTCGTCTTTGTAGTACAGTCATGCTTGTCTTAGTATACAGATATGTGTGATCTCTTTATAACCTGCAGTTTCTCTGTTCCAGCAACATGGAGGGTCTAAAAGCAATCCTGCTGCTAAATACTTCAAAATGCTGAGTGTACTATAAAGCATATCCCTAAAAGGCATAACTAGTTCACAAGAAAGTAAGGGAAGTCTCCAAGAGCCAGAATCTAAGAGTAAACAAAACAACCAAAGCATGGGTAGGACCATGACATGAGTAATGGGTTAGGGGGTTACTGACCTGGTGACCAACGACCTGGAGTGTTAATGGCCACACCGGTTCAAGACAGATTCTGAGCTATGTAGGAGGTTGTAACTAAGACACTAACATTAGGTCAAGCTGCTTGAGAAAGTGTATCTCCAGTGGACCTGGGGGACTAAAAAAATCCTGACATGACCAAGAAGTTGACATGTCTCATCATGTTCTCTGGGTCAGAAAAACAGTCTTCCCCTGAGACTGTATAGCCACAGTCCTGCCCATATGTTGAATGGGGGTCAGTTTAATACTACCTGTGTCATCTAGAAATCCCCAAGCCAAGAAGTGAACACAAGAGGAGATTCTGGTCCACTTAACACGGAGAGGCTCTGGGCAAAGCAAATGCAAATCCACCATGCCAGGGACACTTCCCTGATCTTGGGGTGTACGGTGTTCCCACTGGGAGGCCCTGCCCGAGATGGAGTCAGATCCAAAGGAACCACACACCGAGGAACTGGTTATGCGCAAATGTCAGGAGACATGAGGAACAGGAGGTTTCTGATCATAGAGTTTTCATATGCAGACTTTAAATATACTTAAAATAATCAAAGACATGAAAGATAAAAAATGTGAGGAAAGAATACACTATATTATATACAAAAATTGACTCAAAACAGGTCACAGAACTAATATGAGCTAAAAATTTTAAATTCATAGAGGAAAACATAGATATAAATCTGTGTATCTGTGTGACCTTGGATTAAACAACTGAAGGAAAAATAGATTGAACTTCATCAAAATTTAAAACTTTTGAAATGCTTTGAAGAGCACCAACAGCAGAATGAAAAGACGACCTACAGAATGGGAGAAAATATTTGCAGGTCATATCTAAGGATTTAGGATCCAGAATATATAAAGAACTCTTATAACTCAACAGTAAAAAAACTAATAACCCAATTTTGAAATGGGCAAAGAAATTTCTCCAAAGAGAACATGCAAATGACCCATAAGCCCATAAAAAAACACTGAAGCACATACAAATTAGCCATCAGGGAAATACAAATCAAGACCACAATGAGATACCCTCTAGGGTGGATATAATGAGATCAGGTGATAGGGTAGGTGAGCATGAGGGGAAATCAGAGCCCTTAATGGCTGGTGGCATGTAAAATGGCTCAGCTGCTTTAGGAGACAATCTGGCAGTTCCTCAAATGGTGTTACGGGCACAGTGTTATCATGGGAACCAGCAATTCCACACCAACATGTATGCCTAGGAGAATTGAAAACATGTTCATGCAAAAACTTGCACATGAAATATTTATATCAGTATTAGTCATAATGGTCCCAAAGTGGAAACAACCCAAATGTCCATCAACTGATGAACAGATAAGCAAAATGTGGTCTATCTATGCAATGGACTATTATTTGGCAATAAAAATATATGCACTACAACACAGACAGATCTTGAAAACATTATGCTAAGTGAGAGAAGCTAGTCACAAAAGACACATACTGCCTGATTCCACTGATGTGAAATGTCCAGAATAGGCAAACCCAGAGAGACAGGAAGATTAGTGGTGCTGAAGGGGGAGGATGGGATGATTGCTAATGGGCAGAGTTTTCTTTTGGGATTATGAAAAAGCTCTGGCATTAGATAATAGTGATGGTTGTATAATCTTATGAATGTACAAAAACTACCAAATTCTATACTTTTAAAGGGTGAATTTCATGGCTTGTGAATTAAAAAAAAAGGAATAATACACCATCAGAAAAGACCAGATAGATGTAGAAATAAACTAAAAAATACTTTTGGAAAAAGAAAACAATAATGATTGTAATTAAAAAGCCAGTGGACATTTCCAACAGCAGATGAGACCCAGCCAGAGAGCATCCCATCTGATGAGCTGTTTGGTGCTGCACAGGTGAGGAGGGGGAACCTACAGAGAGGCTCGTGCTAGGAGGGCACAGGGAGGGAGTGGCTGCTGTTCTACAGCTTTGAGTGTGAAACCTCAGTTTGGGAGTGGACTGAGTTCTGAACAGAATAAATAAAATTAAATCCCACCTTAGAGAAACTATGGAGCACCACAGACAGAAATCTGTAATGTTCATTGAGGAAGCCACCCCACAATTGTCTTGCAGGTTTCCGTGGCCCTTGTCACACCATTTCCTGTCTCAAGGAGTGCAATCCCTGCTTTGAGAAGCACATAGGATGCTTCTTGAATTGGGCTGCCAGAAGGCAAAAAATGACTGCCCTGGGCCCTGACACCACCAGAGTCGGTCTTTCAGCAACTGTGTCCCATGTCTCAGAAGACCTTTCAGCCATACATACAACTCCAAGACCTGTAGAATAAGGGACCATCAAGTTTGTCATTCTTGGTTTCTCACTTGAAAACGGCAGTGAACGAGTGCTTTCTCTGGGCTGAGCTTCCTGCTTCCAAAGTAGCGGTAGTGGCTAGTGAGATCCTAAAAGCCTCGTGCTAAATTCTAAGAGAAGTTATAGTTGGATCTTCATATGATGAAAACGGAATAAAATGAAACTAGTATCTTTAATAGAGGCTTTACAGAAAATGCAGCTTTCTTGATATGGCTGTTTTCTTATATTCTCAGTGAAAGCCAAGAGGAACCCTTTAAACCACCCATCAGTGGAAGTTTTCCTTTGGGGCAAGTGTCACACATGGTTAGGAATAGTGCTCAGAGCCATACATCCTGCTGTTGAGTCTCATCTCCCCACTCCTGGTGGGGTGATCTTGAACAAGACACACAGTCTCTCTGAACCCATCTCGTAGGCAGAATGGCTGCCTGATGAGAACCTGCCTCACAGGAGTTGGGTCTTGAGGACTGAAGAGGGGGTGCCTGTAAAACCGTGTGCTGATCCTGGCCTCACAGTGGCTGGGCAGTGAGGTTCCTGCAACCTGACCAGCACTTCTTAGCCTTAGATGAGTGTGGGGAGCAAGTGCTACCCTCCTAGGTATAGAGTGGCAGCCCTGTGTGTCAGTGAGTGGTATAAAGAGGCCCAAGTTGGTCTGAGCAGGCAGAACCTAGGATGGAGCCTGTTTGTAAGTCAGGAAGCTCTGGCCAGCTGTGCTCTTCCTCAGCTGATCTGGATCCAAGGGGACAGCTGCTGTAGAGCCACAGCCCAGTGCTTCCAGGGTCATGGGGTGATGGCTGGTGCAGATCCACACAGGCTGGTAGGTGCAGTTCTCAGTGAGCTCCTGGCCTCAAGGGCCCTGAATGGAGTGTCAGGCCCACGCATGAGGTGGGAAGACTCCTGAGGGTTCTTGCAGAGGTCCCAGCCGCAGACAGTGGAACAGACTGAGTTGGGGCAGTGCCAAGCAAAGTGAGGTTCGTGGGCCATTGTCAAGATGAACTCAGAAAGTGATCAAGTAATTTAGCAACTCATATGACAGTCACTATTGCAGCATTCTTACTGTATCTTACAAAACTATATAGTTAGACAAAAATCCAAAAATTTTAGAAAGGACTTTTAAGTGGACCTTGCAAAGTACTAAGGGTTTCTGGAACATCGAGCTACACCCAGAAGTGGATGCTTTGCCCTGTTGTAGGGCATCAGAAAAATGGAGAGCAGCCTCTTTGGTTTCATGGAGCAGAGTCAGAAGTTTCTGGTTTTTCCTATGAGTACCAGTACAGTTCAGGATTGTATGTCCTGGGTATACCTACCCACTTTTCTGTGACCTCGGTCTACCAGTGACGAGAACAGCAGAGACAGTGCCCAGAGGAGGGGCCAACAGTCCTGAGACCTGGCTCGCACTTTCTGGTCAGCAGAAAGAATGCAGGCAGCAATGAGGGCTCTTGGGTTAGAGTATGATTCATGGAGAACTCCTTGAGGAAAGGGGTCTTTGACCCAGGGATTCTGTCATGTCCACAGATATTTATTACAGCATATAATAGAGAATACTTACTCAACTGCCTCAAAAGAGAAGTGTCGAAGTATCTAACCCTACACCTAAAGGAAAAAGAAAAAACAACAAACAAAACCAAACTTAACAGAAGGGAGGAAATAATAAAGATCAAAGCAGAAATAAATGAAATAGAGTCTAAAAAAAAATACAAGAGATCCATGAAACTAAGAGTTGGTTCTTTGAGGACACCATCAGTAGAACAAAAAGACATCCTACAGTATGGGAGAATATATTCATAAATGACGTATCCGATAACGGGTTGACATCCACAATATATAAAGAACTCACGCACCTTAAACAAAAAGCAAATAATCCAATTAAGAAATGGGCAGAGGACATGAATAGACACTTCTCTAAAGAAGAAACTCAGATGGCCAACAGGCACATGAAAAGATGCTTCACATTCCTAATCATCAGAGAAATGCAGATTAAAACCACAATGAGATATCACCTCACACCAGTGAGGATGGCCAACATCCAAAACACAAACAACAACAAACGTTGGCAAGGATGTGGAGAAAAGGGAACCCTCCTACACTGCTGGTGGGAATGCAAATTAGTTCAACCATTGTGGAAAGCAGTATGGAGGTTCCTCAAAAAACTCAAAATAGAAATACCATTTGACCCAGGAATCCCACTCCTAGGAATTTACCCTAAGACTGCAGCAGCCCAGTTTGAAAAAGACATATGCACCCCTATGTTTATCGCAGCACTATTTACAATAGCCAAGAAATGGAAGCAACCTAAGTGTCCATCAGTAGATGAATGGATAAAGAAGATGTGGTACATATACACAATGGAATATTATTCAGCCATAGGAAGAAAACAAATCCTACCATTTGCAACAACATGGATGGAGTTAGAGGGTATTATGCTCAGTGAAATAAGCCAAGCCGAAAAAGACAAGTATCAAATGATTTCACTCATCTGTGAAGTATAAGAACAAAGAAAAAAAACTGAAGGAACAAAACAGCAGCAGACTCACAGAACCCAAGAACGGACTAATAGTTACCAAAGGGAAAGGGACTGGGGAAGATGGTTGGGGAGGGAGGGATAAGAGGGTAAAAGGGGCATTACGATTAGCAGATGTAATGTTGGGGGGG
>JAQQAC010015573.1:0-12007 GCA_029783875.1 Phataginus tricuspis | reverse complement strand
CCCCCCAGAGGCCCTGCCTCCTGACACCAAGTTAGCTGGTCAGAGTTGGGGAATAGGATGGGTATTAGGACTTCTCATAAGGGAAGAGGGCCTTTGAGACTTTTGGGGGTTAAAGGGCAACATTTGTTTTAGTTCCCCAGTTACCAATCCACCAGGAACTCTCCCTGGTTCTGAAAGGCCCAGTCACACACCCTTATCCGTTTTGATCTTGCCTTGATGGAACCTGACGGCCAAAGCGAGCACCTCCCTGCAGTCGCCTTCATGTGGCCTCGTCCCATCTCGTCTGTGCACAGCTTCCCACCTAAATCCAGTTTACAGTTATGGCCGCTCAGACTCATTCTTCCTTGTTCCAGTGCCTCTGGCCATCCCAATACCCAGCATTTCCCCCAACTCTGACCAGCTATCTTGGCCTGCATGGAGAACAAAAAAAAAAAGCAAAATTATTGGAGGTATTTGAGCTTTATGAGAAGGTTGCTGTTTGAATGCTGATTTCCAGTGCACATTGAAATACGTGCTTTGGCATTACTTGCCACTGTTAACATTTAACTCCTATTAAAAATAGAAACAATATGAGTTGTTTTGTCTATTATTCTATATTCTACCATGTTCAAAGTTTGAAGCTTTAATTATTTAAATTTCTTCAATTGTCCTAACTTCCTTTCCTTTGTACAAGGGCTAAAAATAGGCAAGAGACAAAATGAAGAAGATAGGCTGTAGGGGGCACTGACTGATAAATAGCCAAGAGGCCCAATGAGCTGAGTGTTACTAACACCAGAGTGGGGCCTACAAGCCACATACATGAGTTAGAGATGCACTTCCCATTTCTGCAGCCTCTCCCTTCTCCGTCTGCCGCCCGTCCAGTCCAGTGCTTCCATCATCAAACCGGCACTGCTCCTGGAATTCTAGTTAGCAGTTTGGACTTGACAAGTCCCTTAACTTCTTTTATTCTAAGTAGTGCTTCTCCAAAATGAGTGGGAATGAATTAAGTGGACTCTTCCATCACACCTAGATCTCAAGAAATGTTCTTTTCAGAGTCCATAAGCTGGCCTATCATAGCCAGCCATGGGTTTGTGAAGCATCCGTTCTATGATACTTCAGTTCTGATTGTGAGATTTCTCTATACCAACAGGCTTACCAGGCCCTTACGCTTTCCTTCTGTGCTGCTGGGAGAGAAATATTCCTTCTTGAGAAGAATCTTTCTCTCTTTTACAATCAATGCCATCACAACTCTAGAAACCGAGATTAAAACACGGTCATCAAACTACTAAAAATGCTCAGACTGGAGAAGCAGTTTTTTTCTTATGCACACAGTTCTGTTTCTTAATGTTATTCAGTCATTCTGTAGCAATGTTATAATAGTAAAACTGCACCACATTCCATGCTGTGGTAGAGGTAAATATCTAAAAGACCTAGTCCTAACCTTTAAAGAGAATACATCCTCAGAGGACTGATGAAACACATGTTAAAAAAACCATGGCTAAAATTATGACTGTGATTAGATAGTAACTTGCATTATACTCTGTACTGTGCATATGGGGACAAAGGTGATAAGACATCTTCCTTTGCAATGTCAGCATCTCCTGTAATGAGTTTCAGGCATATCATCTACCCAACAAGTACTTGTTAACTGAATAAAATATTGTGAGCATTATTTGAGATTGCCAGGTAACCATAAACTACATGGGCACCGCCTTGGAGGACTACATGTTCTGTGGCGTATAGGAGTCATAGTCTCATTAATTTATAAGGCAAGGCGGTACATGTGAACCATCAGAGCCACTACGAGGTGAGTGCTAAGAAACTGAAATGGTATGAAAACAGCATAAAATGGAAACAGCATAAAAATCTGTGTTTGGATAGATCATTTTCATCTCTGTGTTTAGCAGCATTTTAAAAATTGTACATAACTCACAAAAATTGAACTTGGCTTTTGAAGTGTGACGGTGCGATCTCCGCTCCACATGACGTGTATCAGTTTAGCCATGATGCATCCTGAGGGCCTGTCTGCTGACCCAGGAAATACATCACTGGGCCCCCAGGACAGCACGGTTCTTGGGGCTCTGAATAGGCGTCTCCGTTTCAGAATCAGTTTATGGTGGAGACTACGTTATATGTGGGCCCAGGGGAAATAGGAATGGAGTTAGCAGAGTTCCAAGTTCCACAGGAAACGTCTGGAGAGGGCTGGATGATTGAGTCCAGTGTTCATCTCCGAAGCCCAAATGAAAAACGGTGGGACCACATTGATCTCTGACTCTGAGTGTAACACTTGCTCACACAGATCTGCCTCTGGGCTCGACCTGTTCTTGAGGCAATTTGTAATATGCTTATTAAGATTTCCCGCACTTGGCACCTGCTTCGGACCTTCTGATTAGGTTCTAGAGAGGTTTTTAGTTAGGGTGGCCAAATACATTTCTGTCAACTGAAGTAAGGTGGGATGTCTATGACAGAGCCTGTGAGGTGCCCTAAATTAGTAATATGATTTCTCTGAAGCAATGAATCAAATTCATGAGGAGGCTGACAGTAAAATCCCAGAGGACAATTAACTTGTCAGTGATTCACATGACTTAGTCCTTTTGCTGAGCTATATGCTAACTTTGTGATTAGATTTTGAATTATTAAGAAACTTCTGATTTAAAGAATTCAAGGTGAACACACTTCACTAGAACTTTCATATTATACTTAGCTTAGGCAGCCAATCAAGGGCCTTCTTTCCCATATTCTTAAGGACTTCTCCCCCCCACCCCGGCCTCATCACTCTCAGACATTTTTGCCCTTAATATCTGGGGCACTGCATTATTTTTCTATGGCTAATGTGTCAACCAAAAATGCAGTGGCCAGAGACAGAATAAAATCATCATCAGACAGTCCTGCAGCTGCAAATCCGACACAGGTCCCCCTGGGCCGGAATCAGGGTCGGCAGTCACCATGTTCCTTCCTGAAGCTCAGGACAGAACCTGCTACCTCAGCTTTTGAGTTTCTGCAGACCAGCTGTGTCCTTCCTGTCCCTCCGCTGTGGCCTCCTGCACCGTCAAAGCCAGCAACGCCCTGCTGAGTCTACCTCACATCCCATTACTCGACCCCCACTTTCAGCCAGAGTTCCCTGTCCTTTCCCCTTGCATCACCATCTTCCACTGGGAAGGCCCCTCGGGATGAGATTGTGGCACCGGACAATGCAGCAGATCTCCCGACCTGGAGACCATAGCTTGATCACAGCTTCACAGTCCCTTCTGCCAGGTCAGGGGTCCCAGAGGTTAAGGCAGGGCCCTCTGGGTGGGGGGGCCGGCTGCAGGCTCTCACAGTGTGGTGGTCGGTGTACAGGTGCTGTCTGTCCTCTCCCACATAAACCCCTGAATCAATAATACCACTTCTTGACTTTACATCTCTTTGCATCCCCTGTGGTTCATTCACTGACCCTCAGACTTGGGGCTGAATGCGCCTAATAAGGAACCTAAAGCACCCGGGGCTGCCCTAGCCGCGATCAGATACCAAACGGATGTGCACAGCTAAGCAGTCACGAAGCAAACACTGAGCCCAGGCGCACTCAAGGTCAGACATTATATTAAATACAATGGGAGCGTCAAGAGTCAGAGACCTCAGGCACGTTCAAGGCCAGCAGTGAGCACCAGCTAGGAAGGTGGAGGCCGGGACCATGACTCACACGTGGTACGACTCAAGGCTTACTTATGAGGACTCTGGCTAGGAGTCCGGAGATGGTCCACAGGCATCCTCACAGCTAATGCTTATTCAGCACAGGCTTCGCTGGTCCCAGAGGGGTTCAGCTTCCAGAACGCATCAGGTCTGTTCTCAGTCCTGAGAACCTGGGGTCTGACAATCAGTCACATCAGGGATTCATCCACTGTCCCTTACAATGCGCCCGTTCTGGGCTGGTGTGAAGATAATTGTCGTGAACTCATTTTTGTCACTTTACCAGATTCAGCATCTCTTGTTAATTCCTTTGCATATTAGGGCTCAGCGAGCATGACGATTCTCAGTGGCACCTAGAAGGAAAATGACTGGCCTTTTTGAGTATGAAAGGCTGTTTTACTGCATTTCCATACTAAATGTTTAGGCCAAAAAAATTGCTAGACATTATTTTTATTTCTTAAATTTTGGTTTCCTTAGAAGGACTTGAAGCGCTTTATACTTGAATTCAAAATTGCACCACTTAATGATGCAAATATGAATAATCTAAGGGAAACAGCATAGGGAGAAGATGGAAAAGGTGATGCAATGTTCAGACTTGAGGCAAGAGCAGGCGTCTGTCCTGAGGAAGGTGACTTATTCCAACCAGCACGAGATCTCAGACGAGGCAACGGGAGGTCCCCGTGGGTTTCGGGTCCCCTGTGAAAGAGCTGCTTTGGCCTCTTTGCATAGCGACCGACGCCTGTGTCATCTCTGGCGTTCCTTGGTTGATTGTCTTTTCACATGCAAGCTGAGGTTTTCCTGGCTTTTGTGTGCTGAGTAATTGTGGATTGTATCCCGCACACTGCCCCCTGTCTGGGGCCAGAGGGAGGATAGGAAGAGAAAAAGGCATCTCCTGGGATCACAGCTCCACTGACTGGAGGGAAAGCTGGGTCCCTCGGAGTTTTGATTCCTGTGGGATTTTGATGCCTTGAACTTTGCCATCAGCACCGTCACCACAAAATGGCCTGGGCTCTGGGCTTGAGTAACAGAGAGAAGAAAAAGGAATGTAGTCTCCATGCTCTCCCTGAGCATCAGGGTTTTCCTTTCCTGTTCCTGGACTTCTGGGCTCATTCTGCCCAAGCTGGTTTAGGTACCGGGCGTCAGGTGCCCCTCCTAGGCGTCGGCCGTGCTGCATTCACGCCGGGAACAAAGGAGGGGAAGGTGGTAAACGCCCTGCTCACCCCAGTCCTCCTGCTACTGTTACTGTTCAGAGCCTTCAAAGTGTTTCCTGGTTCAGCCTGTCCAGGTGTCACAGCTGGATTTAGCAAAGGAGAGATGGCGGAATGTGTTTCCTCCCTCTTACCTGGAAGCAGAAACTCTCAGAATTTATAAGCACTGACTTTCTACTACTATATTATATTGATTTTAAGCTTCAAAAAGTCAACTTGGGCTTTGAATTTCTCTTTACTAGAGACAAGAACATATAGCAGTCACTTTAAAAATGTTTTCTGATTGGTGAATGATAATGATATGGAAGGTACCCCAAGAATAAGTAGTGCCATGAGCAAAAAGAACAAACACTTACGATGATAAGGTTGGTTTTGATAAGGGGTAGACAAAAGGCTTGGTGAAGTGGGCTTTGCTAAGACTCGGGGGGCTTCCTCCTGAAGCTAATAGACAGGAGAGCCATAATGGCACTTTGGAACCTGATGGCCTGGGACATAACAGAAAGGACACAGAGGGCCACTGCACGGCTCATCAAAGTATGTGCCTGAATTAGGAAGCTTGAAATGAGGTGGCACCGGAGGGGAGGGGAGGGGAGGCTGGTTTGGTAATGGATCAAGTTAGAGGGTGAAGATGATTTACTCTCAAAATAACTTCTAAGGTTGTCATCCTGGACGTGAAAACAGGAAAACCCTCTAAGTCCATGCATGTTGTCACAAATGGCAGGATTTCCTTCTTTTTTATGGCTGAATAATATTCTACTGTGTTTATGTACCACATCTTCTTTATCCATTCATCTATCAATAGGCATTTAGGTTGCTTCCATCCATATCTTGGCATTTGTAAATAATGAAGCAGTAAACATAGAGCTGCATATATTTTTTTGAATCAGAGATTTGGTTTTCTTCAAGTAAATTCCCAGAAGTGGAATACTTGAGGAACCTCCCTACTAGTTTCTATAGTCCTGCACCAATTTACATTCCCACCAGCAGTGTAGGAGGGTTCCCTTTTCCCCACATCCTCATCAACACTTGTTATTTCTTATCTATTGGATTGTGGCCATTCTAAATGGTGTGATATCTCATTATGGTTTTGATTAACAATGTGGACATCTTTTCATGTGCCTGTTGGTCATCTGTCTTCTTTTAAAAATGTCTGTTCAGGTTTAATTGGGCTATTTATGTTTTGATGTTGAATTGTATGAGTTCTTTATATATTTTGGGTGTTAATCTTTTATCGGATATGTTCATTTGTGAATATATTCCCCATACTGTAGGTTGCTGTTTTGTTTTGCTGATGGTGTCCTGTGCTGTACAAAAGCTTTTTAGTTTGTTGTCATCTTACTTGGTTATTTTTACTTTTGTTTCTCATGTCCAGGGAGATGTGTCCAGAAAAAAATTACTCATGCTTATGTTAAAGAGATTTTTATCTATATTTTCTTCTAAGAGTTTCATGGTTTCATGTCTTATATTTAGATATTTAATCCATTTTGAGTTTAGTTGTGTTAGGGAGTAATCCAGTTTCATTCTCTTCATGCAGCTGTTCAGTTTTCCCAACAGCATTTATTAAAGAAACTGTCTTTTCTCCATTGCATATTCTTGCCTCCTTTGTCATATATTAATTGACCATATATGCGTGAGCTTATTTCTGGGCTCTCTAATCTGTTCCATTGATCTGTGTGTCTGTTTTGTGCCAGTAACCATACTGTTTTGATTACTGTAGCTTTGTACTACAGCTTGAACTTGCCCTTATTTTTAAAATGAAGAGAATGAGAAAGAGCACAAATATGCAAGGGTAATTTTGCTGCATGGATCCATATATGGAGAGAAAAAAAACAGCCAGGAGATTTAGGTTCTGGTGCAGAACTGACCAACTTCAGGCCTCTGTTCACACTCTCTGAGCCTCAGTTTACCTAGCTCTAAAAGGGAATGATATCTGCCCTGCCACCCTCTCCACTCTGCTGAACCTCCTGTTAGTCTCTGGGTCTGGACCCAGATCAGTTGGGCCCTTTCAGAGCTGGAAACAAAGCCCTAGAGGAATGGGAAGGAAGAGGGGGCTCGCCCCCAGCACTGCATCCAGTGACACTGTGGAAAGCCTTTGTGAGCTGTAGAGAAGTCATCAAATTTAATTAAAAGGGATTAATGCCATTATTAAGGTCAATTGCTGCTAATAATTATATATATGTCAAAAATAACTGTTTCATAAGGAGTTAGAGTGAAAGCAATTCTTTTGTTTATAAAAATATATAAATTTATACATTTGCTTTGTGTATTTTACTGCAGTAGTTTGATTTCATAGAAATGAGCAAAAAATAGCCAATAATTATTATCAACTTCTGAACTTGTTGAATCTATTTGGACATTACTATAATTCACCAGGAAAGAGAAGCAGAGAGACTTTTTATGGATGTCCTCAAGTTTTCTTATTTTTTAGCCTTTTTATACTTTAGAAAAATGTAAATTAGTATGAAAAAGCTGCTTAATTTATAGAATTAACCAGATTGATCTAAAAATAAGTTCATTTAATTAGTGTGAATTTCACAGCTAAAAATGTTTGATAAGAAACTGGATGTTTTTTCCTCATCAAGTGGGATGTTTTGAAAATAGTTGCTAAATAAAAGCTCAATGCTGTTATCAAATTTCTATTTTTCTCAAATATATCAATATGGTAAAATAATTCGAAGAGTTTGACAACGTATAAGCTGTAAATTTATTATTCAGATGAGTTTTATAAGACTATCAAATGGTCCCTTTCTGGAAATAGTACAATCATTAGTCTTTTTTTTTTGCTGAAAATTAAGTATATCTTAAATTCTAATACTAGTTAAAACTTGCATTTTGATTAATTTTGTATTTTTGCTAACTATAAGATTTACAGGTATATTTTAATAACCAGCATTAAAGTATAAACCAAAAATGTTTAAAATTGCTTAAACAAAATTATTTGTTTTCAAGCAGTTTCATTCTTTTTGTTAATCAGTAGAATAGTAAAATATAGGCCATAACACTAGAAATTTTTTTACTAGTATCTCCAAAATAAAATTTCATATCCCATTAAAAAAATGCAAAAGTGCATTAGCTTTTCCTCAATCAATTAAGTTTCACGTCTTCAGTGTGATGGGGACATTTCAGGAACAGGGGAGGATGAGTCAAAGAACCAGGCTTCTTTGCAGCTGATGACCTTTTAAAAGTTCATGAACAGCAAATATTCATCCTGTTGCCAAAATAATGGATGATTTCCAAGTCAGGGTGTTAAACGGGTTGCTAAGGAAGCGTCCCGGTGGATGGTACTGTTGGGCCAAGTGCTTGACGTGGCCACTGTGTACACGTTAGGAGGACGTCAGCCCTTCTGACAGGGCTGGACTCCGCCGGGCGCCCCTCTGTGGCAATCAGCACACCAATGTCCTTGTACAGCAAGTCATTCCTCTGGAATGTTTTTGAATGATCTGCTTTTGTTTTCCCCATTGACTATATTCTTGATAAAATTACTGAGATAAACTAGAAAGAAATGCTTTCCACTTGGTCCGCTGGAAATACTCCAGTTTCTCTTCAATAGAATGTGGACTGTTTCCAGAGACCACCAGCAAGCACCCCCGCATCCCTGTCCCAGTCCCAGCAGCCTGCAGGACGCCTGTGCTTTATTTGTCTTTTCTAAATGATGCAACAGAAAGATGCGAAATGTACCTACTAGTGTCTGCGAGTTCCTAAAATCACTGCCACTCTGTGTCCTGCCCAGAGTCAGTGCTTCCATGCTGGGGAGCTCTTTGGGGTTTCTCCTCTTCTTGGAACTTTTAAAGAAACCAAAAACTAAAAAATGAAAAGTGAAGAATGTAATTTAATATACAGCAGAATCCCAACCATCGAGGATTGAGAGTTATAATTTTGTCACCTTAGGTTCCAACTAAGAATCTTTTTCTTTCAAGTAAAGCACAGATGATCAGCGACATTGAAGAGCTTTCCGACCCTGTCTGATCCCGGCCCCCTCCTGACTCTCCAGAAGCAGTCACTCCTAGGAACTCCTCGGATTCTTTTCCAGGCCATTTACCCATCTATTAAACTTTTACGGATATAAGGGCAACATGTAGCCTTTTTATGTGAGTTCTTAAAGTACACGTGAAAAGACGTATTTATTTCCACATGTCCCTGCAATTTGCTTTCTCCTCCCAGCATTCTCTTGAAAGATACATATTTCCAATTCCTATTGTCATAAATCGATTCTTAAGAGTCTTGCTGTTTAATAGTCATTCTCAGAGTGGAATTGAAATGAAAAGAAAATACAGAAGTTAAAGACAATCACATCCGAGTCACATTCATTTACCTTGAAACTTCTGTAAGTTCTTTCACTTTGCACTGACTTTTTACTCTAATTTTTTTCTCTACTTGGCTTTCAGGGGAGACAGTGTTTAAATTCGGAAGGCCTCTAGGTATTGGGGATTCTTGAAGAGGTGGGTGTTACACGTATGTGAATTTCTCAGACAACTGAAATGCAGATCTTTTCTTAATTGACAAGTTTTGACGGAAGTCTTTCTGAATGTCTTAAACACATCTCAGCCTTAAAAATAAACCCCCAAGCCAAACATGTTGAACACGCTGTGGAATCATAGGATAGGTTGTCACACAACATTACTTTGAAGATTTTCCAGGGCTGAGGGCCGTTTTTCCCCTCTGTGAACCATTCCGTTTGGTTTTGAGATCTTCTATATGGAGTTGGTGGTTTTTCTGTCCCCTTACTTACTGTCACACTAAAGTCATTTTCTGCTCTCGTTTGTGGGTAAGGAGACTGCTCCTTCCTTCTCTCTCCTACTTCTTAATGGACTGTTACCTGGAAATGTTGATGATAAACTAAGTCACCCAAGCTAGCCTTTTATTACTATGGAACTCAGTGCATAAACTTGAGTCAGAGGCTTCTTTTCTTTCTTTTTTGGCTCTTGGCTATGTCCTGTGCAAATTAACTAAACGAGAAGATCTGAACTTTTCTGAACTTTGGTCTGTAGAAAGAAAACAGATAAATATTTGGAAATTAGGAGTATTTTCTATTTTTTAAGTTTGTACTGTTATTTGAGACCATGAAACAACCACGAAGCAATAGGGAACAGGCTCTCATTGCAGAATGTAAGAACGACCATCCGAACACTGCTTCTCACAGCAGCCTGAGATCACAATTTCAGATGCGAAAACTTGTAAAAGACTGACAACATCAACATGCATTTCCCAGATAAATAAACAGCAGACATGATATTTTCAAGGAAAATAAAATGATTTCTTCTGCCAAAGACGGAAGAGACCAGATATGCATGTGCATATCTTAAAATAATCACTGATGCTGTTTGAGTAGAAATAAGTAAAAACTCATTAATTGGAAGCTGAATAATATAAAATAAAAATTCAGAGGGGTGCATGCTTTCACAGGTCATTTTACCTATTAAAAAAATGATTTTGCCTAGGGAAATGACAGCTGATTCTTTCCACAAACTCATTTTAAGCATAAAGAACTCAACTGATTTCTATGAAAACGATGGTTTGTTCAGATGCAATTGCAGAAGTGTCTGCACTCAGCGGGGCTGGAGGCTGTCTGTCCATTGCACGGTTTGCACCTCCAAATATTAAGTACTACTGCTTCTGAAATAGTCCACCCTTCAGATCTTTCCCTGCCACGTCCTTGCTTCCCACCAAAATCAAGCACGCACGTTCCACTTACACTAAAAGGAAACTCAGTGCCCTCGGCCCCAAAGTATGTTCTCCCAACTGGATTCCTTTGGAAAATAAAGTACTAATTAAAATAAGTAATTAGAAGTGATCATAATCCCTGCATGGTGAGACAGGGACCCTACAGATCACCCACCCTATTCACAGGTGAGGACAAGGAGGGGGAAAGTAGGGGTGCAGATCAGTGACCCACCCCCAGGGCTCAGCTGGCTCCTCACCCTGGGCGAGGCCAGCAGGGTCGGAGGAGCAGATCGGAGGAGAGCTCGGGGGCCCAGTGCCTGGTAAATGGCAGATGTGACGGCAAGAGGAGGCCTTGGGAGCCACAGGGTTTTGAAAGGAGTTGAAGCGCCAGGCTTCTTTCTCCTATTTCAGAGAGAGAGGAATATAAAAGTGCCAGGATAGTAAAAGGATCATTCGGCCTAACTACCCTCCATTTACCAGGTGAAGTGTGTCCCATTTGAACTAGAAAAATAATCTACAAATCTGTAGCTTCCCGTCAGACTTTCTGCCAACAGCATATGCTGTAATTCTTCACCACGCAAAGGGCCCAGAAGCACGAGGCCTTGTTTAAATCAGATCTTATCAGCAGTCAAGGTTATCTTAGTTTTACAGAAATATGACTACTAAGGTAGTAGGCCATTTGAAGTATTTCAAACACAATGAAATACATATGTCGGTGTGAATACTGAACTTGGGGCGGGCAGCAAGGCGGCTGGGCAAGGCCCCGAGGCGAACCCGGGGCACCCCCTCGGCATCGCGGAGCCCCCAGCCCTCCCTTCCCGGCCAGGCCTCCAGCCCCGGGCCTGCGGCGGGCCGGGGGGACACAGGCTAGCCCGGAGCGCCACTAGCACGGACCCGGCGGGGCGGTGCTCCCTGCCGCCACTGCTCAGGGCCAGCCGTGGCCAGTGGTCCCCGACTTCCAGGGCCTCCACCCGCCCCTGACCCGGGCCCGCTGAGGTGGGAGAGAGAAGTAGGGCTGTGCCGTCCCTCTTTCTTGTTTATTAAACTGGAGATTTGATGAAGTGAGGTCAGGATCTTGAAATTACATCTTTTGCATTTTTACAAATGTATTCTTTGTCTTATTTACAGAATAGGTGAGGGGCATAGCCCTGAAATCATTTTAGGGTTCTGTTTGCTTTATGGGATGAGCATAAGCTGCATTCTGGTCGCTGGACCTGTGAGGTCAGGCTCAGAGCCCGGGCCCCGTGGGGTGCCTGGCGTGGGGCACGGCGGCCGGGCCCTGGGCGACGCGATGTGGTCTCAGCACAGCCTCCTCCCGGGCCCAGGGCTCTGCAGATGCCACCGAGCAGTGGGTGCAGCGTCCATGGATCTCCCACCGAGTCCGTGCTGGGCTCTCCACTTCTCCTTACGGTGGGACGCACGCAGAGGCAGCGCCCGTTTGGGTCCCTGTCTCTCAGCCTTGGACTGTGCTGGGCAGGACAGAGAAGAACACC
>JAQQAC010015564.1:0-14288 GCA_029783875.1 Phataginus tricuspis | reverse complement strand
CTGAATTCTGATGCCTTTACCTACCAGGTCTGCGACCTTAGGCCACTTTCTGAGCTTTTCTGAGCCCAGGCTGGCTGGGAGTGGCCATTGTAAAATGTGTCTGTAAATTCCTTGATGCAGTCCATTGGGAGGCAGCGGCTATATCGTCTTTTCTTGCCACTGGATAGGCTTTGGTAGCAGCTTTGACCGGCAGAGTAGGGTAAGAGTGTCACTGCGTGGCTTCTGAGCCGAGGTCACAAGAAGCCATGAAGTACCCACCTTATTTGCTGGCACATCTACGCTGGGGCTCTGAGCCACCATGTGGGAAGTCTGACCACCGTGAGGCCGCCATCCTGTGCGGAAGCCCACGTCCCGCGCATGAGCCCTCTGGTCAGTAGTCCTTGGTGCTGAGTCCTCCCCGCCTGGACACCAAACCCATCAGTGGACAAGCCTTCGGGTGACCCCCAGCCCCGGAGTCTCCCCAGCCGAGGTCGCAGTTGCTGGGAAGTAGAGGTAAGCTGCCCTCACTGTGCCTGTCCTGCATTTCTGATCCATGAAACCTCTGGGCATATCGCTCTGTTTGGGGGGATTCTTTACTGAGCAACAGCCAATAAACAGACCAGTGGGATCTCACTGGGGTAGTGAATGGAAAGTTCTTTCCAAAGGGCTGAGCTTGGAGAGAGGCTCGGAGTCTGGCTGCAGAACCAGGAAGAAGGAAGGTGGCAGCTGAGCGCTGGTCCCAGGTGGGCGGGTCTCCAGGCCCTGGCCCAGCTGATGAACCAGTATGGTTGCCACAGATATGCTCCCCCCAGGGCTGCTTCTTTCAGGCTGAGAGTCTCAGCCCTACAAGCAGAACTCAGGTGACTAAATGCTGCCGTCCTGCAAGAAGCTCCCACACCCGAAGCCCAGGGCTAGGGCCAAGCATAAGTCTTCTGCTGCTTGTGTAGGTCAGTAGAAGGTAGCACAGTCACCTCCCTAGCCTGAGGACCTAGACATCTATTAATGCAACCCAAGAACACCTTCATTTTACAACCATGTGTCTAAGTTGTACTTACTGTAAACTGCAACCCCTCAGTTGCTCTTGTGCTGCTGAGTCTCTGCAGCTCAGCGCAAATTGGTGCTACATCCAACCTGTCTCGCGGCTACTGTGGCTGGGAAGGCATGTCCTCATCACGCTCTAGCAGGTGATCTGCCATGAGAACCCTTTGCTTCCACTCCCGGACCCCTGGGTCCTCCTGGACGCGGCTCAGTCACCAGGCCAGCCCTGAATGCCTCTGCAACCGCTCAGCTCTGAGGAAGACGCTGTGAGCAAGTGGGAAGACACTCCCCTAAGTCAAGGGCAGGAGGTCTGGGTTCTGCACCTGCTCCTTGCCGTCATCTCCCTCCCCATCACCTTCTCAGGAATAAGATCAGAGATTGGGCAACGGGGCAGCTTTCCTGCCTGGAGAGACTCCCCAAATAAGTCCTGGAGGCCAGGCCCCAATGTGAGGGAGATGCGTGTTTCCTGAGGGCCGCCATCCCTCTCAGAACCCAGACCAATAAATCCGGCCCTAGGTCGGGGGATGTCCAGCGCGCACGGCCGGGGGAGCAGCCCTGAGCTCCCGCAGAGGCAAAGGCGTGTGCTCACTTCTGGGGGGTGCGGGCACCGCATGCCCTTTCTGGCTTGTCCAGGGTAGCTTAGCTCTTTGGGCTCCTCCACTCCCAAGTGACCAGGGCCAGAGTCTGGGTCAGGCCAGACAGCCCGCCAGCCTGCAGTTCGTATTTCAGGCAGAACCTGGACTTGGAGCCAATTAAGCCTTTTCTCCCTCTTGCCCCAGAGGAAATTGCCTTCCCATCATCAACTCTTAATTACCAGATGGGACGACTGAGATTTTGAGGACAGTTAGGGTGAGGTCTGTCTTTTCCCAAACTCCCTACTGTCCCCTCCTCCTCAGGCCACCCCCTGTCTGGAGCCTTCCTCTAATTTGGAGCCACTTAGAAAAGACAAGGAAACCTTTAAAGCTAAGAAGAATGTCTCCCGAAATGCCTCCTGCCTGTTTTATAGCTGTGGCCGAGAAGGCTGGCAAATGCATTCACGCTGCAGAAGCACGACATCTACATCCTGTTCAAGGGGCCTGTGGCCACAGCATCCTGCTGTAAAAATAGCTGTGGGTTTCATGGCTGAAGGGGGAGAAAGGGGCAGGATTTGTCTGCCCAGTGGGCTGGGAGTGGCTTGAAACCAGAAAAGGGAGCCCCCCAAGCTAGGTCTCTCACTAGGCCCTGCTTGGGCCTTTCAGGTCACCTCCTGATGGTTTGGCCGCTATCTGAGCCGTTCTGTCCCCTCTGCTCCCATCCCCCATTTGACCCTGGCCGCTCATGTTACACGCCTTCATATGTGAGCAGCTCTGCGGGCGTGCCCGCACGTGCCACACATTCACCGGCTCTTCTCCCAGAGCAAGGACAGCTTCCGCTGTGTCCTCCTCAACCTTCCAGGCCCGGTTTATGGACCTATGAATGGGTGGTGGCACTCTGTCTGGGTCCCCTCACTCTTGGAGCCACACCTGTTTTGGCTACTGCCGTGTCTGCTGTGTTTAGCACTCAGTAAGTACTCCATAAACATTTGATGAATGAATAAACTCAACGTGCATTGGCTGCATTACTAAAAGAATCCAAATCCAAGGATTGTCAGACAAGTTCTCAGTCCCCCAGAACACCCACTGTACGGCCACAGTACACAATCGGTGAGCATTCGCCAATTTGAATTGCGTCTGCTGGAGAAGTGGTGAGCCCCCTGTCATAGATGGTATACAAGCATGAACCACCTGAAGGGGAGGCTGCAGCACTTGCAGGGCTGTAGTGCATCCAGAAACATCTAGCAGGGCTCCCATTAGGCCTCTGAGATCCCTTTGGCCAGAAAGTCTGTGACAACAGTTCCCCACACAGAAGGCACGTCTGAACAAATGTCTGGGAGCCCGCCTCTGTGGGGCCCCCCCGTGCTCAGAAAGGCCAGGTAAGGGGAGGCCGAGGGCAATGGGGGTGAGACCCGAGGGCCGAGGAACAGGCAGGCCGTCCCGGTCTGCAGAGAGGAGGTCAGAGAGAGGCAGGATCCCAGTGGGACAGTGCGGGAGGGAGACCAGGGAGAGCTTCTGGGAGGAGGTGAGAGGGGGTGGAAGGTGGGAGGATGGAGTGCAGGGAGGGGAGGGAGCCTGCGATGTGGGCAAGGGCTGGAGGAAGGAGACCCAGGACCCATTTGGAAAACGGTGAAGATGGTCAAGGTGGTGGCTGGCCGGGAGGCCAAGGGCCGTGCGCCTGGGAGACAGGGGGCACTTCTGCTGACCGTGAGAACTTAGAGGGGAGAGGCTAGGGGCAAGGGGCAGGTCGCCGGGCCCACCTTGGTCCCGTGTGGTCTGGGTGACAGATACCAACCTGCAGGGGGTGGCCATGTCCCAAGGGAACTCATCTCTTTTGGGCTTTGTTGCTCGTGGGGCCTTGGGTTGCCCTCTGGAAAGGGGGTGCTCTTCACAAGGGTCTTAGTCCCCCTGTAACTCCGCCAGGCTGACCTGGAATCCCAGCTCTGAGGCTTCGGGCTCACAGGAGGCCCCTTGGTGGGGGCACAGCCCCCAAGACCTGGCCATCGCCCCGTGGTCAGTTGCGCCCAACGATGTGACCCAGCGATGCCAACAGACTCTCCCCGGCCCCACCTGGCTGACGAGGGTGCCCACTGTGTAAAGGACTCTGAGCACACGGAGAGGTCTGCGCTCCAAAGCCCAGGCCAGCAGCTCCAGAGCCCGCGTCCTTCCCCACGGCAGCTTCTGGGGCCCAGGTGGCTGGCCCCACTTCTCAGACGGGAAACCGGAGGGTCTGTGCTGCCCGGTGGGGTCGCCTGCCAAGGAGAGGGTAGGACTCACAGCTTCCCCTTCTCAGGGCCTGCATCCTCCCCGCCCGTGCCCCTTGCCCCAGGACAACCGTTTCCCAGCCCTCTCTCCCAGGGTTACCGGGGGCTCCATCAATTTCTGCATAGCTTTTCCTGCTTTTGTAACATGAAAGGGAAGGAGGCCAGGGAAGAAAACCCGGAGGACTAGTTTGCTTAACTGTTGTGTCTCACCCCATGTCTCACGGTGGCCCCTTCTCATACTGCCCCCCTCCTGGCAGGCTGGTGACACTCCATTGCATCAGGACTGTCCTGGGCCCCCGGGAGCCCCTCTGTGGTCTGGGGTGGTGACCCCCAGAGGCGGACGCTTGGGGGCATCCAGCCCTTGCATGAAGGGGCCTCCGGGCATCAGGTCGCAGGCGTTAGCCCAGGAGGGCACGTCTCTCTCCACTCAGCAAGCCGGGGCCAGGAGGCCCCAGGGCCAGGTGCTCGGACCAGGCTGGGAAAGGCAGATCCCCACGGCTGGCGCGGACAGTGGGCACCTCCACGCAGGCCGGAGAGGGGAAGGCACCTGCTGCTCTCGCACCGCCCTTCTCCCTAAGCAGGCCGAGGTGGGACTGGGACGGGACCCCAGGGCTCCTGCCCTACAGCCAGTCCCCCACCTGTGCAGCGAGTGGTCTGTCCCCGCCAGAGGACGGCATGGCAGGGCCTGGCCCCAGCTCAAGGTGGGGGTTTCCATCACAGGACTCCGGGAGGTCAGACTCAGCTCAGCAGGAATGGCTCAGGGAGGGGGGCCCTGGGATGAGCAGAACCTTCTGGAAGTTTCCTTCTGAATGCGTTAGAAAGAGAGGCTCCTCCCGGCACCATCGCTTATCAGCCTTGGGGGAGTGACTTAACCTGTGTGTGCCTCAGTTTCCTTACCTGGAAAATGGGGTGAGAATTGAACGTGAGAACATGTACTTTGGGGCACAGCCTGACCTTGTGTCTCATAAATGTTAGCTGCAAGCCTTCCTGTCACCATCAGTTCCCTCCTCCAAGGCGGGGATCAGCTGTCCCGGGGCCTGGAGGCCTGAGGCTCGCTCCAGGGACAGTTAAGCTGTCCAGCGCCTGGAGACAAGCGGGCTCCCTGCCTGAGCCCGGCACTGCCGGCCCTGGCAGCCGATCACACATGCTAGGCCCCCCATGGGAGCCAGCTTGGCTGGACAGGCAGGGGCTGCCGGGCGGCCCAGGACACCTGGGGGCCTGCCAGGGGCAGGTTCAGGCTCCACCTGGCACGGCTACTGGAGAGTTCTTGGGCCGGGCCTGGCCTGCTGGGGATGGGCGGCATCTGGGGGTAAGTGTGGCCAGAGTGGGAAGGGGATGTGATTTTTCAATTTTCCCTTGTCTCCATTTTTCTCTTTGCTTTTTCAGCTCCCTGAACATTTTTATCACCCTGAGGGGCCTGGCTGGGGTGGGTAACGGTGGCACTGATAACCACGGGGCAATAGTCCTATCGGCTGGGGAGGTCTGTGGGTCAGGCTGATGCAGAGAGCCTCTCCACGAGCTGGGCAGGGGTCACGGCCTCCCTACTTGTCATATGAGAGGGCTGAGCCTTCTGGAAGATTGTGTCCCACCCAGAGTCACGCAGCTTGAGGGGTCAGGCCACGCTGCAGCCCTGAGCTTCCCCAGCAGGCATGGGTGGCCCTGCCTCGGGAGCTCTCCTGACCCTGCATGGCCCGAGGCCCAGTCTTCCTGGCTGTTCCCTGGCCTCAACTTACTGTGTGCCCTCGGCCAAGCGCCCCTTCCTAGGCCTTGGTCCCATAGCTCCAGAGATCCGGTTGGCCCGGCACTGGGGGGGAGCCCTGTGGCTTGGACAGTCCCTGGATCCCATAACCCCACCCACTCTGAATGGCCCCTAACAGGTGCCTGGCAGGGAGGCCCCCATCCTGCCCTCTGTCGCCTCCCAAACCACAGTCCAGACCTGGGCCCTATTTAAAGAGCCGTCCCTGACCCCCGGCCCTGCTGCAGTGCGAGGAGCCCTGCAGACCATGGTAGGCCGGCCGCCCTGCCTCCTGACCCCAACCTCATGCCTCGACTCCGACCTCGTCCTGTGACTCTGACGTCATCTGTGATTCTGCCCTTCCCCTCACTGCCTGGCCTCCCCCTGACCCTCACCTCGCTCCTCTCACTGCCGTCCTCGGCCTTGACCCATGTTGTCCCTCGTCCCGACCTTCTCTTCACCCTTGATGTCACCCCCACACCTGGCCCGCCCTGGGGTGCTCTTCATGGGTAGCCAGTCCATCCATGGGGATCTTAATTTGGGGCTCTGCTTTCCTGGACTCGACGGGGGCTGCCGAGGTGAGGGGGGGGCAGGAAGAGGAGGGGGGGAGACAGGGTGGGCCGGGCTTGGAGGTGTCACGGCGGAAGGGGCGCTCCGCTCCCGTGAGCGACACGGTCCCTGCGCGGGGCTCAGGGTCGGTATTTCAGGACAGCCTGGGCCCTGCGGCGTCTGGCTTGGGTCTTGCTGGCCTTGCTGTCGGGTCCTTTGGGCCGTGGGGGCCTGCCTGCTGCCCTCCCTGGGGCCCTCGCGCGTGCCGGGGGGCTCTCAGTGGCACTGCTCCTTCAGGCCTCTCTCTCACAGGCCCTGGCCAGTCCCGCTTGTGGAAACTCTGTCAAGCCTCAGCTCAGAAGCCGCTTCCCCCGGGAGGTCTGCCCTGAGTGCCCCGCAGCCTATAGGCCTTCTCTCCCTTCTCTGCCTCTCCCCCCAGCCCTCTGTTTTTGGTCGGTCTCCCAGCTCAGCTATGAGCTCCTTGGGGACAAGGATGGGGCCTGATTCAGCTCTTGGTCCCTGGGACTGGGCATAGGGCCTGGCTAGCGGTCAGCAGGTACCTAATAAACGTCCTGATGCTTTGAGGTAGGCATTCTCTTGGTTTTATAAATAGGGAAACTGAGGCTCAGAGCAGCAAACGGAGGCTGTGAGCTGCACAGCCAGGATTAGATCTCAAATCGGGGTGACCCCCTTCTGCTCTGAGGCGTCCCTTTAGGGGGATTTTTATATCCTAGCACATTATAAAAGGGAATCTCTAAGACAGCAGGGCTGCAAAAGGTCCCAGCTGGGACATCAGAGCAAACCATCCCTTCCTCTTTCATGAGATCCAGGACCGGGCCCAGCACACAGTAGGGCAACGTTTCACAAGATGAACCTGAAAGGCTGGGGAAGGCAGGGATGGGGGGTGCCGGGAGGGCAGGTCTGGGAGAAAGGGCAGAGTATCCCCCAGAGGGAAGTGATTGTTTTTTATTAATCAGAGGGACATGCATGTGTAATTACGTGAGATGGACTCCACAGGGAGGTTCCTTCCTTTATGATGTCTGAAGGGATTTATAAATATTACAGAGGTTTTACGGCATCATGATGTCCTGGCTGCCCTGCCAGCCCCCTTTCAAAGGATTAGTGGAGACAAAGCACCCAGTAAAAGCTCATTATGAGCCAGTCGGGTGCTGCCCCTCCTGAGGAGAGCCGGGAGCTGGAGGGAAGTGGGGGCCAGCGTGGGTCGGGGGACAGGAGGGAGCTGGGAGAGGAGACCACACAGCGTCGCGGAGGGCTGGGTCGGGCAGACAGGGGTTTGGCAAAGAGGCTGGTGCGAGCTGGGATGGTGGCAGGAGCTGGGGTGAGGGGCGGGAGCAGGCGTCTGTGTCTGCGGGGAGCACCCGTTTCTGCCTCTGCCTCGTGAAGCCCAGGCCAGCCCTCCCCAGAGCCGGCCATGAGCCAAGTCCGGGGCTCCCTGCAAGGGGCGGGGGACCTGGAGCTGACCGCTGATGGAAAGATCCCCTGGTGGGTACCAGGGACAGAGAGCTTGAGGGCACGCCTGGTAGTGGGCTCTCAGGCACCACGACATCCTGAAACGTGTGGAGGCAGGAGGGCTCGCTGAGAACCCCCACATTCCGGGGGCTGCCTGCTCTACCTGCTGCAGGGATCTGGCCCTCAGCTCTGGACAGCTGTTCCCAAACCGGTCCCCACAAACACAGGGGACATGGCAGGACAGTGTGGCCCCTGCCACGGGCGGACGCCCAAGATGCCGAGGAGGGGAGAATAGGGGAGCTCTAAGGCGGACCGGGGGTCAGGGAAGGCTTCTCAGAGGCGGTGGCAGAGGGGTTGAGCCTGAAGGATGAGGGCTCTTCCAGCTGGGAGCCCAGGAAGGCATTCCAGCAGCGAGGATAGCAGGAGAAAATGCTGGGAGAGAAGAAAGCACAAAACAGGTTTGGGGCAGAGCGGGGGACCGAGGCAGGTGGGGCAGAGGCTCCGGGGAAGGCACGAAGGACAGAGTTTGCAGGGCTGAGGGGCCCAGGTATGCTGGGTGCCCTGGGGGAGGGCGGCAGGAGAGGACGGGAGCTCGTGCAGGCTCTGATGCCAGCAAAGACGCTCCTGTCCGCCCCCTGGGTGCTGGCACCTGCCTCTTCCAGAGCGAGGCATGGGGTCAGCGCCAGTACCTGGGGGTGAGGATGTCGCTATACTCAGTGGCTGCCGCAGTGTGCAGGCTCCCCTCCCTCGGGAAGCAGCCGTCTGGCACCCGGGGTCCGTGCCCCTCAGGCCTCCTGCCTCAGGCTGGGGAAAGGCCCTGCTTATCCTCAGGCACCCTTAGGAGCCAGGTGTGCCTGAGGGTGGGCAGTGTCACTCAGAACCGCGACAGGCTGGGAGATGAGGCCTGGTGGGGGGACAGGAGAGCAGCGGGAAGGGCTGACCTCTGGAGGAAGGGTTTCTGCAGTGCCTCGCCTGGTCCCGCACAGGCACCGAGAAGAGCCCGGAAAAGAGCGGAAGGTGTGGCCAGCTCCAATGTGTTCTCCATGTTTGATCAGTCCCAGATCCAGGAGTTTAAAGAGGTTGGCAGTGCCCCCGGTGCCATTTGGGAGAATTCATGTAATGCTTGGGAAGACGTGGGGTCCCCGGGGGCGAGGACGTCACTATTCTTAGAGGCTGCCTGTGCGGCCGAGAACCCAGAGATGTGACTTATTGTCCTTGGGCGGCCCCTACCTCTCTCTGCCAGAGTCTTTGCTCTGTGACCTCGGGCAAGTCCTTCCTCTCTATGAGCCTCAGTTTCCCTCTCTGTAGAACAGGGTTGCCTGAGCATGAAATGAGGGAGTGCATGAAGCCAGGCAGCATGCCAGGGCCCAGTAGGAGCTCAGCATAGGTCCGCCTCATTCTCCTGCTGGGGCAGGGCTGAGCGGGGCAGCCCAGGGGCCAGACGGGTCTGCCCCGAGGTGACCCAGGCGGCAGTTTGCAGGACGGCCCCTGGGGGTGGGGGCTCCGGGGAGGGAGGCTGGGTCTGGGGGAGCCAGTGTGTGGCTGCTTAGGACCCGTGCCTCTACCAGGCTTTCACTATCATGGATCAGAACCGGGATGGCTTCATTGACAAGGAGGACCTAAGGGACACCTTTGCTGCCCTGGGTGAGTGGCCAGCAGGCCGGGAGGCTGGGGCTTGGGGCAGAGCCCAACCCAGGCCGTCCAGAAAGCGTGGGTGAATGGGGGCCGGGCCTAGACAGCGGGGTGGCACGGATGTGACGAGGGGGCGGCTGCCTGGAAGGTCAGGGGAGGGCTCTTGGGTACTAGCGGAGACTCAGCCAGAGAGGGGAGGCCGTTTCGGGAACAGGAAGAGCCAGTGCAGCGGCCTGGGGGGCTCCAAAGAGCAGGGGAGAGGCTGCCGGGGCAGGAGCCTAGAGACCCCGCAGAGCTCAAGGCTACTGGGCTTCGGCTGCCAGGGGGCTCTTACACTCCTAAGGGCCCAAGAAGGCGTCTTAAGTCCTGGACAGGTAAGGGGTCCAGAGAAAGGGGCATAACCGAGTCACATCTGGACTGGGCCTTGAGCACCTGGATATCTGGTCATCCACGGGGACCAAGAGGAATCCCAGTCTCCACCTCCAGGAGCCAGCTGACCCCCTCCTGGGGGACATGAACCCCGGGCCCAGGCCCTCCAGCCCCTATGCACCACAGTTTCAGCTTCTTCAGGCCTCAGTTTCCTCATCTGTAAGATGGGATGACCACCAACTTCCTCTCCTTTCCAGGAAGGCTGAGGTGATGGGGGGAGGTGGTCAGGCCGGGGACAGCCTGGTGCTGGCTGTGGCCGAATGTGCCGCCTCCTGGGGTCCCCCAGCAGGAGCGCAGGGCCTCAGGGCCGAGCGGGTGCAGGTGGGACAGTGGAGCGGGACACTCTGCAGAACACTCGGTGGTCCCAAGCTCTGTTCTCTGGGCTGCCGGCAGGCGGGGTCCCCTCTGACCCTCGCGGTGCTCCGGGTGTCCCAATGGCCCCCTCCCGCAGGCCGAATCAATGTGAAGAATGAAGAGCTGGAAGTCATGGTGAAGGAGGCCCCAGGGCCCATCAACTTCACCGTTTTCCTGACCATGTTTGGGGAGAAGCTGAAAGGTGAGTGAGGTCCCAGGTGGCCCGGGGCAGGATGGGGGAGTGGGAGTGAGCAGGCCGGGCCCTCGGTGCAGACGGCAGGGGGCGCGGTGTAGCCCCCCAGACCCCTGCTGTGCGGGGCAGCTTGGTGTCTGTCCGTGCCCACCATCGGGATGGGGCCCAGCCCGCCTCCCTGCCCACAGCGACCGCCTCCTGAGCTTGAGGGTGCTGTGGTCAGAGAGAAGGGCCCGCTGGGCTGCGGCTGCCCTGGGAGGCCGCCTTGTTGCCGCCCCACCCCCAGACTGCCCTTACCCAATGCCTCCTGGGCCTCGCTTAGACCTGGCTTCCAGACGTGGTCTCTCCCTGAGCCCCAGGGTGGCCTTGGGCAAGGCTGGTCTGCTCTGCACCTGTTTTTCCGTCTGTGAAATGAGGGTGGTGTTAGTTTCCCGGGGCGGCTGTAAGAAATGACCACAGGCTCAAGGAAACAGTGCGCGCTCTCAGCTCTGGAGGCTAGAGGTCTGAAACCTGGCAAAGTCGTGCCCCCTCGGAGGCTCCAGGGAGAACCCGTTCTTTGCCTCTTCCAGCTCCTGGTGGCCGCACAGCTCCCATTGCCACGGGATTCAGTGCCCACCGGATGGTCTCCCCATCTTCAGAGATTTTCCTTATATCCAAAAAGGCCCTTTCCCTTATATCTGCAAAGGACATTCCCAAGGTTCTGGGGATGAGGACACGGGCCACTTCCGTATGCCACCATTCAATCCACCACAGGGCTGACCCTCCCTAATCTGATCACAGGTTTTATCTGGCAAAAAAATCATAATACGGTCATGGGTCATGCGTGACCTGCTGCGAAGAAAATTGCCTCCACACACGATGTCCTGGCGACCCTAGAGCTGGCGGAAGCCACTAACTGACCTGTGGCCTAATGGCCCTACCCTCCTGTGTCGGCGATGAGGAAATGCGGGCTGGAGAGGGGCGGGCTGTGAGCCTGCGGCCGCCCGGCTAGCTTAGGAGTGCCATTCCCAGGTCCACGGCCATCTCCTTAAAGAGCTCCGAAGCCCAGAGGCCTGGGCAGGGGCACACAGCCGGTGACAGACACGTGTGACTCCAGCCAGCGACTTTACAGCGAGGCCCCAAGCTCATGTCAGCAGTGGGGCCCCAAGCTCATGTCAGCAGTGGGTGAGCTCAGAGTTCTGACCCAGGGCCAGGAGGACCACAAGCGGCAGCCTTTTCTCATTTTTGCAGGGACCCCCGGGAGCAGGGCCCCATCTGAGCCTGTCGTGTGAACTTAGCTGAGCCTGCACAGGGACACGGTGGGGACAGGAGCTGGGGGCTGGGACAGGCACCACCTCGTCCCTCTGACTGGGGGAAAGACCCTTTGTCGTAAGACTCCCAACAGGAACGGGGGTGCAGCCAGCCTGCAGCCCAGGGGAAGAGGCTCACTGTCCCCAGAGCAGAGGCCCTCTCTGGGAGGAGCCAGGAGATGGTGGCACAGGTGGATGTCCAGCCACCGGGCCTGAGTCCAGCGCTCCTGGTCCATGTGCAGCCTGCCCAGCAGTAAAACTCTGGGAGGCTGACACCCCATATCAGCTCTCCACCATAATCCCTGCAAGGCCAGGCTGTGAGGGCCTAGAGCTGCCCCAGCTGAGCCCCTGAGGTGGGCGCACCGGCCCCCTGCTGCCCTGCCCAGAGGAAGCTCGTGGCCCTGCCCTGCTGGGGCTCCTGGGCTGGCGCGGCCAGCACTGTGCCAGGCTCGGTCCCTCTGGGCCAACCTCAGAGATGCTGATGACTCAGGTACCATCCTGTCCTGGATGACCGTCAGTGGGATGGTGGGGACACGGACGGCCCTGACCCGGTCTGACAGGCAGGCCTGGAGTGGCTGGATAGGCAGGGGGGTCTGGGGGTTCAAGCTGTTGGCTTCAAACCCCTCGCCCCTCGTTGGTGGGGACCCCAGCCAACCAACAGAACCTCTTTGGGCCTCCGTTCCTTTGACAAACTGGGGACCTTCTGGGAGTTCTGTGGGATAAAACCGTGAAGCTGCAGGTTCCGAGCCCTCAGACGTGTTTGTGGCCACGACTGACTAATGTTTGTCAAGACCTTGACCACTGATGACACATTATCTCCTCTGACCCTGGGGGTTGGGCAGCAAACTCTGTCTTTGTGTCCCTGTCGCTGATGCCACAGCTGCGTGACGACGGGGAAGGAGCACCAGGTAGGGGTCAGTCACCAGGCCACTTGCTCTGTGAGGCTTTGGGTGATACCCCTCCTGCCTCTGGGCCTCAGTTTCCCCACCTACACAATGGGAGGCCTGAGTATTCAATCCCACTGTAGCAGGAGAGCCATTTCTTCTAAGGACATCTTTCCCCAAAGCCTACGCTATGAAAAAGCCATAAAACCAGAACTTCTCCGGCTGCGCTGCCCTGCCGCCCCCCTGCAACTCCCCTCTACGTCCTGGTGGCACACAGGGCAATCTTTCAGACCCATCCAGTGCCACGGCTCCAGATCCTACAGCCCCCAAGTTCAGCACTGTTTCCCCTCCACCCGCACCCCTCACGTGCATCCAGGGTAACAGAGGAGCCCAGAGTTGCCGGCCCCTCACTCATCATCAGCAGCAGCAGCAGCTGCGAAAGCTCGGACAAGTCACCTACCCTCTCAGAGCCTCCATTTTTTCATCTGCAAAATCGGGCCAATTGCAGGAGGGCTACGCGGGTAGGAGGTGCTTGTCCAGGCTCTCCGTGCACAGTCGTGTTGCTCATAACTACATGCAGCACCCCTGGCTGTTACTACTGCTCCTTGTTTCTCTGAAACCTCCCCTCTCCTGCCTCAAGCGGGCTTGGCCCTCATCGGAGTGCAGACCGGGGAGGAAGCCCCCACTGCCCATGGCAGGCGCCAGGGGACCCGCCCCACCCCCAGCCCCCGCCCGTCCTTCTTACCCCGGCACCGTTCCTGTCTCGTGCGTGTTGCTTCTAGGGACGGACCCGGAGGAGACTATTCTCCATGCCTTCAAGGTGTTCGACGCTGAAGGGAAAGGCTTCGTCAAGGCTGATTTGTAAGTCTCCTCTGCTCTCTCTAGAGCCTCAGGCCATAAGCGAGCTGGGGTGGCGTCAGGGTGGGGGCAGAAGGTCTCCTCTCCCGCCCAGGACTCAGCCGGCTGGAGCAGTGCCCGGCCAGGAGCCGGGAGCACCCCTGCCGAGCTCGGCCATCACTCGCTGTCCCTCGCCCTCTCTGGGCCTCAGTGCCCCCATTTCCGTGTGCAAGTGTACAGGGGGCGTGGGTCTCCCAAGGGTGGACCTCCTGGCGGTAAGGGGAGTGCAGGGTTCGAGGTGGGCCTTGAAGGGTGACGAAGTGTTGCCTAGGCTGGGCAGCGAACATTGTAGGTGCAGGAACATAGCGAAGGTCAAGGCCTGATGTATGGGGGCTGGTGAGGAGCGGGCAACAGCTGGAGGCTGGGGGTGGATGTGGGCTCAGTGAGACTGAACCCGGGGAGGAGGCAGGGCCTGCGTGGAGAAGCTCATGCACCAGGCCCTGGGTCCCAGGCCTGCCTTGGGAACATGGGCAAGCCCGAGAAGGAGTTAGGCCACGTGGAGGCCAGCCTGGAGGAGGAGAGGAGAGGGTTGCAGCCTCCACAAGGACCTTGGCTGTCAGGACAGAAGGGAGCAGGTAGGGAAGTGAAACCAGCAGAGGCCAGGGCCGATGGGCTCCAGGGCTCTGGAGAGAAGCGTGGGCCCAACGTAAGCCCCGGCCTCAGTGGGGGAGGCCAGGGAAGGGGGGCCCGGGAAGACCCAGCCCGGCTGGGAATGCAGAGGGAGGTGGGCAGCCGGCTGGCACCACGGGGCTGGGGGCCCAGATGCCTGCTGTGCTCGGGAGCCCGCACCCCGTGAGAGCACAGGACGGAGAGCCACAGGCTGCGCGGGGCAGCCTGCCCAGGGTGGGGTCACGGCGCTGACTGCTGAGCTGTCCCCGGGCCGATCCTTCGGAGCCTCCGAGGCTTTAGCAGGCCTGTGGGTGGCCATCCTCCAGGCACAGGCTTCCTGACCAATTACTGAGTTTTGCTCCTATTAGAACCACGGTGTCTGGGCGGTGGGGGG
>JAQQAC010015545.1:0-10436 GCA_029783875.1 Phataginus tricuspis | reverse complement strand
GGGAGGGCGGGAGAAGGGGATTGTGGGGTATCATGATTGGTGCACATGGAGAAGACAGTGTAGCTCCGAGAAGACAAATAGGGACTCTGTGGCATCTTACTACACTGATGGACAGTGACTGCAATGGGGTATGGGGGGGACTCGATAATAAGGGTGAATGTAATAACCACATCATTTTTCTTGTGAAACCTTCATAAGAGTATATATCAATGATACCTTAATAAAAAAAAAAGAAAATGAATCACTTAAACCAATTCAAATACTAGTACTCTTTAGTAACAAAAGCTATATATTCACTTATTTGGCCATTTATATATTTGACGTAGGTGCAAATAAATTTAAAACTTTCTTCAGAATATCTGTAACTTGACCCCTCCATGATTTTATTTGCAATATCACCTTAATTTTAGTTTCAAATTAACACTAGCTAAGTGAAATCACTCACAAGATTGTTTAGGGTCTTACTGCTTAATTTACCAAAGCTGAGAATTACAGTTGACAGCTTTTTTTTCTTGACAACTAGAATAATTCAGTGTGCGTGTGTGTGTGTGTGTGTGTGTGTGTGTGTGTTTCTATCCTGCGTATTTTCACAGAGCTGAGAGAATAAGCAAAATGCAGACCATCCCTGGAAGCCTAGATATTGCTGTTGACAACATTCCTCTGGAGCATCCAAGTACGACGATGACATCATGGTTTACTTACAGAGTATTGATTGTTAGTTGGGGTTTTGGTTGATTGTTTGGTTGCATAGTTAGTTTGTTACAAAGGTTTGTTTGGGCTTTGTTTCCTTGGATTTGGGGATAACCGGAATTCATTATCCTATAGAAAGGTGTGGCTTCTTATTTCCCCATTACAACAGACATATGGTCTTACTGCCATATGTCCTAAGGATTGTAGGACAGGAACTATATTCATGGGAACCTAATATTTATCTGATATGCACTGTGCACCTAGCAAAGCACTGAATCCAATCATTTAATCCTCAAAACCCTGGAGGGTTGCAAATGAGGAAAGTCAGGTTCAGATAGATTGCTAAACCAGTAACCCAAAACGGGAGAATTTATATTCTATCCAGTTCCTCTGACTCGAAATACAGAGCTGATTCTACCACTCTGCGCTGGCAAAGGGTTACTTTAAACACTGTGCATAGCCACTCAAATGGCCATGCAGTAATCAGAGCCTGAATATTTTGAGTCTTATTATGCAAAGACCTATACATCTTTTTGAGAATATGGTCAAAAGTCCCATGTCTCTCAGTGAAAATTTGAATGTCAGAAGGAGCTTTAATTAACTTATGAACAAGAGTTTCAAAATTTATTTCTTTTGTGGTCAGATTGGTTTATTTTGTTTTGTTTTGCCACTTCTGATTATGCCTTTTAGTGACTTTCTCGGTGATGTAAAGAATGATAAAGACATCCTAAAATGAGCTACAAACAGGAGAGGATCGTTACCACAGGATATCTGAATTACCAATAACACTATTAGGTTTTTCATTCTTACAATTTTTCCACAAAACATTTCAATATGAAAAAAAAATGAGCCTTCTGCTGTAAGCAATGTTTCCAAATCACTTTTCTATTGATTGGTGTGAAAAAGAAGAGGATAAACAAAACCATTTCCTCTACCTGATTTGTGGATGTGGTTCTTATTACCGATGGCAAAGAAAAATTACAAAAGGGAATGCTGAAACAGTCTTTCTGAAAGGATGGTAGGACATTAGAGAAATCTGAGCATATAACAAAGTTATTATAACTGATTTTTGAAAAGTAACCTGTAATCTAATTCCTAAGCTTATTTAGCTAATCATTTTGCTTTTTTGAACAAAGGATGATTCCGGAAGGAGTAAAAGTCTTGCTATCAATCAGAACCACAGCTTCAGCCTCCGAACCGTTTAGTGATAGAACTTTGGATTTATAAATTCATAATGGTCTTTTTTTTTCCCCCTTAGGCTCTTCTTACAAGGTTAATCATAGGGACTGGGGAAGAAGGGCGGGAAGGGAGGGATAAGAGGGTAAAAGGGGCATTACAATTAGCAGACATAAGGTGGGGGGGCACGGGGAGGGCTGTACAACTCAGAGAAGACAAGTAGTGATTCTCATCTCATAACACTGATGGACAGTGACTGTAACAGGGTTGGTGGGGGGGACCTGATGAAGGGGGTAGTTTAATCATCACAATATTGCTCATGTAATTGTAGGTTAATGATACTAAAATAAAATAAACTGTAAAAATAAAAAATAAAGTACATACAAAGGGGGCCTAAGGCCTATGCTGTGAAATCATTCCATAGGGAAAAATTACTATTAATCCTTTGGTAATATCAGTAATGGACCCAATTAGGCAAAATTTTTGTCTGCCATATTATCAATATCTGTATTATTTTTATAGTGTCATAGTAAAGGTTAGTGGATTAATCTTTCTCTTATAATACCTGGTTACTATGTTCAAAATATATGGCTCTTTATACAAAAAGAAAATACATGTAAATCCATCCAGAAGATTTACCGGTTTTTGAGGCATCAGTTTTGATATTAACTCTATAGCTTGGTTATCCGTGATGCCCACCCCCCTGCAAACTTTTCATGTTAGTGTAATTGAACACCAGTGGGTATACAAGGGTGGAGTTTCTATTTTAAGTAGATTCCTTTTTAAGTATATTAAGTATTGTTCACTTTAAAACAATCATATTAAATGACTAAGTCTTATTTTCTGATTTTTAAAGACTGTGTGACATCGTCCTTTATCCCTGTCAAGCCTTTCAATGTGACGGCTCAACCAGAACCAACAGTGGAGGTGGAAGAGTTTGTCTACGACTCAACAAAGTATTGTCGTCCTTACAGAGTCTACAAAAACCAAATTTACATTTACCCCAGACACCTCAAGTATGATAGCCAGAAATGTTTCAACAAGGTATGGTATGATTCTGAGATAACCATCCTCTCTCTACACCCTTTTTAGATCATATTAAGATGTTTTCGTGAAAGTTCAAACACAAATTACCATAAGACAACACTTTGGAATAAAGAACCACTTGAAGAAAATACTTAATAAGAGACAGTATTTAAGGATACACAGTTTCAGAATGTATTAATAATCCTTTCTGAAATCAGCCCTAAATCATTTTGTTTTAGACTTCAAGATACTCTGAAAATAGCATGCCTGCCCTCTTTCAAGATGAGTTTTTTTCTTCCTTTTCAAATAATCTCTCTCAAATTATTTCTGCTATTTCTAAGCACTTGGATGTGTCACAGGAAAGTGTTGGACAGTCTACATTTTTCATATTTAATTAGAAGCTACTTATTTTAGGCATTTTGGGTCTTTTCATGGGGTTTTTTTTTTTTGGTGTTACTTAACAAGAAATGACAATTTTCCATTTTCCCACCCTATAATTTCAGGCACGTAATATAACCATATGCATTGAATTCAAAAATTCTGATGAAGAAGGTGCCAAGCCCGTGAAGGTGAGCCCGGTCCACAAGGGGACACGGCATAAAAGGGGAAGACAGGCAGGGTTCTCTCCACCACTGAGGGCCTCCTTATTTGAGTGTGGTGGAAAACGATTGGATACATTTGTTTTAGATTTCCTTAAATGTACCTGATTGAATAGCCTTCATTAAGTAGATCTATTAGAAATGCCAGTCTCGTGGCTCTGCTTCGCTTTTCATGATTTGGAAAAAAGAAAACAATTCTAGCGTGAAATAAATGCAAAGATGCCCCCCAGGAAGACTTTGCCCTTTTCAAAGATGAGCCCGCCTCTCCATTCAGCATGCCTGATTTAAAATGCCACTTCCCAGCTGGCCTTTGTGTGGCCTGTCCAGATGGGCCGCCGCATACTGGCCTGCTGGCTAATGCAGTGGGCCCGGGGGACGCCCACATTTATGGGGGTGCATGTGGACTGCCTGAAGAGCCTGGAAATGGCTCTGGGACACTGGTCCTGGTTTTTGATCACACGATTTAATAAGACCAATAAACTATGAAGTTTGTGTGAACTGTGCTGCTTTACCCTTAAAATTGCAACTGGATTGCATTTTTCAGAGTTCATATTTGATACATATTGTTTTTATTTTAGGAAGTTCAAACAACATAATAAAAACCTCTAAAAATAGAGAGGACCATTATTTTTAATGGACCAGTGGCCAGATCTTCCCAGTTTCAGTGAATCAGAGGAACGAGGTAGTAAAGAACAAAACTAATTTCTAAGTAACCCCCACAAGTATCTGAGATAAAGCACTCTGCCAGGTACCAATTGTATTCTCTATGCTAAGAAGGTTTGCAGCAGTTTTTGGAAGAATGACAATCAATTTCAGTGATGGAATGAATCATGCAGAGGAGAAAGTTCTTTAAAATAGTCCTGAGCCCTTCTCAGTATCCACAGGGTCCAAACTGTACAATATCATTAGCATCAGGAGAGAAAATGAAGTGAAATGGGATTATCAGGCAAACAAAGGCTGTGATGAAGCATACCAGGCCTGCTAGGGTGGTGTTTGTGGGGAAGATTCTAGGAAAGAGGTACACTCACAGGTATATGGGTCCCCATTTCATTGCATCACACACACAAAAGCAGACCAGATGAGAGACCCAGAGCCTTGGGCTGAGGAAGCTTTTAAGTTGCATGACTAGGAAGTGCCAGATCCCCTGGCCTGAGCAGGGACTGGGATGAAACAGTCACACAGTATACAGAGCCCGGAACCCAACCTGGCCTTCCAGCATTCTTGCTCAAGGCCTGGCATGTCAGGGTCTGGGGTCCAGCCAGGCCTCATGGTCACCTAGGACTGATTGTCTTAAACTATAAACCAGAGCTGGATATCGTGGGCCCCTTCAAAAGGCCATCCTGCAGGAATCAGAACTGAACAAATTAGCTCATCTCCTAGCAATCAAAAGTTAGGCAGTGAAACTGGTTCACATATTCAGTGTTGCTGTAATAACTACATGATGCATTAAAGCCTTCAAATTTTCGTCAGCAGTGCCCCATTATATAATAGATACAGGGCAGCAGGTTTAAGAAATTCAAGGTTAATTAGATGTCAGCTAAGCCTGGCAAGTATAACAACATTCGTCTTTGTCCCAGGACTGGTAACTGAAGAGTTGTGGCCTTTTTGTGCTCAGGGTTAATTTTACACACTCATCATTATTCAACTCATAACTTTTTAAACAGTGTATTTATGGAAAACCTGGAGGGCCCCTCTTCACCTCAGCCGCCTACACAGCAGTTCTGCACCATTCCCAGAATCCGGATTTCTCAGATGAGGTAAGCCCCTAAAAAGATGGATGATGAGTGGGTGGGTTAGAAAATGCATAGTGATTAGCACTCTCTCTGGACCACACCTCGGACTAAGGAGATGTCTTGGCAGACGTTTACTTAACCAAGATTTAGAAGCTACATTAACTGACAGTTGCTACAGGAAAGTGTTGCACATTCAAATATTTCAGAATAGAATTGCTCTTTTAAAATGTGGTGTTTTTATGCTATCATTCTTTTCAAGTGGGAGTCATTATTTTTTCTTTTATTTCACCAGTCAGTAAAGATTGTGTTAGATAGCTCTCACCAATCAATAGCAGCATTTCATATCATAATGGAAAGAACAAAGGAATAGACGGAATATGAGCCAACACGAATACTTATAACCTGCCTGAGCCTGAGTGACTTTGGACCCTCTCATCTCTGAATGTGGCATGGAGCAAGACACCCTGGCCGACTCTCAAGACCCTCTTATTATGTGCCAGGCACCATGCTATACTCCACATATGCAATGCAACATGTCACTTAATCCCCACAGGGTTCTCCAGAGAAAAAGAGCTAATTAGTGCGTGTGTGTGTGTGTGTGTGTGTGTGTGTGTGTGTGTGTGTGTGTATTCTAATGGATTTATAATAAGGAATAAGGTATGGCTCATGTCACGATAAAGGCTGAGAAGTCCCACAGTCTGCCATCTTCCTGCTGGAGACTTAGGAAAGCTGGTGGCGTGGTGTAGTTGGAAGGCTCGAGAGCCAGCAAGCCTGTGGTGTAAATTGCAGTCCAGGTCTGAAGACCTGAGAACCAGGATCACCAAGGGAAGGAGAAGATCGGTGTTCCAGGCCAGGCGGGAAAGGCATTCGACCTTCCTCTGCTTTTTTATTCTATTCAGGTCCTCAACAGATTAGAGGATACCCATCCACACTAGTGGGAAAGGCAGTCTGCTTTACTCAGTCCACCAAGTCAAGTGCTAATCTCTTTCAGAACCATCCTTATAGACACACCCAGAAATAATGTTCACCAGCTCTCTGACATGCTGTGGCCCAGTCAAGGTGACACATGCACTTAGGCTGCACACCTTCCTATTCCATGGATAAGGAAACTGGGGCTCAGAGAAGTACCTTTGCTGAAACACACAACTAAAAGTGTAATCAGGATTCAAACGAGATCATGCGACTCCAGGGTCCAAAGCCTCACCACCCTGCTGTAACACATGTAAAAAACTCCCTGGGTCAATGGTAAATTACTATACACGTGTCAGCTTGTATTAAACAGTTTCCGACTAACAAGTGTCAGTCAGTAACTTAATTTAATTTCTAAACATGAAGCAAAGGTCTGAATTAATGCAGCCTGCTGATATGCCTGAGATTAAAAAGGTCGCATCTTCTGTATTAGTTTCCTATTTGCTGCTGCAACAAAATATGACAGTTTAGTGGCTTTAACAACACACATTCGGTATCTTACAGTTCTGGGGGCCAGAACTCTGATATGGGTCTCCTGGGGCTGAAATCAAGGTGTTGGAGGGCCTAGGGGAGAATCCTTGCCCTGCCGTCTCCAGCTTCTAGAGGCAGCCCATATTGTTGACTTGTGACCCCCCTTTCTGGAATTTTTATCACTGTGTCCTCTCCTTCCCTCATCACATCTCTGCTCTGATAAGGACTTTGTGATGACATTGGCCCATTTGGATAACTCGGTATAATCTCCCCATCGCAAAATCCTTAGGTTAATCATGCCTGCAAAGTCCCTTTTACCTGTAGAGTAGCACACTCACAGATTCTGGGGATGAGGACACGGAGGCTGTTATTTTGCCTACCTCACCTCATTACACATTACACTTTAAAGCTAATTAAAGGAACATTGGTGAAACCACAGACCTGCCTAACTATCTCCTTCCTCCACATCCATTTAATGGTCTTAAGTTTTCTTCCCTATAACTGCAGGACAGAAGTTGAAAAAAAAAAGTAGGAGAAAGAGCTTTTACATTGTAGAATATTTACTATGTTGGTTGACCACTTGGCAAAGCCCATGTGAAAGGTGTATTATCTGTAGACACATAAGATTCAAAAAAAATAAAGGATGTTCTCACTGTTAACTCTGGCTTTTAATGTCTCTCATTCTCATGTGCTTCCCAGATTCCTTGTAAAAGCCATGAGCTTTTCCACAGGAGAACATGTATATAATGAACAGCTTGATAAACTCTGCCGAGCAGATTCAAAACTAAGGTTTCATTTCCTTCTTTTTATTGCCAAAAATGATCACATTCTTTGCAAAAAAAAAAAATAGATAATAAATTCTTCCAAGGAGCTGTTATAATATAATGTAATATTTGTATTATTTGTTAACTGAAGGATATTTGCATTAACAGTTAGTTAATGCAGCTTTGAATATTTGTTGTTTCCCCATGTGCCCTTTTTGTTGGCTAACAAAAGAAACTTTCTTTCTGTTGCATTGTTATGCTGTATTTTGAAATGCATATTGCATATAAGGAATATGTAAACTTGTACAAACTTTGCCATTCATCAAAATCACCTGGAAGGCTAGTTAGCACACAGATTTCTGTAACCTACCCCAGATTTTTGGATTCGATATGGCTGGAATGGAGCTCAAGAATTTGCATTTTTAACAAGTTTGCAGGTGATGCTGAGGCTGCAGTTAGGGACAACACTTTGAAAATCAATGTAATATTTGATTTTCCTGATTTGATTATTCCTTTCCTGAGAAACATGAAAATAAATTGCCAGATAGATGCAGCATCATAAATAAGCTGGTAGATCATTTTCTTGGCTCTTTATCACCTTACCACTTGACTATTCTAAAAATGACCTATTTGCTGATCATGAGTTAAAAGCAGCTCACACGCACAGGATCTTGGGATTTCAGCGTGAGATAATTATCAGAAAATGTGGGTTCTTGTCCCGGAAGATCCTGTTACTGACTAGGCTATACTCCTAGTGACTCAAAGCCCCCTTAACATCTCTCATCTCGGTTCCTAACTCTCTGTATGTTCTCCTTCCAAGGGCTGTTGCGGAATTAAATGACAGAGGTTTGGGACTTGAAAAGCACTATAAAATGTAAAGGGTTTCAAAACATTTCATCCCAGGAACATGGAGCGTCCTCTTCATTAAGTGTGTTCTTAGTATCTATCAATTTTATGTGTTATGTTTATTCAGAAGAATTTATAGAGCTACAACATGGCCTCTTCACAAAACGTGATATGACTCTCATGTTTCTCAAACAATGTTATGAATTAGCTGGGGAGCTTATTAAAATTCAGATTCTGATTCCGTATGTCTGGAGTAGTGTCTAAGATTCTGCATTTCTAATGAGCTCACAAGGGATGCTCCATGCACGTGCTTTGGGAAGCAAGGGCTTACTGTTCACTCAGTTTGTAAGTCCTCAATCTGTATTTTATTTATATTCTACAGTTATATCTGTGTGTGTGTTTGTATGCCTATGTGTGCCTACCTGTGTATGTGTGTGTGTTTGTGTGTGTGTGTGTGTGTGTGTGTGTTTAATTCAGACTCTGGTAGCATAAGTTATCTGATGAGGAATACTAGGTATTCTGAATTATCATCATCCACCAGGATAAAGAAGTAAAAATAGCAACAACTGAACACATTACTGCTAGCAAGATGGATACCTATTGAGTGTTAAATCGGTACATCCAACACTAACTATTAAATGTGGACCTAGATTTCAATGAAAGAATTTTTAAGTGGCCAAGGGGCCTATGCCTTGTCTTGTTCTGATCCTGGGCAAATGATTTTAAACTCAGTCCAGCTATTATTTCTTTCACTGCAGGTGAAAATTGAGCTACCCACGCAACTCAATGAGAAACACCATATTTTGTTTTCTTTTTATCATGTCACTTGCGACATAAATGCAAAAGCTAATGCCAGAAAGAAAGAGCTTCTGGAAACATCAGGTACTGACAACAAGCGATCTCGGATACCTGTAGGTGTCGTCCTTTAGACTTGAATTGAAAAGTATTTTAAAAACTGAGATTTATCGAATTTTTAAGTGAAGTTTTGTATTCATCAATGATAGTTTTATTTTGACCCCTCACCATAGAGGTTTGTAGTCAAGAGTTATCTCTTTGTTTTTCTTTTGTGCAGTTGGATATGCTTGGCTTCCTCTGATGAAACATGATCAGATAGCATCTCAAGAGTACAATATCCCAATAGCAACAAGCCTGCCTCCTAATTATTTAAGCTTTCAAGATTCTGCAAGTGGAAAGGTATTGAGTGATGCATAATTTAAGACAAAAAAAAATACATGAGCTAAGAGGCATGAGGTTATCTTCTTTCTATTTACATTAGCCCAAAGACCATAGTGCATGTATCCACTGTAGTTATGAATCAAGGGTACCTGCAATATTTCAAATGTCTTGTTTAGTTGGTGGCCAATAGAAATGACCTATTAAAAATGATCCTCAATATTACCTTGGTCTCATTTACCAACATGGTGAAATGTATTTGCATCTCTTATTTTCTCTCTTTATACTAATGCAATATTAATGGATCAGGATGGCAAATTAACATAAACTAAATAACCTACTTATTTTCTTTCCTTCAAATTGCCATAGTAATAAACAAACTCTCTTTTGCAGCATGGTGGGAGTGACATTAAATGGGTTGACGGAGGCAAGCCGCTTTTTAAAGTATCAACATTTGTTGTATCAACAGTGAATACTCAGGTGAGCCTGTTGTCCTGAAATACCCACCTTCTCTAAGGTGCAGAATCATAAGGTATCTCCTGTATTTACAGGAGGAGACACCATTTCTCAAGGTGTCAGAAGAGCCAGTGATCAAAAATAGCAAAAGAGGTGTTTGCTGCATAATTGTGTACTTCTCCCAGGAAACATAGTCTGTCTTAACCCTTAAACTCAGGTGCCATGAAAGTGCACACTGAAATGCCATACGTGTGTTTATCAGGATGACACTTCCCTTTGAAGTACTGTTTGCTTTCACTGACAACGTCCAAGTGTTAAAAACCTGAAAAGTTAGAATAACGACTTTGGACCTTCACCTCCAAACTAAGTGATGACCTTAAATGGAAGGTCAAGAGGTTGGCAGAACGGCATTCAAGAGCCACCTTGGCCAGATTCTGCCTCAGTGGCCCCAGCCAAGTCACTTCACCCCCACAGTTACATTTCCTCATCAGGGAGATGGTAACAATAGAATCTCTCTACCTAAGGTTGGGGGG
>JAQQAC010015541.1:0-10209 GCA_029783875.1 Phataginus tricuspis | reverse complement strand
CCCCCCAAATAGCTGTTAACCACCCCAACATGCAGGGTGACAGTCCCAAAAGGACGGGCTCCTGAGACACGCCCGCACCACTGCAGGTGCCTCTCCCATTCCTCCTGGTGGGCACACCCGTGCACGCCCTGACATGCACACACACACACGCTGTGGCATGAGTGGATACTGGCACACGCGCACTCACATGTACACACTAAATGTTTATACACGTGCTCACATGTGCAACACATTAACAGAGGGCCACTCGTACCTGCATGTGCCCTCTCACACGAGTGAACACACATGCACACACTGAGACACAAATGCACATAAACACGCACACACATTCCTGTGGCTCACGGTCTTGCCGGCAGCCCCCACCTTGGCCCTTGCCAGCCTCCGCCCTGCCCGGCACTCACATCAGGGGCCCGTGGATGCCGTCCTGGGTGCTCATCACCAGCCGTGGAGGGGCCACTTCGTGGCACAGGTAGTGGCTTGAGTCGGCTGTCAGGCGGAAATAGCCATCCACCAGCGACACCAAGGACAGGGCTGCAGCCCGGGAAGGCAGGGTCAGCTCCTGCAGGCCGGGGGACGTCAGGCAGGCACCGCAGGCCAGAGCCGCCCCCAACACCCCACAACGCCCCGACCCCCGGCCCTACCAGGCATTTGTCCTGACAGTGCACGCTGACGTGGCGTTCTTTCAGCACCACGTGGGTGATGTCCCGGAAGTCACAGAAGTCACTCCACGGTGCCCGCTGAGGCCTGTCCGCTGGCTGGTTGCCCACCTCTTGGGCCTTAGCTTTCTTCCCAAATGGGCCAGCGCGGCGATTCCGGCTGCTGCCCCCGCCATCACCACGGGGACCCTGGAAACGAGTAAGTGGGGTGGGTGGAAGGAGCAGTGCGATGCCCACACTGTCCCCACATATTCCCCCAGGGAAAGGCAGGAGCTGGAGGCACCAGGGATGCTTCTTAGGTATCCCTCCTGGAGTCCCGGGGTCGCAGGTGGGACAGAGTATCCACCCCCAAGAGACACAGGCCGGACGTCAGAGCTGCGAGGAGGAAAGTCCCTACCCTTGTCACCACAAGAGGTGAAGACCCCAGAAATCAGGTTCCTGGGGAACAAACAGGGGACACCTCCCAAGAAACAGACCCCAGGAGACAGACGGACACCTTCCAGAGCCACATGCAGAAAGCGCTCACCGCAGCCACACTCAGAGCCCGAGGCCGAGGCTGAACGGGAGCTCCCACCCGGCCCTACGCGGACCCCCAGACAGAAGCGTCTCGCTCACCTCTGCCTGTATCCGCCGCCACTGGATCCCACCGGTGCCTGTCACCAGCACCTCATGAGTGGGGGCTCTGGCGGTGGACTCGGGCCGCGGCTCCGGAGGGGCCCGGCTGCTGTCCCGGATGTAGCAGGGCTCCCCCCCGGCCTGGGCCAGCGGCTCCAGGCGGCACACGGGCACGCACTCTGCGCCGAAGCGGGGCGCCAGCTGCTCGAGTGTGGCCAGGTACTTGACCATGATGACGTGCTGGGAGAGGCGGCCCGGACGGAAGGCCCGCAGGAACCTGCGGAAGATGCTCCGTAGGCGCAGCCGCGTCAGCGCGTTGTGCTGCTGGATCTGCAGGCGGAAGGAGCGTGGGATGCAGTCCTTGAAGCTGTGGGGACAGCCAGAGGGGGGGCTGGTCAGGAGCCTGGTGCGCAGACTCCGCTGGGTGACGTGGGGCGCGTGGCTTAACCTCTCTGAACCTCAGCCACCTTGTCCAGAAAACAGGCAGGCTGTCGCGAAGGTGGAAAGGTGGAACATGGTAAGGGGCCGGCACAGGGAACCCGGTGGTTTTGGGGTCAAGGGCACAGAACCCCAGAAGAGGCTGAAATCTCAGCTCTTGGGCAACTTCCTGAAGCTCCAAAGGGCTCTATCTTCTCATGTGTAAAATGGGATCACACAGTGGCCGCCTCTCAGGCTGATGAGAGAATCAGGACTAGCGGCGGGCACGTGATAAGGACTACGTATCGCATGTTACTATTATTGAAATCACTGTTGCTTATATCATTAATGTTATGATTATCAATAAAAGGCACAGCTCTGGGAGGCCCCTCTGTTCCTTACAAAGCCCATCCCGTCTTCTGCTGCGTGCCCCGCACTTGACCCCCAGTACAGCCCACAGTTAACAGATTTCTGAGCTTCAGTCTCCGCATCCTAAGCCTTGTCTCCCACCCCTTGGCCAGAGAGATCCTAATGCCCGAGGTCCTGCTGCGTCCTGCTCCTACTTCCAAGCTTTCTAGGGCTCCCCAGCGTCCTCAGGAAAAAGGCCCCCTGACTAGTGCTGGCTGACTCCTGCTCTCAGGCAATCGTATTCCGAGTTCACATCCCCCAGAAACAGGCCTTGCCTCCTACTGCCTCTGGGCCTTTGTATATGTTATTTCCTTTGTCTAGAATGCTTTGCCAACACAGTTCAAAGCCGAATAAAGCCAAGTCAACCTTCAGGTACTAGCAGAAATGTCACTTGACCTGACCTCCAAGCTATTCAGCTTCCCAGCACCCTGGGCTTCACTGTCCCAGCCCTAGTCCTCCAGAGAGACCATGATAGGGACCAAAAAAATATGTGCTTTAAGAAGAACTGCTGGTCCTAAAAGACCCATTTCTCCTGCTGCCTCCTCCCAGCAGTGTGCCCAGATTGCCCCAACCCTCACTGCAATAGAGGTGAGCATAGCTGGTCCCCAGATCCGCTCCCTGGACTCCGGCCTCCTTCTATCCCTACCTTGAATCCTATGGAGTTCACCAAGCTCACTCTATTCCAAACCACACTTCTGCCAACATATCAGGGAGGCCTCAGGGCCTTTGCATTGGCTGTTCCCTCTTTATAGAATGCTCTTCCAGATACTCCCCGATATTCCTTCAATATTTGATTTGAGTGTCACCTTCTCAGTGAGGAATCCCCAGACTACCCCAGTATAAATCACACACTCCTCCCTCCCTGACACTCCCCTTCTTCCTCTTTTTCTGCTTAATTTTTCCTTGTTGCATTTATTACCATCTGAGACATTGGACCTTTTATATTTGTATTGTTTATTGCCTGTCTCCTTCACCAGGTGTGAGCTCCCGGAAGGCAGGGGTTTTTGTGACTTGCTTACGGTTGTGCCCTCAACACCCAGAACTAATGCTGGCACACAGTAGATGCTTAATAAATGCTTGTTGAATAAATGAAGGCATGGTAGTCTGGAATGTTCACCCTGACTCCCAGATGTCAGGGCATTTCCATCCACTTACAAAGTGTCCCCACTCCTATCCCAGACACCTGATTGTCTTGGCCACCTTCTCCAGGGGAACACCGTGGCAGACAGCGAAGTGGCAGAGGTGCAGAAAGGCCATGCCCAGACTCTCGTTCTTAAAGCGGTGGATCTCTTCTTCATTCGACAGCTCCCACAGTGATGCCACATCGTTTACAAACTCATGCTTGCCCTGGAGATGGGGGAACCGGGCAGAAAGGGAGGCATGAGAGCCTATTCACTCCCCAGCTTCTGGCCACTTTGGGGAGGGGAGGGACCCTGAAATTTCTGGAAAGACCAGTATTCAGCATGCATGCCTCCTTCGTTCAAACCCAGGCCTATGGCAGGCATCACTAATCAATCACAGCCTTCTTTCCAATGCAATCCTAAGAATCTCAGAACCCTTTGGTTCCGGCAGCCAAAGGATCCCAGATGGCATCAGTCGAAACCTATTAGCTACAGTGAATTGAGAGAAAAGTGGGAGCTCCTCAACTGTTCCTAAGCCCCCCACAAATAATCCAGCCTCCCCAGCTCTGCTCACACCTGCTCAAAGAGGTACTCAAAGGAGGCTGGGTCCAGGAGTTGCACCCCCTGCTCTGACTGTTCTGAGGAAGCCTCGGTCCCTGGGGGTGTACAGCGATACACAGCCGGCTCCTGAGGATTCATGCCGTGCCAGTTCCGGAAATAAAACCTGCAGGAAGGCAGAGGGCATAGCTGGGGCTTATCATGGACCCAGATGAGCTCTAGGAAGCTGGAGTGATGGGAAGGGAGGGGACAGAACAAAGGGGACAAGCCTTTCAAGGGCCCTTCACCTACCTCATACGGAAGTATAACGTTAGGCTTATGTCTCTAGAGACCTCCAGGACATGGTTTGGGGGCAGCCAGACCTGGGCCTGAGCATCGAAGAGGGCGAACAGATTGAAGCAGGGGGGAGTGATGCCTGGAATGGGGAGAAAGGAGGTCAGGACTCAGTGTCTGCTGCCACCTGCCCTGTGGACCCCCAGACCCACTGTCTCCCCTCCCTGAGCCTCTTCCCCTGTTGACAGAGTATAATGCAATATGTTGACCATGCTGTGGCCTCACAGGGGACAACATCTCCCAGACTCCTTTGCAGCTACGATGGGGCCACTGCGCTAGCTTCTGGCCAAGGGGATGTGGGCAGAAGAGATGCACAGGTTTCCAGGCCTGGGAATAAACCGTCCTGCCATCATCCCTGGCCCAGGTATGTTGCAGACCCCTTGTGTCAGTGGTGAAGCTACAAGATAGAGATGAACCATCTGACCTACATTAGATTTGAAGTAAACCTTTATTGTCTTGACCCAGGAAAATCTGGGGGGATGATTGTTACTACAATAAAAGCTACCTTAAACTGACACTAATACAACTCTACAAACAGCTGGCTCTTTGCCTGGTCTCTCCTGAACTCCAGCCCAAGAAATATCCAACTACCTCCCAGCTGTCTCCCACTGGACATCACAGCCCCCTTAGACATGACTTGTTCCAAACAGATCTCATCTGAGGTCCCCAAACCTGGCCCTTCTCTACCCAGTTCTTTCAGCCAGGACTCGGTTCTCATCCTCCACTCCTCCGCCCACTCTCCCGCGCATCAGGTCGGTCCTGAGTCCTGCTCTCTGGTATCCGCCCACTTCCTTCCGATCCAAAGCCCAGCCCTAGCCCCGCCCCCAGATGCACTGTCATTCCCAGCTGCCCACCACAACTTTTATACACGTCACTTTAAAAAGTGTATCTAAAACAGTCCATTCAGGATAATTTATAATCATTTAAGTACGAGCCACCGGAAATAAGGAAATAAAAATTGGCAAGTATAATTGAAGCCCCTGCCTACATCCACCTCCTTTCCCCTCTCACACAGAGGTGACCACAGGCCTGAACTAGAGTTTATAATATTCTGTATGAGCTAGTTGAATATTATACTCTAAATGCAGTATTATATTATAGCGTAGGTGTCCTTCTGCAAGTTGCTTCTTCATACTATGAGAGCTTTTAAAGCTTTACATGTGTTGTGTGTAACATCAGTTAAATTCCCTTTCCTTGGCTGTGTAGTATTCCAGGGCTCAACCCTACTAAAAATCCCCTCCCTGTAGAGGGACTTTGAGATGGTCCCCCATTTTTCACTAAGATAAATGAGGCAGCTTTGAACATTCTCACAGGTGTTCCCTGGAACACATGAACTGAGTGTTTGTAGAGTCATATCTAGGCGTGGAACTGTGTGGCCCCAAGCAATGCATATTTCAATGTTGTTAGATGACCCCGATTGCTCTCCAAAGTCACTATATCCAAGTATACTGCCTCCCACAGAAGGAGAATGCCTCCCTGAGGGACAGCTTCTTAAAGAACCAAACTGTTTCACTCTCTGGCTTAAACTTTCCATGGCTCCCCATTGCCCTTGAGAAGCCCAATCCCCTCAGCCTGGAATAACCATGACTTGGACCCTGACAATTATCCACTGGTTTCAATTTGTACTTCCCCTTCTAAATTCTTGAAACTGACACTCCAGTTACTCTAAAAGTCTTTACTTCCTCTAAAGACTCAAGCTGTCTGAGCCTTCTGCACACGCCGTTCCCTCTGCCAGACATGTTTTTACATCACCCAGCACACCTGTGCGAGTTTTTAAAGAATCAGTCATCGATGGGAAAGAAACAGGTGTTGAAGAAATCCACTGTTAGGACCCCATCCAGTCGCAGGGTAGGGGATTTAAGAGTACTTCCTGGAGGAAGGGGCATGTAAGCCAAGTCCCCATGGACAGACCTCCTCTGGCTGAAGAAATTACACTTCTGAGCACCTCCCTTGCAGGCTCTCAGTCATTGCATGGTTCCCTACTGCTCTCAGGACAAAGTCTAAACTCTTCCCTCTGGCAGTGAAGGCACTACAGATCTGGCCCTGGATACCCTCTCCCCTGTCATCTCCTACCTGATGGTCTCCTCCAGCCTCATCTTCCTGCCCCTGACCTCACGCAGCACAGTCTGTTCCCCCACAGCAGCCAGAGAGCACCTGTACCCGTGACCCCTAAGTCGAGTCCAGTCACTCCCCTCCTCTGCTCACAGTCCTCTGTGGCTCCCACCTCACTTGCAGTAAAATCCAAAGTCTTCTCTGAGGACTTTGCTCAACCTGCCTGGTCACCTCCCTGCCCTTCCCTCCTCCTGTTTCCTGTTGCCTCTCTGCTTCAGCCTCCTGTCCTCACTCTTCCTAGCAAGCTCCACCTCAGGGCCTTTGCATGTGCTATTCCCTCTGCCCAGTGCCATCTTCCCTGAGATATTCCTGCAACTCTCTCTCTCATTACCTGAAATTTTAAATTTCTCTCCATCATTTATCCTGCCTTCCTACAGGGTTTTCTTAATTATTGTGTTTCCTGCTGATTTTCTTGTTGGAATACCACCTCTACAAAGGCAGTGACTTGAGACTGGCACATGGAGGTTGCTATCTGCTGAATGGACAGATGGATGGCGAGATGGACAGGGCCCAGCTGCTGCCAGCACCTCCAAACCCCCCCATGGGCCCATGCCCCAGACTCACCGACTTTGTGTGCAATGTGGATGCAGACCTCCTCTGCAGTCAGTGTGGCCTCGCTGAAGGTGACCCAGGGCTCCCCGCCACCAGGGCCAGCCCAGTGCAGAAGGACCTTCAGGCCTCCTCTGGGGGCCAGGGGCTGGGCTTCATCCTCATCGGGCTTGCTGGCCCTGGTGGGGGGCCCCCGGTGCCGCAGAGGCATGCTCTTGACAGCTGGTTTGGCTGGGAAGGGACAGTCCGTCAGTCCTGGGGCCTCAGCCTGGAGGGCCCTTTCATCAGCTCAATCTTCCAGCTGTCCAGGCTCAGACCTGAGTGGAATATTCTGGACCCTCCTCACTGTACAAACTTACACACCCAATTCCCCTCCCTGAGCCTGTTTCCACGTGTTTGATGGAGTTGGGGGATGCATCCCCACCTATTAGATTGTTACAGACAATAACGACACTGAACCCCTTTGTTGGACAAATTTGCACCAATATTACAATCTGTTCTGAACCCACCTTCCCCAAATAATCAGGCAGGCAGGTGTGGACCTGGGGGAAATCCTGGTTCTCCCTGTGTCAGTTCTGGCAAGTCACTTGGCCACACCCAGCCTCAGTTTCCCCATGTGGAAAATGGAGATGCTCAGAGCATTGCCATGAAATCGATGTGACATTTCAACGCAGTCCTGCATGTTACACGCTCAGCACAGACCTTGATACAGGCATGAAAAAATAACCAATATGATGAAAACAAGAATAAAATCATTATTGCTGGTTACATCATCCCGATTGTTCTTCTCTTTGAGGCTCATTCCTCCCTCCCACATCCACCCTCATGAGCGACCCCAAGCCCTCATTACCGCCCGGCACCCAGCCTAGAAAGGTTGTATTGAGCTCTCTCTGCCAATCTAGCTCCGGGATTTTTCCAGAGCCAGGCCCAGGGCCAAGGCCTCTTGAAGTTTCCAGTATCTCCTAGGAAGGGCCGCCAGCCATTCCTCCACAGATGTTACTGCTTTAAGACAGTGATGTGAAGCAGAAAATGTTCTACCAGCACAATGTCGGATTTCTCAGGAATCAGCTCCTCTCTGGGCCTGTTTCCTCATCTGGGGAATGGGCCCGTCACAATCTCTCCCTTAAAGAGATGTTGGGAGGACTCAACGAGATGAGACAGGGAAAGGGGCCGGCACAGGGCCTTGCATGCAGTCAGCGCCTGGTATATGGTCGCTGTGACTATCTATTAACGTCTGAGAAAAGATCGTGGGGATTCGGCCTTTGGGGTGTCCATCTCCTCCCTCCTCGATCCCACTGGGCTCAGACCCAGCTTTGAAGATGGGGCCGGGGTGAGGTCTGCAAGGCTCCAAACCCCGCTGGCAGGGACAGGCGCAGCGATATGCGCCCACAGGGCATCAACCAGTCCCGAGGCAGCGGGCGCTTCTATCCACCTGCCAAGCGCAGCCAGTCCCCGCGCCTCTGGCCGATCGCATCCTTCCTGCCGACCTCCCAGGAGTGCCCCATCCTCGCCCCACTCCAGACTCACCCTTGGCCGGGGACTCAGGCTCGAATCCGGGACCCCGCCCCGCTGCCGCCGGCAGCAGCCATCTCATCGCCGCCGAGACACCGCTTCCCATTGGCAGCCTGAAACAGTCACGCTCACTGGCTGAACCCGCCCCCCCACGTAGATATTGGTTTTCGCGGCGCTCCTACTGGTCTCCGGCTTTACAGTTTTGCTCAACCACGAGTGGCTAGGTCGCCCACCAGCATATCAGCGTCAGCGATTGGCTGGCATGGGGTGGGCGGAGACGCAGAAGGGACAGACTAGCACGCGAGGGAGGATCCAACCGCGGCGCGGCGAACTTTCTTGCCCAAGGAGGTGGTGGATCCAAGGGTCCAAGAGACACTTCGGCCCTGACCCGGGTGTAACTACCGTCACCTGGCGATCAAGGCTGCAGTCGGCCACCATTCACGCCTCCAACCCCCTGCCATGTGTACCCCAATTACATTCTGCTTCTCTTCCCTTCTGTCTGTCTGGTCAGCTCCGCCTCGCTGGCTGAGAACCCCCTCCCGCCCTCCACTTTTCTACTAGACGCATTTCTGGCTCACCTGCTCGCATCCCTTTCGTCTTCACCTGCGGCCCTGTCCTGGGAGACTCCCTTGGTATCAAGTTAGCAGCTTGGAAGTCCGCACAGATCTGAGTTCAAATCCCTCCCACAAATCGCTGTAGTTCTACGCACTGAGCGTTTTACATACATTATCTCATTTGATCTTGGCAGCAGTCTTCTGGGGGCGCCTATTAGCCCCATTTCTCAGAGAAAGAAACTGAGGCACAAACAGGTGACAGAGACCCTCTCCTCGACCAAACTAATCAGCCCTCTTCTTGACTGGCCCTCGATCTTGGCCTGGGTCCTGTCTGTGGCCTCACCAGTACACTCCCAGCAAAGACACCTTCTTTACCTTTGATACATTATCAAGTTCCTCCTCGCCCGCCTTTGATGTATGAGTCTGTGGCCACTCTTCAGCAAGAATGCTGGTAGGTCAGCTTAGCGAGAATCCCCTTACCTTTGGTGTCTCTCTTCAATGATTTTCCGTCCATGCACCCTCCCTCACCCTGCTCTTTTGCTAGCAATCCCCAGCTGTCTTTGCTGTCCTCAGAGTGGAGCCCAATCTCTGTCCCTTTTTGCAATCTCCCTATTGCAGCAGCCCTGAATAGTCTTCCTTCCCGTTTTAACAAGTGTCAGAACAATTTTTTCTTCAATAGAAGTTGAGTACCTTTCCAAATTCACGCAGCATAAAAGGGCAGGGCCAGGTTTATTTCTGGAGTTGGAAGCCCTAACGGCAGTGGTCAAGGGCATGTGGCTGCTCCTGCCTGAGCCTAAAAGAATAGGGAGAAAGACAGAGTCCTCTTCACAAGACAGCTATGGAGATTCAATTCGAACTTGAACCTAGCCCAGTACCGGGAGAGTAGTGGGTGCTAGGAACCTGGCGGGGGCTGGGTAATTCATCTTGACAAGGGAGTACACGCACCTGGGAAAGAGAATGAGGGTCTGTTGCTGATACAGAGACGTCTCCAGAGTGCCTATGTATTTCTTAATAAAGAAGAGGAATTAAAAAGAATGCCTTGTATTTTATTGTGTCCACTCAGCCCACCTGGGGAAGGACTCATGAGAAAAATGGAAAAATTGTCTAGCTCAGAAAGAGAAATCTTAGGCCTTCCTTTCCTCCCCGTTTCTTACATCGGCAAAATCTGCCTGCTTCTCACCCCTCCTGGTCCAGCCTCTTCATTAACCCCGAGACGGATACAGTGCTTCTGTCCTCGTGGGGGGCTCCTAGCCCTGGTCCCCATGTCTGTCCTCTCTGCAGCACCCAGAGAGAGCCTCTGAGCACTTGAGTCGAGCCCTGTCCCTTATCTGCTCAGAACCCTCCTTGGTTCTCCCCCTAACTCAAAGGAAGAGC
>JAQQAC010015535.1:3325-25519 GCA_029783875.1 Phataginus tricuspis | reverse complement strand
CCCCCAGGTGGTAGAATGCTTAATAGTTTTAGAAGTCCTACAGACCTTTTTACAACCCCTAAATGTTGTTTCTGACTCCATCTATGTAGTTAATGCTGTAAAAATTCTAGAAGTTGCTGGGTTAATTAAATCCTCTAGTAAAGTCGCCTCTATTTTTCGTGACATCCAGGCTGCCTTGTTGAATAGAAAGTCCCCAATATTTATTACACACATAAGGGCCCATTCCGGCCTCCCAGGGCCCATGTCTTGGGGTAACATGCAAGCAGATCAGGCCACACGCCTCGTGGCCACAGTGCTTGTCAACACAGCCCTTGATCAAGCCAAAGAATTCCATTCTCAGTTCCATGTCACTGCCGAGACGCTACGACATTGTTTTAATATTTCTAGAAAGGAAGCTAGGCAGATAGTAACTCAGTGTAAACAGTGTTGTCAATTTTTACCAGTACCTCATACTGGAATTAATCCTAGAGGAATCCGACCTTTACAGATTTGGCAAATGGATGTTACCCATGTCTCCTCCTTTGGAAAATCCCAGTATTTACATGTTTCTATTGATACCTGTTCTGGCGTTATATTCGCCACCCCCTTGACTGGAGAGAAAGCTTCTCATGTAATACAACATTGTCTAGAGGCGTGGAGTGCATGGGGCAAACCTCAAGTCCTAAAGACAGATAACGGCCCCGCTTATACCTCTCAAAAATTTCTACAATTTTGCCGCCAGATGGATGTAGCCCATCGTACAGGCATTCCTTATAACCCCCAAGGCCAAGGGATTGTTGAACGTGCCCACCGCACACTAAAATCCTACTTCATTAAACAAAAAGGGGGAATTAGAGACATTTTGTCTCCAGGCCCCCAGGCAGCGGTTTCTCTGGCTCTTTTTACATTAAATTTTTTTAATCTGGATGACCATGGTGCATCTGCGGCTGATCGCCATCGCACACCAACAGATTCACCCAAAGAATTAGTGAAATGGAAAGATGTTATCTCTGGTCAATGGAAAGGCCCGGATCCTATTTTAATGCGATCCAGGGGAGCTGTCTGTGTTTTCCCACAGGAAGAAAATACTCCGTTCTGGGTGCCTGAAAGACTGACCAGAAGAATCTTAGAAAATGAAGAGGCACGAGACCACAAGGAGACCCCTGGTCGGCTTGGGGATGCTGCTCCTGAGCCTGATGGTGGTAATGGGGGAACCCCGGTGGGGAATCATGACGACATTTCCAATACCCATGCCAGTGATGCATAATGCTCAAGTTTTCCCATGCTTTTTTACCACCAACAGAAGCCTGGGGCTTGCTTTTATCCCCTATGATGACCAAAGTCAGAGGATGGCTACTAATAATAGTTACCTCTTAAAAGGGAGCCTGTGCTTTACGATCATCAAAAGCCCTAACGAGACTAGTCATTGTGTTCAAATTTATAATCAATTGCGGGGATGGTGACCTAGTGCCACAAACAACCGTGAAAAAACCACCCCCTCAACCTAAATTAGCCCCATTTTGCAAGGGAACTATGGCAGATGACCTCTTCCTGCCATGGACAGGTTGTCAGGCCAGGCATTCATCTTGGACCATACAAAATTATTTTACCTTTTCCCCTAATATTAATACTTATTATAATAGTACATTTCTTGGTTATAATTTTACTTATATGATCCTTGAAAGAGCCAATGCTAACCCTTTTGATCAATGGCTCCTTTGCGGTATTAATGGAAGTTGCACTGATTTGTCACCATTTGTTATGATCAATGGAGGAGCCACTGCTAAAGGAAAAATAACATTTGATTTTAAAGGAACCGCTAAAGCCTCTGGCTCTGGAGGATCCTCGAATAAATTTCAGTGGACTACCGACTTTAAGTCCTATGAAGAATATCAAAACTTGACTTTTGAGCCCACACCTGTGTGTGTTTGGCCTCCATTCATATGGATTGTGAGCAATGATAGTTCTGTTTGGAATGACACCTTAAGGTGCACCTCAGAGACCTGCTTCTATGTGCTTTGCTGGGATGCCAGCACTTTTCCTTTTGCTATGGTGACTCGGTTACCTAGATTTGTACCTGTACCAGTCGAAGCACCCAGTAGTCTAAGCAAATTTAGAGTAAAAAGGGATTTTGGTATTTCTGCCATTATTGTTGGGATTGTTGCCGCCGCTGCCGTGACAGGGTCAGTCACGGCATCTGCCCTCGCCCTATCTACTTCTATACAGACAGCAGATACTATTAATCAGTTGTCTGCTGCAGTTACCTCAGCTTAGATGTTCAGGCCTCTGCCAATTCACAAATTATGGGAGGCCTAATGCTAGTGAACCAACGTATAGATTTGGTTCAAGAACAGATTGATATTTTATGGCAGATGGCTCAATTAGGCTGTGAACAGAAAATGCCAGGCTTATGTGTTACCTCCATTCAATATGAGAATTTCACTCGAGCAGCAAATCTTTCTAAAACTTTGTCTCAGTTTTTACTACAGAATTGGACATCTGAATTTGAAGAAATGCTACAAAAATTGCGCTTTGCCATTATTGAAGTGAATTCGACCCGGCTTGATCTGTCTTTGACCGAGGGGCTGTCTTCTTGGATCTCCTCGGCCGTTTCCTATTTTAAGGAGTGGGTGGGAGTTGGACTTTTTGGTACTTTTGTGTGTATTGGCCTGGCGTTTGTCTTTTTTATACTGTGCAAGCTGCGGGCTCAAAGGCAACGGGATAAAGCAGTGATGGCTCAAGCCTTTGCAGCCTTAGAACAAGGCGAAGCAATAGGTATGTGGGTGTCCATGCTTAAGAACCAATGACCCCTTTTTATTTCTCTTCCTGCCCATGAGGTCCCTCGCTCCCCCATCAAGACCTGGTAAGTCAGTGATGGAGTGTTAGCTAAGACTCTAACCACCTAAGACAGGGTGACCTCGGGTGGGGAGGCCGACCCAGAGACGGGTAAGGAAAGAGCACTGCTCTCCAACAGGCTCAGGTCTTGTGGGAGGCCTTCCCTGGCTGCGAGACCTCCCCAGGATTGGCTTATGGACCCAGCTCTTGCACCTGGAGGGTTTTACCCATTGCACCCAGAGAGTGAGTCCCAGAGTCCCAAAAGAAATAAAAAAGGGGGAGATGTGGTGCGCGGCGCATGCGCACTTCTCTTTGCAAAAACGCCATTACAAGATGGCGCTGACATCCGCCCACTGGGAGCCGTAAACAACCGCGGGGCGCATGCCCAAACAGCCAAATACCACCTAGAGGTTGCATGACCTGAGACGTCAGATCGCCTGAGTCGTATCAGCCAGTGAAAAACAGACACGCCAGTGCTAGTGCTATAAAAGAGGGGTTTTGCCTCTCTTCCGGGTCTTCCTCTTTCCTCTTTCCTCCGGCTTCAATAAAGCTTGCTGCAGAAGGATCCTGGCGTCCGCGTGCGTTCTTGCTGGCGAGACGATTGCGCGGGCCGCACTGATGGCCTAAGTGGAGGGGGCCAGAGAAGCAGGTGGTGGTTGGGCAGGAGTGGTTGACCTCGGCTGACCCCAGAACTCCTGCAGCCACAGTGAGACAAGGCCCCAGAGAGGCATGGAGACCTCAACCCACTGGCAACCCGAAAGAAGTGTCTGGTCTGGGGGGCTCAGCAGGCATGGGGGCACAGTGACAGGGCTAGTTGCCCCATGGACATCCCAGGGAGCAGACAGGGAGGAGGGCAGGAAACAGCCAGCCTGGCTCCTGGTGCCGTGTCGGTGCACTCCTGCCCCAAGAATCCATGCCCACCCACCGTGGGGTCACCACCAGGGCAGATCCAGGGCCACTCAGCACCAGGAGGGTTGGACACCTGAGAAAAGGCCTGGCAACGAGGGGTCTGTCCTGCTTGGAGACCACAGGTGTGGGTGCCAAGGGGATGAGATGCAACCTGCCCTTGCTGGCATCTGTTTCGCTCTGGCCCTGTGTCCACAGTGACCCAAAAAGGGACAGCAACCAGAGCAGGGGCAGGCAGTCAGGTGTCCTCAAGCCCCTCCTGTCCACTGGACCCCTGGTTGCAGTAAGGGTGTCCTCACACTCCCACCTCTGACCACTGGACCCCTGTTCACATTCAGGGCATTCAGGAGGGTCTGGTCCCTGCAGACTGGTGGCCATGAGGACACATGGGCCCCAGTTGGCAATTATGTCCCCACAGTGGGGTCCTATTTGGATCTGGGGGTTGTCCTGTGTTGGGATGGATCCCTGGGGCAGCTCCTCCTCCTCAAAGGAGTGGGTGTTCCGGCATCCAGTCATTCAATGCCAGCCCGGAGCATTTTAGGAAGTGCCCAGAGAGAAAGGAGCTGCTGACAGAAACTCAGGAGTGCCTGTGGCAGCCTTGGTGACTGACACCCCGCAGGTGGAAGAGCCCAGTGGGAGGCACCACATGTCATCTCCATGCTGGCTGGGGCAGGTCCTGCCTACTATGCCCTACTCCCAGGAGGGAATTCCCGTTCAGGTTCAGACCCGCAGAGCTGCCAACTCCCTGGGCTGTGGCTCAGAGTCCCGAGGGCTGTGACTTGCTCACCCTGTCCTATGCGCTCACACCGTGGGTTGGCAAGGCAAGGACTTGTTGACTAAGGTCTTCTGTCCTGTGCTACACTGCTGGAGGCTGGGCCAGCAAATGGGGAGCTGCTGAGCCAGTGGGGGCTGGTGAGCATATAGGGGCTTGGGTGAAAAGATATGGGGGTGGGTGAGCAGATAGGGACTGGGGTGAGCAGATGGGGGGCTGGGTGATCTTGTGGGGGCCGAGTGAGTGGGTGGGGTCCCTGGAAGCAGGCAGGGGACCAGAGGACAGAAGTCAAGGGATTGCTGGCCGTGCACATCCATCTGCTTATCCACCTGAGAACCATTTCCTGCCAGTGGTGTGTGGACAGGACAAGCCTCCCTGTGGGGCCAGGGTGGAGCTTAGGTGCCTCGCCTGGCCAGGGCAGAGGGACTGGAAACCTTAGCTCACCATGCAGTCTGGCCCCAGATGCGCATCTGTGTTGTGCCTGGATAGTGTGACGGGAGGAAGGGCCCACGGAGGAGGGGCTGGTGCTGGTGGGGAGGTGTGGGAAGCGGGTGCACAGGTGCTCTCCCACGTGTCTGTCAGGCAGGGCTGGAGGCTGCACCTGGGGATGGGTTACCAGGGCCGATCTGCATCTGACTCTGGGGCTGAAATCACAGATGTATCTTCCTTAAAGCAGGAAGCCCAGTGTCTGAAGTAGAGGGACAAGACAGGACATTCAGTGGTCAGGTGACGCGGTGACATGGGGAGAGCTGGTTGACGTTGCTGAGGGATGTGGTAGAGCAGGTGACACACACCCACTATTCAGTAAGGATGGCTCCTGGCTGGACAAGCACCTGTTGCCTGCCAGGTCTTCTGTGGCCCTGGGTTGGACCCATACTCTGTCCCTCCTGCAGTTTATGCTCTTGGAAGCCTGAAGTGACCCCCACCTGGTCTGGAGGTTGGAGGTGAGGCTCACCAGCTAGTTTGTCTGTCCTTCGAAACACTGACCTTCCCTGTTGGAGTGAGCCATCCTCTCTGGGGTAGGGGATGGCTGTCCCTGGGGGTCTGTCCTGGTCTGGGGGTCCGTCCTGGTCTAGGGTCTATCCTGGTCCCTGGGGCACTGTCACTGGGCCCTGGGGGTGCATCTTGGACCCTGAAGGACCATCCTGTCTCTGAGGGGAACTGTCCCTGGGGGTCCATCCTGGCCCTGGGTCAGGTCTGTGGGGCCCCATAGACCACTGTGGATGCACCCTCAGCCTCCCTTCCCTGTGTGGTGCTCATTTTGTCACCTTATCCTGACAGTAAGTCCATTTCTGCGCATATACCTGGCACGGAGATGGCGGATGCCCCATCTCGTGCTGCCCTCCCACCCTCCTCTGGAGGACATCTGTCAGCTCTTCCCTCTCAATGTGCAGATGTCCACATGGCCAGAATGGTGTCCTCCATGCACCTGGTCAGACTGTAAAACCCGCTTCCTCCCTCAGGGGATGGCTTCGCCACTTATGGGCAGGCAGGTGAGCTCTTCTGGCAGCTTTCCCAGCCTGCCTGGCACCATGAACGCGGATTGGATGTCACCACTGTGCCCACAGCTCTGGGATGTGCCCATCCACCACCTCTCCATCCCAGGTGAGGCCTCTGTGTGCCGTGAGGATGCGGCTGTGGGATGGGTGCTGAGTAGGGGAGCCCCACCAACCACATGCATGTGCACACACATGCAGGCACACATACGGGGTCTCCCATTCTCCATCTTCTTTATTCTGATTTGGCCAACACAGGTCCATGGTATGCCCCAGGCCAGCATGGCTTTCGGGAGGCATGGCAGTGTAAGGGTTTTGGTAATGCTTCCCTTGGCCACTCCATCCCTCTGTGTAGAGAACCCCTGGGGAACATTGGTGAAATCAGGGAGGTTCTTGACACAGAGAGTATTGAGCCAGGGAGGTGGCCGCAGGGGCCCTCGAGTTGGAGAGACCCAAACTGGCTCAGGGCGGAGGCTGCAAAATGGGCTCCCCTCCTACCGCCTGTCAGAGTCCACTTCCAAGGCTGAATCAGAAAGAAGCGGCTGGTGATATGCAAAATACACACATGCCAGGATGGTCATGGTGGTGCTGTGCATGCTGAAAACCCTCATGTTCAGCGACTTTGTCATACATTTCTACACAAACTTCCATGGAGAAGACAGGCACTCAAACAATATTAGGACTCATCTCTGCTAAAAAAAAATGCTGATAATAGAATGTTAAGTAAAAAGCAGATTAGAAGTCAGTTTCCTCTTGATTTTTTATATTTATATAGAAAAATAGATTATGCCCATATATAAATGGGTCCATATGTCATATAAAATGATATATACATATAAATATATATGTCAATGGAGGTGCTAATTTTTTTACCTGTATGTTTCCATTTTCTGCAATTAATATCTATTTGGCATGATTTTTTTTTGTGTCTGCTAAAACAAGGCACCATAGTCTGGGGGCTTGAACCACGGGAATCATCCTCCTGGGCTCTGGAGACCAGACATCTAAGATCCAGGCAGGGCTCTGAGGTCCAGGCAGGGCAGGGTCAGGCTCCCTCCACAGGCTCCAAAGAAGGCTCCTTTCTGCCTCTTCCAGCTTCTTGGGGATCCAGGCGGCATATGGCCAAGTCCTCCAGTCTCTCTGTCTCCACATGGCTTCCCCACTCTCTGTCTCTCTCCCCTTGTCTCTTATGAGAAACCTGTCACTGGATTTAGGGGTACCCTGCTCCTGAAAGACCCTATTTCCCCACAGGTTCCATTGCCGGATTCTGGGTGGATGTGAGTTTGGGGCACTCTCAATTCCTTGCTGTGTGTAGCTTCTCTGTGAACAGGTCAGAGAGGTAGGTGCTGTGAAATGTGTCCCGCTTGCTTGCAGGGAACCATGACACGATGACATACTGCTTGAACAAGAAATCCTCCATTTCCCATGGCCAGTCCTGGCTGCTGCAGCTTCTGGACAAGGTCCTGCCGTGTATTACCTGCCATGTGGTGATGAAGTGTTCTGTCACGCAGGTAAGGGTACATGGGCTCAGAGGCTGGTTCCTGACCAGCATCACACAACCCTGACAGGTGCCCTCATTCCTGCTGGGGAAGTAGAATTGAAAACAAACCCTTCCAGCCCAGAAAACCTCCCAGGAGGCAGGGGACGAAGAATGTGGCTCTACTCTTGGAGAATCACGTGAGATACATGTCACTACCGGCCAGGAACTGCCTTCGTGTAAACAGTCTCGCATTTCCTTGTCCTGGGCCAGGAGGCTTTGCAGCTGGAAGCCAGGTGGACGGTGGCATGTTCTTCCTCACTGAGCACAGGTCTAAGATGCTCTGACCAACGGGAAATGTCCTCTGGCTGTGGAGTCACCCACAGGCTTGTTTAGAGATTTGCACACATTTGGAAATGGGAGGAAGCTGCAATGACCTGTTTTCTCCAGTAAGCGCTCTGGGGAGGCAGCAGGAGCCGCCCCACCGAGTAAATCTGTTTGCTCGCATCCTTAAAGCCCAGCCCTTGTCACTGGTGTGGGTCAATGCTGTTGAGGCCTGGAGAGCAGCTGGGAGAGGTCCTGGGGGACAGAAAGGAGCCTCCCTGCAAGTCAGTCATGGCCTCTCACTCTGCACATGCTCAGCCAGCACCTTCCAGGGAGCCACCTGTAACCCAGGGGCCGGTTGGGCACCTTGGGAGCAGCTGGCCCTGCCCTGCCTCTGCTTTGAGGGCACTCAGTCTGCAGGACTTTCTGCTAACAGGGACTCAGCCTCCAGAGACCCTACCCTCAGCTGGTGGCTCCCAGCCCCAGGCACTGCCCTTTGTATGGCTTTGCTCTGGAGTTCCATCATGTGGCAGCTGGACTCTTCTAGGACCTGCAAGGCAGGGAGGAGGTGTGGAATGTAGGGAAACCACATTCTGACCTTGGGGCAGGTGCCTGGGCTGGCAGAGCTTGTCAGTTGCCAGATCCCTCAGAGGAAGGAGGGTCCCCAGCAGCCTGGGGGAGCTGCCAAGCTGGGATTCCTCAGTGCAGGAATCCTGGAGTCCCTTGGGATTCTTGCTTTCCCATCATTACTGTGTGTAGAAGGCAAGCTACTGCTTCTTTGGCTTTTTCTATTATTTTGTGTAGAGGGCACAGTATATTTTTCCTTATTGATTTTTATATTCTTGCTTTCCCATCATTACTCTGTGTAGAGAGCACACTCCGCTTCTTCTCCTTTACTTTGTTTTACATGGATTCTTGCTTTTCCATGACTGCTTTCCACAAAGAGCACAGTACCACTTTTTCACGCTTTGGTGTTAATATTGCTCTTGTGTTTTCTATTATTTTGAATAGATGGAAAGTCCCATTTTCCAAATTTATATTAATTTCTCTCCCTCTGTCACTGTGTGTACAGGGCATAATGCCATTTCCTCTTACTTCTGTAAGTTACATTAGTTCCGGCTACCCATTTTTATTGTGTGTGCAGTAGAGCTGTTTCTCCCTACCCTCTCTCTGGATTTCTTCTTGCCTTCCCTTATACTATAGCGGGGTGGGGGCCGTCCCCACTGTAGTTAGCCTTCCTCACCTCCTCCTGACCTCTGAGGGTCCAGGTCGGGCATCCGGGAGGCTGGCAAAGGGCAAATGAGGACCACAGTGGGGTCCCTTCCCTGAGACTGCCTGGAAGGAGGCTGAGGCAGGACCCTACAGGACATCACGAGACCAGTGTCAGTGCCAAGAAGGCATTCACCACAGGGATAGGGTCCCCGAGGCTCTGTCTGGGGCTCCACATGGCCAGGGTCACCTGTAGAACAGGATCCCAAATGCACGGCCCAAGTGGGCCCAAACCCTGCCAGCACCAACAGCTTTTGATGCCACAAATGGCAGGTGGGCACCCAAACCCACTTTCCAGTCCCTGAAGTGTCCTGGGTGGAAGCTTCCCAGCCCTGGCAGAGATGACTGACCTTTGCCCACAGACACTGAACATCATAGAGAAGCTGGACGCTGGGGTCCAGTACCTGGACCTTCACATTGCACACATGCTGGAGGGCTATGAGAGGAACCTGCATTTCGTGCACTGGTGTACACGACTGCACTGGTGGAGGTAAGGTTCAAGGGACATGGCCCCAGGTGTGCAGTGTGGGGGAGGCTATAGCCAGGAGGGCCCCCTCCCCTCGTGGTGATGGACCCATGTGCGTGCCAGATGGGAGAGGCCCGCCTCTGTCCACCAGGCATGGACAGTTGTTCCCTGCATGCCTTTCTGAGGACTGATCCATATCTGGGCACATATACCCCACTGCACACCTTCCAGGACCTCAGGCTTTGTCACCAGCTGGCACTTCCATGCTCCCTGGTGCTTCCAGACTTCACACATGCCATGCCCTCTGGAGGGGGCAGGCACATGGGGTCACACACGCGCACATACACATGGTCACATGCACACACATGTACTCATGTACTCATGTCCTTTTGACATGCACACATGATCACGCAAATGCGATTCTCTCCCAAGAAGGTGGCAGGTGGCCCAGTTGTCCTTCATGGAGGCTGGGTTCATGAGGCCAGCAACATTTTCCTATAACTGCTTGCGCAGAACCTGGCCCATTTGTCCAGTTTTCTTGGGGAAGCCCCTGTGACTGCCAACATCCCCATCTTCCTGTGCTCTGGGGGGACCCACTGCAGCTCAGCTCCCCTCTCCCCTGCCAGGACACTCTCACTGAGGTTTCTGACTGGCTGGAGCAGCACCCTCGGGAGATAGTCATCCTGGCGTGCAGGAATTTTGAGGGCATGAGAGAGGGCCTGCACGAGTACCTGGTCACCTGCATCCAGAACATCTTTGGGGACATGCTGTGTCCCTGAAGGGTGAGGAGGGCCCCAACCCAAACCTGTCCCTGGCAGGGCGGTGGACAGGGGTGCAGTCGCCACCATCTGCTCACCCGGTGCCACCCTGCATGATGCTGAGTGTCCTGGTGCTGGTGAGGCTTCTGACAGGCCTCCTGCAGCCCACACAGGACAGAGGCACTGCCCTCGGATGCTACATGCAGCCCAGCCACACACATGCAGGCAGGATGTCCTGGGACACAGCACAGAGGGGCCCCTCTCCCACTTCTTGGGTCACACTTAGTGCTGGTTCAGAAGATGCCACATCCTGACACACTGAGTACAGGTGTCCTGGGTTGGCCATAGCAGAGCACACATTCGGAGGCTCAGGGCAGATTATTTTCCCAGTCTGGGAGGCTGGACCCTCTGAGGTCCAAGTGTGGTCAGGGCTGGGCCTTCCAAGCCTCCCTCCTGGGCATGTGGATGCCTTCCACTCCCTGTATCCTCATGGGGTCGTCCCTCTGTGCAAGTCTGTGTCCTCATCTCTTTTTATAGGGACACCAGTCCTGTGGGATCAGGGCTACCCTGTGACCTCATTTACTTCAATCCCCTCTTTAAAGACCCATCTTCCAATACAGCCCCATTCTGAGGTCCTGGGTTGAGGGCTTCTGCATGTGGATGTGGGGACACATTTCAGCCCACAACACACCCTGAGCTTTGATTATTGAGGTGACTGACTCCTGCTGTTTGCTGGTGGAGGCTGGTGTGCACCCCCTTAGTCCACGGGGAGCCTGATAAGTCCACAACTGTTTTGGCCAAGATGACATCAATTCCTTCAAGCCCTTTGTTTTTGGAATTCCTCCAGTTGGGACCCCAGCCCCACAGTGGGTTGGGGTCAAAATAGGGACAACAGGGCTGCCATGAGCTGGGGGCCCTGAGGGCCTCAGGCCCCGGGCAGAATGTGGGTGAGGCTGCCCAGGGGATTCACCCACATGCTGGGGCCCAACTGGACAACCCACAAAACCACCATTATTGTGCACAGGCCCACAAAATCACCACCCCTTTGACCCACTGACCCTCCCCTGCAGGAGGTACTGACACTGCATCAGCTATGGGCACGAGGCCAGCAGGTGCTCCTGTCCTAAGAGGATGAAGGCACTATGAGCTGGCATGGGGAGCTGTAGCCCAGGATCTCCTACTGGTGGGGGGACCAGGTGAAGCCCGAGGAGCTCGTCCACTACCTGGAACACATGAAGAGTGGAGGCCACCCAGGTACATGGGCCAGGAGGGGCACCAGCTGCAGCCAGGAATGAAAGGTCATGTGCAGGGTGCACATGAGTGCACACATGCACAAATATCCACACACATGTACACATGTGCACACGCACACACCCACGCAAGTGCATGAGGCAGCCGGTCCTGGACGCCAGTCCCAGATGAGACCTGATGACAGGTGCATGGTGTGGCCTCGCATATGCTGCCCATATTCATTGCACACACATGTCCTAGGAAGACAAACATATGGTCACACTGGGCACCCTCCCGACTGGGCCCCGAGGCCAGACCCTGATTCCCACTAGCCAGGACCTGCAGCCCCACCTCCTCCATCACTCTGTCTCCATCAAATTTAGTGTCTTCCTCAGTTTGCGGCTTTCTATGTGTGGAATCCTCCCTACATTGGTAACACGGCGTATTTCACTAAGCCTGTCCTGGGCTGCCTGCCCTGCGTGCTGCCGCCCTTATGGGGCAGAGCCCGCTGGGCACTTGTGCTGCCTCAGTTCCATGACCCTGACCCTGACCCCGACCCCGACCCTGACCCCTGACCCTGACCCAACCCTAACCCTAACCCTAACCCCCTAACCCTAGCCCTAACCCCCTAATCCTAGCCCTAACCCTAACCCTAACCCTAACCCTTAACCCTAACCCTAACCCCTAACCCTAACCCCCTAATATCCTAACAGTCTAACCATAACCCTAACCCCAACCATCTCAACCTTAACCCTCTAACCGTAACAGTCTAACCATAACCCCAACCTATACTCTGCGCACTACTCTCTCTCCCTATCCCTCCATCCATAACCCTAACCCCACTACCCAAATCCTAATCTCAACCCCTTACCTCTTACCCATCCTCTACACTCTAACCCTCCTCTCCTTATCGCCTGATTTTAAACCAAACCGCTAAGACAATCCGTGTTCAGTGACTTCCAAAACCTATCCCTTAAATTCTAGGCATTATTATTCTAACCCTACATCTCTAAAGTCTTAAATCACATATTTCTGAACACTTAAATTGCCAAATTTAAGATAGTAAACTAAGTGAGCAATGTTACTACAAAAGCGACCAGGACACAACAATGTTTTATAGGTATACATTAGCAATGAGTAATCTCAAAAGCAATTTTTTTTTATTTCATAGTCAAGAACGTGAACATTCCACCTAAGGCTAAAAAGATGTCACCAGAGAAAATAAAATCATAGCAAAGAAAGCACACCATCCAAATACTAACTAAAGACCAAAAGTAAAATCAACTATCCACAAAACGAGTCAAAGAAAATGTAAAAGAGTACAGAATAAAACACCTAGTACATAAAGAATGGAGAAGGAAGAAGAAGAGAGAAATAACCATCAGACTGTGTTTATAATAGGTTAACAACAGAGTTAAGTTAGACTGTTAGATAGTAAAGAAGCTACCCTTGAACCTTTGGTAACCACGAATCAAAAGCCAGCAATGGCAATAAGTACATATATATAGATAATCATCCTAAATGTAAATGGACTGAATGCATCAATCAAAAGACACACAGTTACTGAATGGATAAAAAGAGCAAGACCCATCTATATGCTGCTAACAAGAGTCTCACCTCAAATCCAAAGATACTCACAGATTAAAGGTGAAGGGATGGAAAAAGATATTTCATGCAAACAACAAAGAAAAAAAGCAGGTGTTGCAGTACTTGTATCAGACAAAATAGACTTCAAAATGAAGAAAGTAGCACCAGATAAACAAGGACATTACATAATGCTAAAGGGGTCAGTCCAACAAAAGGATATAACAATTATAAATATATATGCACCCAACACAGGAGTGCCACCATATGTGAAACAAATACTAACAGAATTAAAGGAAGATATAGAAAGCAATGCATTAATTTTAGGAGACTTCAACACACCACACACTCCAAAGGACAGATCACCCAGACAGAAAGTAAGTAAAGACACAGAGGCACTGAACAACACACTACAACAGATAGACCTAACAGACATCTACAGAACTCTACACCCAAAAGCAGCAGGATACACATTCTTCCCAAGCACACATGGAACATTTTCCAGAATAGACCATATACAGGGCCACAAAAAGAACCTCAGTAAATTCAAAAATATTGAAATTCTACCAACCAACTTCTCAGATCACAAAGGTATAAAACTAGAAATAAATTGTAGAAAGAAAACAAAAAGCCTCACAAATACATGGACACTTAACAACATGCTCCTAAATAATCAATGGATAAATGAACAAATTAAAACAGAGATCAAACAATATATGGAGAATAACAACAATAACACAAAGTCGCAACTTCTGTGGTCGCAACTTCTGTGGGACGCAGCAAAGGCAGTTCTAAGAGGAAAGTATATTTCAATCCAGGCCTATTTAAAGAAGGAAGAACAATCCCAAATGAATGTCTAAAGACAGAATTACTGAAATTGGAAAAAGAAGAACAAATTAGACCCAAAGTCACCAGAAGGAGGGACATAATAAAGATCAGAGAAGAAATAAATAAAATTCAGAAGAATAAAATAGAAAAAAATCAATGAAACCAAGAGCTGGTTCTTTGAAAAAATAAACAAGATTAATAAACCACTAGCCAGACTTATTAAGAGAAAAAGAGAATCTACATACATAAACAGAATCAGAAATGAGAGGAAAAATCATGACGGACCCCACAGAAACGCAAAGAATGATAACAGAATAATATGAAAATCTATATACTAATAAGTTGGAAAATCTAGAATAAATGGACAGCTTTTTAGAAAAATACAACCTTCCAAGACAGACCAAGCAAGAGACAGAAAAACTAAAAGACCAGTCACCAGCAATTAAATTTAATCAGTAATCAAAAAACTACCCAAAAACAAAACCCCCAGACCAGATGGATTGACCTCTGAATTTTACCAGACATATAGAGAAGAAATAATACCCATTCTCCTTAAAGTTTTCCAAAAAATAGAAGAGGAGGGAATACATCCAAACGCATTCTATGAAGTCACAATCACTCTAATACCAAAACCTGGCAAAGACCTCACCAAAATATAAAATTATAGACCAATATCCCTGATGAACATAGATGCAAAAATACTCAACAAAATATTAGCAAACCGAATTCAAAAATACATCAAGAGGATCATACACCATGATCAAGTGGGATTCATCTCAGGGATGCAAGGATGGTACATTTGAAAATCCATCAACATCATCCACCACATCAACATAAAGAAGAACAAAAACCACATGATCATCTCCAGATATGCGGAAAAAGCATTTGACAAAATTCAACATCCCTTCATGATAAAAACTCTCAACAAAATGGGTATAGAGGGCAAGTACCTCAACATCATAAAGGCTATATATGACAAACACACAGCTAACATCATACTTAACAGCGAGAAGCTGAAAGCTTTTCATCTAAGATCAGGAACAAGACATGGATGCCACTCTCTCCACTGTTATTCAACATAGTACTGGAGGTCCTAGCCACAGATATCAGACAAAACAAAGAAATACAGGGCATCCAGATTGGAAAAGAAGAAGTCAAATTGTCACTATTTGCAGATGACATGATATTGTACTAAAAAACCCTAAAGACAACTCCAAAACTACTAGAACTAATATCTGAATTCAGCAAAGTTGCAGGATACAAAATTAACACACAGAAATCTGTTGCTTTCCTATACATTAATGATGAGCTAACAGAAAGAGAAATCAGGAAAACAATTCCATTCAGAACTGCATCAAAAAGAATAAAATACCTAGGAATAAACCTAATGAAGGAAGTGAAAGACCTATACCATGAAAACTACAAGACACTCCTAAGAGAAATTAAAGAGGACACTAATGGAAATTCATCCCATGCTCTTGGCTAGGAAGAATAAATATTGTCAAAATGGCTACACTACCTAAAGCAATCTATAGATTCAACGCAATCCCTATCAAAATACCAACAGCTTTCTCCAATGCACTGGTACAAATAATTCTAAAATTCATATGGAACCACAAAACACCCTGAATAGCCAAAGCAATCCTGAGAAGGAGGAATCAAATGGGGAATTACACTCCCTGACTTCAAGCTCTACTACAAAGCCACAGTAATCAAGACAATTTGGTATCAGCACAAAAACAGACCCACAGACCAGTGGAACAGAATAGAAAGTCCAAACACTAACCAAAACATATACAATCAATTAATATATGATAAAGGAGCCTTGGATATACAATGGGGAGATGACAGCCTCTTCAGTAGCTGGTGTTGGAAAAACTGGACAGCTACATGTAAGAGAATGAAACTGGACTACTGTCTAACCCCATACACAAAAGTCAACTCAAAATGGATCAAAGACCTGAATGTAAGTCATGAAACCATAAAACTCTCAGGAAAAACATAGGCAAAATTTCTTGGACATGAACATGAGCGACTTCTTCATGAACATATCTCCCCAGGCAAGGGAAACAACAGCAAAAATGAACAAGTGGGACTATATGAAGCTGAAAAGCTTCTGTACAGTAAAGGACACCATCAGTAGAACAAAAAGAGATCCTACAGTATGGGAGAATATATTCATAAATGACAAATCCGATAAAGGGTTGACATCCAAAATATATAAAGAACTCACACACCTCAACAAACAAAAAGAAAATAATCCAATTAAGAAATGGGCAGAGACCCTGAATAGACACTTCTCCAAAGAAGAAATTCAGATGGCCAACAGGCACATGAAAAGATGCTCCACATCACTAGTCATTAGAGAAATGCATACTAAAACCACAATGAGATATTACCTCACACCAGTAAGGATGGCCAACATCCAAAACACAAACAACAACAAATGGTGAGGATGTGGAGAAAGGGGAACCCTTCTACACTGCTGGAGGGAATGCAAATTAGTTCAAACATTGTGGAAAGCAGTATGGAGGTTCCTCAAAAAACTTAAAATAGAAATACCATTTGACCCAGGAATCCCACTCCTAGGAATTTACCCCAAGAATGCAGCAGCCCAGTTTCAAAAGGACAGATGCACACCATGTTTATCACAGCACTATTTACAATAGCCAAGAAATAGAAGCAACCTAAGTGTCCATCAGTAGATGAATGGATAAAATAGATGTGGTACAGATACACAATGGAATATTATTCAGCCATAAGAAGAAAACAAATCCTACCATTTGCAACAACACGGATGGAGCTAGAGGTATTGTGCTCAGTGAAATAAGCCAAGCGGAAAAAGGCAAGTATCAAATGATTTCACTCATATGAGGAGCATAAGAACAAAGAAAAAAAGTGAAAGAAAAAACAGCAGCAGACACAGAACCCAAGAAAGGACTAACAGTTACCAAAGGGAAAGGGACTGGGGAGGATGGGTGGGAAGGGAGGGATATGGGGGAAAAGGGGCATTATGATTAGATGCTGTAATGTTGGGGGGGCACGGGGAGGGCTGTACAACTCAGAGAAGACAAGTAGTGATTCTATAGCATCCCACTACGCTGATGGACAGTGACTCTAAGGGGGTAAGTGGGGGGTACCTGATGAAGTGGGGAGCTTAGTAATCATAATGTTGCACATGTAACTGTAGATTAATGATACAAAAATAAAAAATAAAAAAAAAGAACGTTAACATTCATAAAATACTTGGGAATATACTGAATCAAGTTACAAATCTTTACATTGAAAATTATAAAATATTGATCAATTAAAATCTAAAGAAAATCAAAATGAATGTAAGGTCCACCCTTGGTGATAGAATACTTAAATTTCACTAAGATAGCAACAGCACAAATGGAACCTACAGACTCAGTGCGATTCCTATGAAAATACCCAAAACATTTTGGGAAGAAATGCACCAGCTGATCCTGTCACATGAAATTTCAAGGGATCAAAAAGAGCCCTTGAAAAAGAAAATCAAAGCTGGAGACTCATGCTTCCCAAAATTAAATCTTAGTACAAAGTAGCTAAGTAAAACACAGTGACACTGGCATAAAGATACACAGTTGACCCTTGGACAGCAGGGGTGTAAACTGCACGGGTCCACTTAAACGGATTTTTTCCCCAGAAATATATTGAAAAAATGTTGAGAAAACAATGTGAAACATTTACTTTTCTCTTACTTTACTGTAAAAATGCAGCACATAATATGTAGAATGTACAAAATAAGTGTTAATTGTTTATATTGTTGGTAAGTCTTCGAGTCAAAATAGGCAATCGATTGTAGGATAATACTTAAGTTTTGGGATAGTCAGATGTTTTATGTGGATTCTGACTCTGTGGGGTGTCAGCACCACTAAACCTGCATGTCGTTCAAGAGTCAACTGTATATGCAGATCAACGAACCTGAATGGAAAGCCCAGAAATGATCCCAAACATCTATGATCAACTGAATTCTGACAGGAGTGGACAACATTAAGTTAGGGAAAGAATGTGTCTTTTCAGCAAATGGTGCTTGGCCACTGGCTGTCCACATGCAGAGGAATAAAACTAAACCCTTAACTCATATCACATATACAAACTAACTCAAAGTAAATAAAGGGCTTACATGTAATAGGTAAAATTATAAACTCCAGAAGAAACCATGGGATAAATGTTCATGACCTTGGATTTAGCCATGCTTTCTCAGATCTGACACCAAAGCACAAGCAACAAAGAATTAGATTTCCTCCAAGTTAAAATCTTTTCTGCATCAAAACATGCCGAACAGAAAGTGAAAAGACAGCAACAGAATGGAAGAAAATATCTTCACATTGTACATCTGACAAGAGCCTGTTATCCAGAAAACACCACGAACTTGTACAGGGCAACAAGACAACAGCCCAATTTTTAAGGTGGAAAAAAAAGAGTCCAGGTAAGACATACAAATGTTCAACAAGCACATGAACAGGTGTCACACAGAATTCCCTGCATGCATATGGAATGGCTATAATCAGGAAAACTGAAAATCACATGTTGCCAAGGATGTAGAGGAACTGAGCCCCTAAACTTTGCCTGTGGAAGTGTAAGATGAGCAGGCTGTGTACAACAGCTTGGCATTTCCTCATAAAGATAAAATACAATTACCCAATTTTGGGAATATACCCACTCCTAGAAAAATACCTCAAAGAAATGAAAACACTGTTCAAACAGAAAGTGTCCCACAAGTTCTTGGCAGCCCTCCTCACCACAGCAAAAAGGTAGAAACAACTCATATGCCCATCAAGGGGTGAATGGAGAAAATGGGGTTGATCATAAACTGCATTATTCTGCCATATAAAGAAATATTCTCCAGAGCCACTATGAAAACAGTGGGGGGGCTACCCAAAACGCAAACATACAATTAATGTACAGTCAGCAATTCCATTTGAGGGCATCTGCCCAAACCACACAAAGGCAGGGACTTAGATATTTGCACACCCATGTTCACAGCTGCATGATTCACAACGGCCAAACGATAGAGATGACCAGATGTCCACAGACAGAGGAAGAAAGTGCGGTCTCTACACAGTGGAGTAAACAAGGGAGTCCTGGCACCTGCTGCAGGGATGGACCCTAAAGCCATTATGCTCAGTGAAATGCACCTGTCACAGAAGGACAACTATTGAGTGATCCCACTTATGTGAGGTCATGGAGAGCCCAACTGAGGTAAAGTCTCCAGAACAGTTCCAGAAAAAAGAAATGGGATCAGGATAGAAAGACGTGTGCACACAGCTGAGGCGGGGTAGTGACAGCTGCAGTGGGTCCGTGCACGGGATTATCATGTGGAGATTCTAATGCCTCCCTCGTTTGGAGTCAGGTGATGGTTCCCTGGAAATGTGTCCCTATTTGGGGTAGAAGCCTGAACATTTCATGTGAAGCAGCGGGTGTAGTAAATTGGGCACGCTGGAGAGTTTAGTGTAAAGAGTATTGACACTACTGGAAAGTAAATTACTTTGCAGAACAACCATGTCAGTCCTGCACCAGAAAAGCAGAGCAGACATCACACCCAGTCACAGAGGCCAAGCCCTCCCCGGTCCAGTTCACCCAAAATGGGGCACTACTCACCTTGCAGGGGTTCAGGTGTGATTAGGAGGCACGTGGGAGGATCCCTGTAGCTGTTAGGCAGAAAGACAGAAATGAGCGAGATGAAAAGGAGAAAGGGAGCCCCAAATATGACTCAGGAGTTGATCAAACAGAACCAGAAAGCCAGAAATGACTCAAAGAATTAATCAGATGAAGCCACAGGGCCCAAGAGTGACTCAGGAAATGTCCAGGGTCCCCCCAGATTAGAAACATTAGAGGCACAGGCACAGCACAGCCCCTGTCCCCATTTCACCAATCAGAACAAGCCTAGAGAGGTGACTGATGTCAATCAAGGACCTCTCTGCCCTGCCAAAACCACATAAAAGAAGCCTCAGAATGAGCATCCAGGCCTGCCTCTCTTAGGCATGTCTGCTATGCCACTCTATGCAGAGTGTATTAAAACTTACTTTGCTTTCTTGACTTTGGTCTCTCGTCTCACTGCATCTGACTTCCCTGCGACACGGAGCCAAGTCCTTTCCTTCCCAACACTGGGCCTTGGGACGCCCTGGAGTAGAAACAGGAACTTTTTTTATTCCAATTTCCTCAACACTCCACCAAACACCTATTAGAACTAAAAATGAATTTAATAAACTTGCAGGATAAGAAATCAACATACAAAAGTCGTTTGCTTCTGTTCACTGATAACAAACCATTAGGAAGATACATTAAGAAAACAATGCCCTTTACAACTGTATCATAAAGAATAAAGTACCTAAGCAAACTTGACCGAGGAGGGTGGAAGCCTGAGCTCTGAACACTGTGGCCGGGACGAGCTAGGTTATTACAAGGCTCCTCCGCCCACAGCAACCTGCAGACTCCGTGCACTCCACCGAAATCCCATGGCACTTCTCACAGAAGCAAACACCCTACAGGCTGGACGCAACCACACGGGACGCCATCCCCACAGCGGTCCTCGGAAAGCAGAGCCGGGGCGTCGCGCCCTGACCTCCCGCTACACTGTGGGGCTGCAGCAACCGAGACCCCGCGTGGCGCCCAGGCAGATGCGGGTGTGGAAACGGGACCCCAGGCGCCCTCCACCTCCCCAAACCTGCTCTGCCCAAGGAGCCGGCTCACGAGGCCGCGGGGGAGCCGAGCTGGGTCAGCGCCGTGCTGCGCCAGGGGGGCAGCCCAAGAACCCTCCCCGTGTGCTCGGCGCACAGCAAGGCCCGCGCCCCCGGCAAGCGTGCCGCTTCAGCAACCAAGTTCCCTCTGCCCCCATTCCCGTCTCGGAGCCTTCTTAGGAAGGAGGCCTGTAGCCCCGAGGGCGTCCCGCAGGTGCGGCCAATCCACCCGCCGCACGGGGCCCGGGGCGCGCGGCGCAGACACACGGGCTCCCGGGGACGCGCTGGACGCCACGCACCCTCGCGGGCCCTGCCACGCCCCGGCCCAGACTCAGCCTTCGACCCAAACTCGACCAGAGCACCGCACTCAGAAGTCACCCGTGCCCGCCTCGCCCCCAAACTCCGCAAAGACCCCGTTCCCCGCCGCAGGCCTTCCTCCCCCGGCCCCCGGAGAGGAGCGCTCAGCAGGCAGCACACGTGAAGCTTCTCCTTACCTTTCCCTCCCGCAGCTCCTCATGAAACGAGCTGTCACTGTAGATGCACACCGCGGTGTTCCGGGGCGCAGGGGAGCCCAAGGTATCCCGGCTCCCCTCAGCGCAAGGAAGAAAGTCCCAGGGCCTGATTGGGCTTGTGCCGCGCGTGTCCGCAAAGAGGGCAGAGGCGCTGCCTGCGGGCCACGGTGGGCGGTGCAGGACGCGCACTCACAGCTCAGAGGAGGTGGCGCCCCCTCGTGGCTAAAGTGATGAACCACACAACTTTGGAAATTCAAACACCAATGGGCATAAATTTTCCATGTCTTCTACAATTTGTTGGAGACCATACGGAATGAAATGAAGGTAGACACAGGCTTTACAACTTACACCAAAAGTCACTCAAAATTCTACATAGACAAATTTTAGATGCAAAATTATAAAAATTCTAGGTAAAAGCAAGAAAATATCCACAATCTTGCTGATGAATTTGAACACCCAACACCAAAAGCCTATCCACAAAAGTAATTAATCATGTGGGCTTTATAGAATTTAAATTTCTACTGTAAAAGACCTTGTTCAGAGAACCCAAACACAAGACACAAACTGTGAGAAAATACTTGCAAAATACATATTTGATAAAGGATTTGTATTCAAGATATACAAAAATCCATAAAACAAAAAACCATTAAAAAAATTTACAATTAAAAAATAAGTCTCACCTTAGGATCCAAGAATTGTGCCTCCAGTATTTAGATGCCTGAAATATATAAAGAATGCAGACTGTGGCAAGAGTGGGCAGGTTCCTGCACTATGTCCCAACAAAACCCACCATGTGATTTTACACAGCAGCTCTATTCATAATGGCTAAAAACTTACGGATATCAGAATGTTCTTCAGTAGATGAGTGGATAGTTAAATTGTGGTATATCCATGGGAACAGGAGTAGAATATGCCACCTGAAAATATGCCTCTTGGGCACAGGATTATGTTGGACTAATTTTTAAAAACAGCAGACAGAGGAGAATCTCTGGAAATTGAGCAGAATTTGTCCTGTTATGAGGAGCATTTGTATTATAATGGAAATACACATGTG